>OZ023149.1:626900-691809 GCA_963675895.2 Styela plicata
ATCGACAACGCTTTGGTTTTTAGCATTCGATAAGTAGTCACCCATCTTGTAGTAAACTTCAGCGTCTACGCACACCACGTTTCATAGCGAAAGCTGGAGATGCCTGGGATTGAACCCGGGGTCTCATAAATTCAAAGAGCCCGCTCCACCACTGAGCTACATGCCTTCATTGAGCGTAAACGGGACAAAGTCACAACTTTGTTAAAATTGATGATGAAGGTTGGTGAAGATTAAATGATCATGAAAAGGTAGTCGAAGTATGATGAAGTTTGACCAGATGATGACGACGAAGATTGACCGGAAGTTAATAAATGTTTTTTTGGTTGATGATAAAGATTGATCGGACGAAGGAAAAGTTTGATCGGATGGCAGCGAATGTTGATGGGATGATAATGAAGGTTGATCCGATGTCGATGACATTTATTAGAGCAAGATGAAGAATAACTGAAGGATGATCGAATCATTTATCTCATCTTCTCCTGATCAACTTACATCATCCTCCAATCTATCGTCATCTTCATCCTATTAACTCTCGTTTTCCCCGGATCAAGTTTCATCATTCGATCATCCTTCACCAACCTCCGAACAACCCTATCATCATCCATAAAGAATGATGAGGGGTGGTCGCATGGTGTCAAAGTGATCAGATGATATTGAAAAGGGAGGTTGTTTGGAAGATGTTGAAGGTCGACCCGATGATGATGAGGGATCATCGGAGGATGATGAAAGTTGATCGGAGAATGATGAAGGTTGCTTGAATGATATTGATAATTAAACAGCGGATGGTAATGCTTATTCTGGTGACAATGAAATTTAATCGAATGATGATGATGAAGGTAGGTAGGATGAGGATAATGAAGGTTGATGAGGTAAGAGGATGATGGAGAATAATTGAAAGATGATGAAAGTTGACCGAATGATGATAAGGGGTGATCGAAATATGGCAAAAGTTGATCAGATGATAGGGAGAAGGAAAATTGACAGGATGATGACGAAGGGTCATCGGATGATGTCAAAGGTTGATCAGATGGTAGTGAAGAGGAGCGTTGTTTGGATGGTGATGAAGGTTCATCGTTGGACGATGAAACTTGATCAGAGAATGATGAAGATTGCTTAGATGATAACGAAGGTTAATCGAGGATGGTGAAGGTTGATCTCGATAATAACAAATGTTATTTAGTTGATGATGTTGTTGATGATCAGTTGATCGGCGGGATTGTGGTTGATACGATAATATTAAAAATGATCGGATGATAATGAAGAGTGATGGCATAATGATGAAGGTTGGTGAAGACTAAATGATCATGAAAAGGTAAATCGAAGTATGATGAAGTTTTACCAGATGATGACGACGAAGGTTAATGAATGTTTTTTGGTTGATGATAAAGATTGATCCGACGAAGGCAAAGTTTGATCGGATGGCAACGAAGGTTGATGAGAGGATAATGAAGGTTGATCGGGTGATGATGAAGTTTATTAGAGGACGATGAATAATCTCTGAAGGATGGTCGAATTTGTCTGGGTGATGACGTGGGGTGATCGGATGGAACTTGATCTGAGAATAATAAAGATTGCTTGGTTGACAATGAAGGTTGAAAAGGTTGATCAGATGATAATGAGAATGAACGTTGGTGATGAAGGTTGACCAAATGTTACTGATTGTTGATCCGATAATGATGAAAATTGGCTTGATGTTGATTAGGGTTGATCGGGTGATGTCATAGGTTAATCATATGATATAGAAACGGAATGTTGATCGGAGAAGGATGAAGTATGATCAACAGAATACGAATGTTGGTCGGAAAAAGTGATGATTGATCGGATATAAATGAAGGTTGATCGCATGAAGATGAAGGCTAATAGGAGGATTGTGAAGGTTCATCGAAAGATGATGGATTTTGGTTCAATGATGATGAAGGATCATTCACCATCAAATGATGTTGAAGGTTGATCGGGGGACGTGGGAGATTAATTTCGACGATAAAAAATATTATTCAGTTAATGATGGCGATTGATCCGACGTTTAGATTTTGAAGGTTTATCGAATGACAAAGAAGTTTGATTGCATGATAATTAAAGTTGATCGGAAAATGTTGAAGATTAATCGGGCTAAGAAGATTAAGGTTAAGAAGAGGATGAAAGTTAATCGAATGATGAAGGATTTTCATTGAAAAATGATAGAGGTTGATCGGATGATGGTGAAGTTTGAACGGAGGATGATGAGGTTGATCTCAATGATGATATATGTTATTCAGTTGACGATCAGTTGATCGGCCGGAATATTTGATTGGTCCGATAATATTTAAAATGATCGTGATATAATGAAATGTGATCGGATGATTATGATGTTTGATCGTATAATGAGGAAGGTTGTCCATATATTGACGATGAAGTTTGATTGGAGGTGGACAAAGGTGATGATGATGATGATGATTCTTGGGATGATGATGACGGTTGATAGGAGGATGGTGAAGAATGATTGAATGATGGTGAAGGTTTATTGGAGGATGATGAAAGTTGATCGGGGAATGATGCTTGGATGATAACGGAGGTTGAACAGCGAATGATGAAGGGTATTCTGCTGACACTGAAAATTTAACTGATGTTGACGTAGATTGGTCAGTTGATAATGTAAGTTGATCGGTTGACAAAGGCTCGTTCACCTGATGATGATGATGATTCTTGGGATGATATTGAAGGTTGATCAGATGACAAGGAAAGTTGAACAAATGTTAATAAAGTTCGATCCGATGATGTTGAATGTTGATCTGAGGATGATGAAGATGTAGTAGCTTTGTCGGATTATTAGCATGGTTGTTCGGATAATGATAAAGGTTGATTGGACAATAATGAAGGTTGAGCAAATGCTAATGAACTTAGATTCGATGGTGTTGAGGTTGATGGATGTAAAGCGGAACATATATTTGTTATTCAGTTGATGTTGTTGTTGATGATCAGTTGATCGGCGGGATTATGGTTGGTTCGATAATATAAAATATGATCAGGTCGTAATGAAGCGTGATCGGGTGATAAATTTAGTTTGATCGCACGATAATGAAGGTTGGTGAAAATTAAATGATAACGAAAAGGTAAATCGAAGCATGATGAAGTTTGAACAGATGATGACGACGAAGTTTAATCGGAGGTTAATGAAAGTTTTTCGGTTGATGATAATGATTGATCGGACGAAGGCAAAGTTTGATCGGATGACAACGAAGGTTGATGAGAGGATCATGAAGGCTGATCGAATGACAATGAAGTTTATTAGAGGACGATGAAGAATCTCTGAAGGATGGTCGAATTTGACTGGATGATGACGTGGGGTGATTGGATGGAACTTGATCTGAAAATGATAAAGATTGCTTGGATGACAATGAAGGATGATAAGGTGACGATGAAGTATGAGGAGGATTGATAAGATGATGATGAAGAATAATTGAAGGATGATGAAATTTGACCGGATGATGATGTGAGTTGATTGTATGATGTCAAAGATTGATCAGATGATAATGAGAATGAACGTTGTTTGAATGGTGATGAAGGTTGACCAGATAAAGCTGAATGTTGATCCAATAATGATGAAAGTTGACTTGATGTTGATGAGGGGTGATCGGTTGATGTCATAGGTTAATCATATGATATAGAAACGGAAGGTTGATCGGAGAAGGATGAAGATTGATCAGCTGAATACGAATGTTGGTCGGAAAAAAATGACGATTGATCGGATATAAATAAAGGTTGATCGCATGATGATGAAGGCTATTAGGAGGATGGTGAAGGTTCATCGAATGATGATAGATTTTGGTTCAATGATGTTGAAGGATCATTCACCATCAGATAATGTTGAAAGTTAATCGGAGGACGTGGGAGATCAATTTCGACGATAAAAAATGTTATTCAGTTAAGGATAGCGATTGGTCCGACGTTTAGATTTTGAAGGTTTATCGGATGACAAAGAAGTTTGATTGCATGATAATTAAAGTTGATCGGAAAATGTTAAAGATTGATCGGGCTAAAAAGATTAAGGTTAAGAAGAGAATGAAAGTTAATCGAATGATATAGGATTTTCATTCAAAGATGATAGAGGTTGATCGGATGATGGTGAAGTTTGAACGGAGGATGATCTCAATGATGATATATGTTATTCAGTTGATGATCATTTAGTTGATCGGCGGGAATATTTGGTTGGTCCGATAATATAAAAAATGATCGGGATATAATGAAATGAGATCGGATGATAATGATGTTTGATCGTAAAATGACGAAGGTTGTCCATATATTGACGATGAAGTTTGATCGGAGGTGAATATAGGTTTCATGGCTGATGATAAAGATTGATCTGACGATGGAAGTTTGATCGGATGACAACGAAGGTTGATGAGAGAATCATGAAGGCTGATCGGATGATGATGAAGTTTATTAGAGGACGATGAAGAATCTCTGAAAGATGGTCGAATTTGACTGGATGATGACGTGGGGTGATTGGATGGAACTTGATCTGAGAATGATATAGATTGCTTGGATGACAATGAAGGATGATAAGGTGACGATGAAGTATGATGAGGATTGATAAGATGATGATGAAGAATAATTGAAGGATGATGAAAGTTGACCGGATGATGATGTGAGTTGATTGTATGATGTCAAAGATTGATCATATGATAATGAGAATGAACGTTGTTTGAATGGTGATGAAGGTTGACCAGATGACGCTGAATGTTGATCCAATAATGATGAAAGTTGACTTGATGTTGATGAGGGGTGATCGGTTGATGTTATAGGTTAATCATATGATATAGAAACGGAAAGTTGATCGGAGAAGGATGAAGATTGATCAGCTGAATACGAATGTTGGTCGAAAAAAAATGATGATTGATCGGATATAAATAAAGGTTGATCGCATGATGATGAAGTCTATTAGGAGGATGGTGAAGGTTCATCGAATGATGACAGATTTTGGTTCAATGATGTTGAAAGATCATTCACCATCAGATGATGTTGAAGGTTAATCGGAGGACGTGGGAGATCAATTTCGACGATAAAAAAATGTTATTCAGTTAACGATAGCGATTGATCCGACGTTTAGATTTTGAAGGTTTATCGGATGACAAAGAAGTTTGATTGCGCGATAATTAAAGTTGATCGGAAAATGTTAAATTTTGATCGGGCTAAAAAGATTAAGGTTAAGAAGAGAATGAAAGTTAATGGAATGATATAGGATTTTCATTCAAAGACGATAGAGGTTGATCGGATGATGGTGAAGTTTGAACGGAGGATGATGAGGTTGACCTCAATGATAATATATGTTGTTCAGTTGATGATCAGTTGATCGGCGGGAATATTTGGTTGGTCTGATAATATAAAAAATGATCGGGATATAAGGAAATGTGATCGGATGATAATGATGTTTGATCGTAAAATGACGAAGGTTGTCCATATATTGACGATGAAGTTTGATCGGATGACAACGAAGGTTGATGCGATGATAAAGAAGATTAATCGCATGATGATGAAATATATTAGAGAACGATGAAGAATAACTGAAGGATGATCGAATTTGAACGGATGTTGGTGAGGGGTGATCTGATGATGTCAAAGGTTGATCAGATGATATTGAAAAGAAGGGTTGTTTAGATGGTGATGAATGTTGATCGGAGAATGATGAAAGTTGCTTGGATGATAATGAAGGTTAATCGGATGACGATGGAGATTGATGAGGAATGATAAGCAAATGATGATGAAATTTTGACCGGATGATAACGAGGGTTGATCGGATAATACCAAAGGTATGAGGATTGATATAAAGAGGATGATGAAGGTTGATCGGAGGACGATGAAAATTGTTTAGAGAGTGTAGAAGATTGCTTGGATGATAATGAAGGTTGATGAGGATTGATAAGAGCATGATGGAGAATAATCTAAGGATAATGGAAGTTGACCGGATGATGGCGAGGGGTGATCGAATAATGTTAAAAGTTGATGAGAAATGATATTAAGGTTCATCGGAGAATGATGGTGAGGGTGAAAGTCAATCGAATGATGAAGGATTTTCATTCAAAGATGATAGAGGTTGATTGGATGATGGTGAAGTTTGAACGGAAGATGATAGAGGTTGATTGGATGATGGTGAAGTTTGAACGGAAGATGATGAGGTTGATCTCAATCATGATATATGTTATTCAGTTGATCGGCGGGAATATTTGGTTGGTCCGATAATATAAAAAATGATCGGGATATAATGAAATGTGATCGGATGATAATGATGTTTGATCGTATAATGACGAAGGTTGTCCATATATTGATGATGAAGTTTGATCGGAGGTGAATAAAGATTTTATGGCTGATGATAAAGATTGATCCGACGATGAAAGGTTGATCGGATGACAACGAAGGTTGATGGGATGATAAAGAAGGTTGATCGCATGATGATGAAGTTATAAGAGAACGATTATTAGAGAATAACTGAAGGATGATCGAATTTGAACTGATGATGGTGAGGGGTGATCAGATGATGTCAAAGGTTGATCAGATGATATTGAAAAGTAGGGTTGTTTAGATGATGATGAATGTTGATCAGAGGATGATGAAAGTTGCTTGGATGATAATGAAGATTAATCGGATGACGATGGAGGTTGATGAGGAATGGTAAGCAAATGATGATGAAACTTGACGGGATGATAACGAGTGGTGATCGGATGGATATAAAGAGGATGATGAAGGTTGATCGGAGGACGATGAAAGTTGTTTGGAGAATGATGAAGATTGCTATGATGATAATGAAGGTTGATCGGATGACGATGGAGGTTGATGAGGATTGATAAGAGGATGATGAAGCATAATTCAAGGATGATGGAAGTTGATCGGATGATGGTGAGGGGTGATCAAATAATGTCAAAATTTGATGAGAAGTGATATAAAGATTCATCGGAGAATGATGGTGAGGGTTGTTCGGAAGATGATGAACGTTATTCTCGAAGATAATGTGATAACCTATAGCCGTATACAATTCAAATTACAACTCTAGAATCAAGACTAGGCTTTAATTTAACTCTTTCACAGCTAAACGAAAAGTGAATTGAATGGTAAATACGAGATACGAGGCAACAAGTGAGCCAGACGTAAACAATGTAATCAACCAATTTAGGAACACGTAATCATGGCGGTAGCTCAGCAATTACCAACTAACAGATAAGATTCAAATTCAACAGAAACAGATTGGAAATTAGATACATCACAATTATGTACTGAAATAATTTTTATCACAGAGAATAAATGCTATTCCGCTGATGATAACGATTTATCCGACGATGTCAAAGTTTTATCGGATGATGATGAAGGTTGTTAGAGGACGATGAAGAATAATTGGAAGACGAAAAAAAAAATTAATGATATATATGATAATGAAAAGGAAGGATATTTGGATGATGATGAAGGTTGATCGGAGGATGATGAAAGTTAAACGGAGAATGACGACTGTTGCTTGGATGATAATGAAGGTTATTCAGATGATGTTGAAGGTTAAGAAGGATTGGTAAGGGTATGACGAAGAAAAATTGAAGGATGATGAAAGTCGACCGGTTGACGGAAAGGGGTAATCGGACGTTGTAAAAAGTTGATCAGATGATAATAACAAAGAAGTTTTTTTGGATGATGATGGAGGTTGGTCGGAGGATGATAAAAGTTGATTGGAGAATGATGTTATAGAAGATGGTGGTTGATCCGACGATAAAAAAATGATCATGAAGTTTAATCGGAGGTTCATGACGGTTGATCGCATGATGATGAAGGTTGATAAGCGATTAATGATTTATAAACGAAGGATGATGAAAGTTTATTAGATGATCATACGGGGATTTCGAAGGGGGATATAGAAAACGAAGTTTTTTCGGATGCTGATGAAGGTTGATTGGAGGATGATGAAAGTTGATCGAAGAATGATGCTTGGATGATAATGGAGGTTGAATAGCGGATGACAAAGGGTATTATGATGACACTGAAAATTTAACTGATGTTGACGTAGATTGGTCAGTTGATAATGTAAGTTGATCGGTTGACGAAGGCTCGTTCACCTGATGATGATGATTCTTGGGATGATATTGAAGGTTGATCAGTTGACAAGGAAAGTTGAACAAATGTTAATAAAGCTCGTTCCGATGATGTTGAATATTGATCTGAGGATGATTAAGGTGTAGTAGCTTTGCCGGATTATTAGCATGGTTGTTCGGATAATGATAAAGGTTGATTGGACAATAATGAAGGTTGAGCAAATGCTCATAAATTTTGATTCGATGGCGTTGAAGGTTGATGGATGTAAAGCGGAATATAGATAAGAGGATAATGAAGAATAATCCAAGGATGATGGAAGTTGACCGGATGATGGTGAGGAGTGATCGAATAATGTCATTTAATCTTCACCAACCTTCATTATCATGCGATCAAACTACATTTATCACCCGATCACACTTCATTATTACCCGATCATATTTTATATTAACGGACCAACCATAATCCCGCCGATCAACTGATCATCAACAACATCATCAACTGAATAACATATCAATCCTCATCAACCTCCATCGTCATCGGATCATCCAAGCAATCTTCATCATTCTCCAAACAACTTTCATCGTCCTCCGATCAACCTTCATCATCCTCTTTATATCAATCCTTATACCTTTGGTATTATCCGATCAACCTCGTTATCATCCGGTGAACCTTCATCATCATTTGCTTATCACTCCTCATCAACCTCTATCGTCATCCGATTAACCTTCATTATACTTCATCAGTGGTATAAAGGTTCATCGGAGAATGATGGTGAGGGTTGTTCGGAGGATGATGAACGTTAATCCCGAAGATAAAGTGATAACCTAGCAGTATACAATTCAAATTACAAATCTAGAATCAAGGCTAGGCTTTAATCTACTCTTTCACAGCTAAGCACAAAGTGAACTGGATGGTAAATGCTAGATACAAGATTCAAATTCAACATAAACAGATTGGAAATTAGATACATCACTATTATGTACTGAAATAATTTTTATCACAGAGAATAAATCCTATTCCGCTGATGATAACGATTTATGCGACGATGTCAAAGTTTTATCGGATGATGATGAAGGTTGTTAGAGGACGATGAAGAATAATTGGAAGACGAAAAAAATTCAATGATATATATGATAATGAAAAGGAAGGATGTTTGGATGATGATGAAGGTTGATCGGAGGATGATGAAAGTTAAAACGGAGAATGATGACTGTTGCTTGGATGATAATGAAGGTTGATCAGATGGTGTTGAAGGTTAATAAGAATTGGTAAGAGTATGATGAAGAAAAATTGAAGGATGATGAAAGTCGACCGGTTGGCGGAAAGGAGTGATCGGACGATGTAAAAATTTGATCAGATGATAACATCAAAGAAGGTTTTTGGATGATGATGGAGGTTGGTCGGAGGATGATAAAAGTTGATTGGAAAGTGATGTTATAGAAGATGGTGGTTGATCGCATGATGATGAAGGTTGATAAGCGATTAATGATTTGTAAACGAAGGATGATGAAAGTTTATTAGATGATCATACGGGGATGTCGAAGGTGGATATAGAAAAAGAAGTTTTTTTCGGATGATGATGAAGGTTGATAGGAGGATGGTGAAGGATGATTGAATGATGATGAAGGTTTATTGGAGGATGATGAAAGTTGATCGGAGAATGATGCTTGGATGATAATGGAGGTTGAACAGCGGATGATGAAGGATATTCTGCTGATAATGAAAATTTAACTGATGTTGACGTAGATTGGTCAGTTGATAATGTAAGTTGATCGGTTGACGAAGGCTCGTTCACCTGATGATGATGATTCTTGGGATGATATTGAAGGTTGATCAGTTGACAAGGAAAGTTGAACAAATGTTAATAAAGTTCGATCCGATGATGTTAAATGTTGATCTGAGGATGATTAAGGTGTAGTAGTTTTGTCGGATTATCAGCATGGTTGTTCGGATAATGATAAAGGTTGCTTGGACAATAAGGAAAGTTGAGCAAATGCTAATGAATTTAGATTCGATGGTGTTGAAGGTTGATAGATGTGAAGCAGAATATATATATGTTATTCAGTTGATCGACGGGATTATGGTTGGTCCGATAAAATAAAATATGATCGCACGATAATGAAGGTAGGTGAAGATTAAATGATAATGAAAAGGTAAATCGAAGCATGATGAAGTTTGACCAGATGATGACGACGAAGGTTAATCGGAGGTTAATGAATGTTTTTTGGCTGATGATAAAGATTGATCGGACGAAGGCAAAGTTTGATCGCATGGCAACAAAAGTTGGTGAGAAAATAATGAATGTTGATCGGATGATGATGAAGTTTATTAGAGAGCGATGAAGAATCTCTGAAGGATGGTCGAATTTGACTGGGTGATGACGTGGGGTGATCGGATGGAAATTGACCTGAGAATGATAAAGATTGCTTGGTTGACAATGAAGGTTGATAAGGTGACGATGAAGTATGATGAGGATTGATAAGATGATGATGGAGAATAATTGAAGGATGATGAAACTTGACCGGATGATGATGTGAGTTGATTGGATGATGTCAAAGGTTGATCAGATGATAATGAGAATGAACGTTGTTTGGATGGTGATGAAGGTTGACCAGATGATGCTGAATGTTGATCCAATAATGAAGAAAGTTGACTTGATCTTGATGAGGGGTGATCGGTTGATGTCATAGGTTAATCATATGATATAGAAAACGAAAGGTTGATCGGAGAAGGATGAAGAATGATCAGCTGAATACGAATGTTGGTCGGGAAAAAATGATGATTGAATGGATATAAATGAAGGTTGATCGCATTATGATGAAGGCTAATAGGAGGATGGTGAAGATTCTTCGAATAATGATGGATTTTGGTTCAATGATGATAAAGGATCATTCACCATCAGATAATGTTGAAGGTTAATCGGAGGACGTGGGAGATTAATTTTGGCCATAAAATATGTTATTCAATTAATGATAGCGATTGATCCGGCGTTTAGATTTTGAAGGTTTATCGGATGACAAAGACGTTTGATTGCATGATAATTAAAGTTGATCGTAAAATGTTGAAGATTGATCGGGCTAAGAAGATTAAGGTTAAGAAGAGGATGAAAGTTAATCGAATGATGAAGGATTTTCCTTCAAAGCTGATAGAGGTTGATCGGATGATGGTGAAGTTTGAACGGAGGATGATGAGGTTAATCTCGATGATATATGGTATTCAATTGATGATAGGTTGATCGGCGGGAATATTTGGTTGGTCCGATAATATAAAAAATGATCGGGATAAAATGAAATGTGATCGGATGATAATAATGTTTGATCGTATAATGACGAAGGTTGTCCATATATTGACGATGAAGTTTGATCGGAGGTGAATAAAGATTTTATGGCTGATGATAAAGATTGATCCGACGATGAAAGTTTGATCGGATGACAACGAAGGTTGATGGGATGATAAAGAAGGTTGATCGCATGATGATGAAGTTAATTAGAGAACGATGAAGAATAACTGAAGGATGACCGAATTTGAACTGGTGATGGTGAGGGGTGATCGGATGATGTCCAAGGTTGATCAGATGATATTGAAAAGTAGTTTCCTTTTATGGAGTCGACCCAAATGGCGCGGGCTTCTTCGCGGCGTGCGCATGCTTTTCCGCCGGGACACGGTAGCTTACTTTCCGCAGAATAGTCCATTGTTTCCTGGTCTCCGTAAACTACTTCGTAGTCCGCTTTTACTGAATTGCCCTTCATGTTATTGTTGTGTCTGTAATACTCAGGTTCGTACGGTCCTGAGTAATTTTGATATATTTCTTGCTCTTTCGCGTGGCGTTCTGTTTCCACGCTTTCATCGTATGTTTTTGTACGACTGTCCCGTATACTTTCTTGAGTTTTGCTCCAAAAATATGATGCATTCCGTTTAACAGCTCCATTGGGAATCGGGTATGATTTCTCTTGCGCATCGGGGTGCTCAGAAAATTGTGCTCTGTAGACATCCTGTGCATGTGCGCATGTAATTAATATAAGATTTGATAGTTTTGAAAACACGGTGCTGCACTTTGCAACGCTTCTGCACTGACATGTATCCGCTTTGGTCGATTCGTCTGCCATTGTTAGATCAATTATATCTCCAATTGCGAAGTTTCGTTTCAAAAGTTTTCTGTCACGGAAATTGAGTCCTTTAGAGTTTTATTTCACGGCTTGTTCGTCCAATTGTAAACTTCAAGTAGATTGATAATTACGGTATACTCTACAGGTATTGGGTCACCAGACACTCGCTCGTATCCATATAAACTATAAGGTACATTTCCTAGTTTGAGTCATAGAATTTATTTATTTTTGGCCCGGAGGTTAAGATTGTCTTCACCGAGCTTAAGTATACGGTACGATATTAATTTTAGGAAGCCTTTGACAATTTACGAAACTGAAAATAAATTATATGACTCGAACTATGAAATGTACCTTATAGTTTATATATGGAGCCACAATATAACTTTTTCAATCTAAATTATGCATAAACTAAATCCATAATGCATTTGACCTAAAACTATACATTATTTTGTTTTATTCACGCGTTGAAGTGCATCGCGTAGAACGTATTACCGAAACTTACGCAAATCAAACTTTAAAAACACGCTAGCCAACAAGCATCCCTCAACAAACTCAAAAATATTGCTTACATTGTCGAAAATATGGAGATAAAATTAATAATATGAAAATACTGCAATACCGTGCTGCTGTTGTTTTTATAATCACCGCAAGGGAAAATTGAAAACTCCTGAGTGGGCGTATCCCGTGTAACGCGGTATGGTACAAAAAATATTTGTGATTAATGTTAATCTAATTTTAACTGAAATGTTATTTTTCTTCCAATACAAATTTTGAAAGTTCGACAATTTAACAAAAAGATATGTGCACATGGGAAAAAAATATATCGTATATTTTGCGACTAAAGTTGGAGTGATCAAAGACGGATTATCGACTGGGCAATCCCATTCGATGATTCGAAGTACATTGGAATCAATTGTGAATCGGCCATAGCAACTAAAGTTACTTTTCTCAATTTTTAACGACAAAATACAATCGTTTTCAGTCAAATTTGACCAAAATCGACGTTAAAATGAAAATACATCGCTGTTAAGTCAGTTTATGCTAATATTTGTAATTCGTAACTGTATATTTTCTAGTTTTCATAATGGAGACTATAATGGTAATAGTGAAAATGGGATATTCGTTATTTTTATGATATCAACGATTCGATCCGATTCGAAAGAATTATTCGAATCCAACACGAATTCCGAATGATTCGGTGTTGCCAAGCCCTAGTCGACTTATATATTTTATCTTAAACCACTGACTGCACTCAAAGCGGAAATAATTCCGTTCATTGCTTAAGAACTATGTTAAGGTGGCTGCTATCATTTTCGATTAATGATGGTAAAATATTCTACCGTATTTTATGAATGTAGGAAGCTTTTGTCGTATTTATGCCAGACAATCGAAAACATTTTATTTTCGGTATTAAAATACAGGTACAGATAGTGCAAGTAAAATAAGTGGTATATATTATTAATAAGCGTTTAACTTCAAAATCGCTGATTTTTGCAGTTTCATATTTATATATTATGACTTCATCCAACAGAACTATGACTGTTATATTTGTAAATAGTTCCAAATGCGGAGAAATACTCGAGTAATCAGTCTGCGGAAAAATATAATTATTGACGAGACGATTCTTAATTGCGAATGTTAAATTTATGAAGATTTCAATATTGATTAAATGCCAGAAGACGCAGCGATATTTTTAGATTTATTAACTAACGAAAATGTAAACTAACAACTAGGTGTACGCATTAGAAACCTTCTAATTACGCACACACAACACTGAATATGTGATAATTTACTAATTACACTACATTTCAAGATAGCTGTCTAAATTTGCAAATTCATAATTTCAGTCTAATTGAATATACACAGACTTGTCTTAGCAAAATCTAATTCAAATCTTCACGCAGCCGAATCATATACTAGGAATGTATTTTGCGGAATTATTTGATTTCAAAGAAAGAACTTTCGTGCATGTATTATAAGAAAATTTTTTTGTTACATATATAGGTCGTTAGCTCTTTTTAGGCGCTGGTTTTAGCCTTGCTCAGAGTTAATTTAAATTTTTCATTGTATTCGCGTTGTTGTGTAGCGAGTCATATTCATTGTAACAAAAACGCATTAATTTCACCGTTTCTTGGACAGCAATTATACTCGCTGATATTGAAAAACTATAGAGAACTGTATTTCCGTACATTCTATGCAGTAATCTGGGAGCCAGTTACTGATTTTTACCTCCTGTATAACTCTTGACCGTATTAGTGATCTTTAATTCATTCTTTTGGGTGATGCTTCCGACTTTATGTTGGGTGAATTTCCAATAAAAATAGTACTGCGTCGTGTATATAATACATTGAATGGCATCTATATATATGGCCTGACTCGTAAAATTTTAAAAGCGTAAGCTAAACCAAATTACGTCCGTATGGAATAATCTCATTCTATTTTTATGTTTGATAAAAATGAAGCCAAACCGCACTCGTTTATTTTTCTTGCTGACCGAACGTCAGAATGAGAAAATCAGTTTTAGGAAAAAACTGGCGTTATTTGGTAGAAAATAAATTTCGCGTTGACGCACAAATAAAATACTGACGTTTTATGAACATATTCTCGTAATTGTTTTGTTACCCGCGTATGTGAATGAAAATGAGTTTAAAAATAAAATCTCGTGATGTCATAACATGACGCCATTATTTCAGGAACAAAAAATAGGGAGTTTTCTGTCATAACGTGATATTGACAACGTTAACTACAAGGGGTACGCGTGCAATATTTATTCAATAAAATTATTTTTTCGTAATTCCCTAAATAAATTAATCATTTTTTTTTATCACAGTTATCTATTTTTTACTACACTTGATGTTTTTTCAAATAAATCTTGTTCAAAAAAAGACGTCTGCCGGTCGTCCGCGGATAAAGTTGGCTTTTCACGCATCTTGAGATATCGCAACGAATTTTTTTGCTAAAACTGAACTATGTATATTGGAGGCTTCGCCGTCACTTTCACGTAATTATAATCAATATTTAATCTATATGTACCATTCATTCCCCCGCCTTCCCGATACGATCCATCAGTGATACTCTTTAGCGAATCCAAAAATTCGCAGTGGAAAGGGATGATTTATATTGTCAAATTTATGACGCCATAAGGTGCGCCGTAGGTAAAAAAATTCCGACTGAAACACATTATATTGCTGCCAAATAAAAAAACCCATACAGAAGTCGACAAATAATATTTCCACAAAATTTTCCGCAGGTATATTATAAAAATTTAAATTAACTCTGAGCAAGGCTAAAACCAGCGCCTAAAAAGAGCTAACGAGAGGCCACTGACGCTACAGAAAGCAACATGAAATAAAAATTTATAAACTGCAACCTGCACTGTGACAAAATTGCCGCAATTTTACTGGGTTTAGTAGTAATTGCATATTTCCAACATTTGAAGTCGCCTTGTTGTTGAAACGTATGCCAAATATAGACTGTTGATAACTATACCCAAATTATTACACTTTAAAAATAATTAAAACTGAACTATGTATATTGGAGGCTTCGCCGTCACTTTCACGTAATTATAATCAATATTTAATATAAATAGTTGTGCTTATAGATTAAACGGTATTCGAAATTTGAAAACGATAAAGTCATGAAAAGTTGTCAAGAGTTTACAGTACACAAATCCTGTACAGCCATCATCCCATCCAACTTTTACCAGACTATCAATTTGTGACTGGACAGTTCCGTAAACTATTGGATTGGCTGCACTGTAACGATTTTCTTTCTTTTGATTTGGGTCATCAAAATATGTTCCGTTTATCATAACACGTACACCAGTTACGAAGTGTTTCTTGTTGCGTTGTCTCAATTTTACAATATCGGCCATTATGGAATCAATGTTTAGTAATATTATTTTTAACTATTTTTTAACCTTTATTAAAAAACTAACTTTCATCAAACACATGAGAGAAAGATATATCTTGCGCAATATCAAATTGTGTACAAATTTGCTGTTAGTTCTCTAACTTGTGTGTTAGCTAACTGGATTATGATTCTTAATGCTCTTAGAATGATGTTTCACTAACTTAAATTTTGCAAGCCCAGATGATCAATAGTCTGACTGCAATTGTTTTTATGTACATACTTGACTGTTAAAGAAACTCAAGCTCCATAAAGCTCAAGGCATTCTAGTGCCTACTAAAACTAGCTATTAGAATATAGTTTTATTCAATTAGGATTACTGAGAATGATTCCACGAACTTTAATCTCAAGATGCAACCCAAGCTCTCGTCCTCCCATTCAAAATAAGACTTCGCTTGAACTGCACACAATATAAAAGTTGAACTGAAACAAACTAGCAGAAAACATCTCTACCTGTATATTTCCTTTGTGACACCACAATGGAGAAACTAAACAAAACGGCGAAAAGCGCATATCAGGCTATCTTATGTGGCAGAAAAAGGGCGGAAATTGAAAAAGTCTCATTTTCAGAAAATTTGGTTTTCAATGCAAACCAGTTTCTGATTGAAAAAAAAAGACCTTACTTATGTCCATCTTGACCCGGAAGGAATATTTCCTACTGTAAACAGAAAAAATGTTAGAAAGATTTAAAATTGAAAAAAAATACGTTTTGCTTGATTTTTCAAAACAGCTTTTTCAGGATTCGCCTTTTTGGTCTGAGAGTGTCGACATGTAAATTTAGATATATTGCAATTTTCAGAATGGGGATCTTTGTTTATTCAGTACAAAACCATGATTAGATTCGCAAGAATTTTTAACTCTTTTACTTAATCAAAAGATGTTCTATTTTGGCCCACCCTACTTAATACTATATTTGGCTCTTTAGGTCTAGTGAAGTTCAATACAATACCTTCCAACAATATCAAGATTAAAACTCGGGGCTCTTCTCATTTTTAGGGGACACAAATGCCCCAACGCTTCCTTCAATTGCCGAAGCCAAGACCAGGCAGACAGAAACTCCGTTTTTGCTTGGGTGTCATTTTTTTTGATGAAATGAAGTATTTTCCATATGAATAATTTTTTTCTGATGACAGTCATTTGCTTCTTGTGTCTGAGTCACAAGTAGCTGAGATTCTAGAATTTCACTTCGAACAAGAGAACCAAAATTCAAGAATCGGTACCAAACAACAGTCGTAATGCCCACAGGTTAGCATAAGAATATATTTCTTTGATATTCCAAGATTCCCATATTTCTACATACAGTATATTATTTTGCATAAAAATTTTGAATATGATATTGAAATTCTTAGCCCAAGTGAAATTGGAATTAAGAGACTCCAGACATGTAGACAGATAGAAGATTTTTCGAATCAAAAAGGAAATAAATTGTTTTTATAAAGTACATCTGAATATCCAGTTTTGATTGAGACATCTTGCCAACTCCTTTTACAAATATCCCGGTTGCTGCATGAGTTGAGGGTGTTATTATATAAGTTTTCACTGTTCATGTCTCTGGACAGCACTTATTAAAATGTCATTTTCGGAGGGTAATAGCGCCACACTGTTTTTTTTTACTCTAGATATATAAAAAACCTCTTTGCACATAAAAATTCAAGATCAAACTGATGTGGCGGGACTGGATTTTAGTGTTATTTCTTACTCAATAGCGCCCTCAGTGTCTGTGAAAAGTCCACGATGTCGCATATTGTGCTATCGTCGTGTAAGATTGCTTGGGCTTGGAATGCTTGCCGCTTCTGGTTTTGCTGCGTTAAGGACAGGATCTGGATTTATAGTTATAGATCCGTTCTTTATATTTTTATCTGTTCCGGCTGTTGTTGTACATTTCTTGCTTGTTAATAAACTGAGCATCATCTACGAACCTTTTGTGTGAATTTTGCAGCACACAGGAGTCTTCTGAATTAATACTGAGGTGTACAGTTCTTATTTAACTGCGCTGGCGAGCACACTGTTATTTCTTAAAACCGCCCCGCTGCACTGACTAGTTTATTTGTCTTCATTATACCTTTCCTGTATATCGTGATTTCCATGTTCTATTCATATTCTGTGCGACTTTCGGCGATGAAAAATGAAAAGTTGGAGCTGATTTTTATGTTTTGGAATATAAAATTTATTTCCAAAAATGTTTAAAAATTTGGAAATGTTCGGTTATTCCAATTCTGAATTCGTGCATAGACTAGTTTTTTCCAATACCAGTAAAAAGTGTGGATGGTTCCTGGGATACCGGTACGTTTACATAGTCCTAATATGAAATAGGGTGTCGGTTAGTTCAATAGGGTGCACGGTCTGTATACGGTAACAATCACTGTACAGTACGGTATGCCTATACCGGTACGGTAATGGTACTGGGTACCTGTATAGGCAAGCGGCATCAGTTTCTGTTTTCCGTAACATCATACTCTGTACTTCATAGCTCAGCATAATGTATCCAGTTTGCAATCCATAGTCAATTAGTAGCTAACAGATTACCGTGTTGTCTAGCCTAACCAGTTTGAGCTGGTGCATAGAATACCGCACCAACTTCGAATACCCTACCCTATCACGAGAAAATATATCCACAGCTGCCAGGCTACCGGTACACTAGCCCCATCCCAAACTACGGTACTACAGAGCAAGTCAAAAATACGTCAGATCGAGAATTAAAGTAGCGCATGCTCCACTTCGAAAAAGCACGGACGAGACGTAGAAGAATGTAAATGTCGCTGCCGTGACTCGCCGCTCCGATGGGTATTACAAAATAAAACAAACGCCACAAGTCGCGAGTCCCGCAGCAAGCACGAAAAGCAGTTTTCTCCCTCGGCGGAATTTCGGCCTTACGGTACGAAATCAATATTTCATACCATTCCGTACCGTACTCTTTTTTAAACCTTCACATCACACCACGTTGTCATATGAAATTGAGAATAAATTTCATTTAACATCTATCGCAACTGAGTCATAGACGTAAATAGATAAAGATAATTTAAAAATGCTTGAAGGCGACGAGTAGGGTAATAAAAGAATGTAGCTGATTCACTTGGTCTGTCTTAGAATAGCTATGTTGTATATATAGAGTCTATTATAAACTCTCGGTTTCACTGACTAGAATTTTAAATCAGATAGCATTGAACTTTTTTCAATAGCTCTTTTTTTGCATTTTATGACTATAAATATTTCAAGGCACGAATAGACTTATTTTCATTGATACGTTTTCGCTGCGAGGAAAAGCTTTTTTGTAACATCCCTTCTACTTTCTTTGAATCTTGGTCACAATTTGACTAGCCGGTTTCATATTTTAACCATATTCGTATTTCTTCCATATTTTCCTGAACCCCCAACTGGACTCCATGAGATACAGCCATACTTATCTGGTTCAACGACATTAACCTCTTCAGAGTTAACTTGCCCTCGATGTCGTTTCCTTTTTCTTAAGTTGTCTATACGCCAAATAATCTGCTGTATCAAGTGTAATGATTGAAGATTGTTTGCGAATTTTGATATGACCATGAGCTCACCGAAGGGAACCCTGATTTTGTCTGCGTAGAATGACTGATGGCTATATAAACCGACGGGTAAACGTATAACTCTCTTTTCTGCTCACGACGGCTCCTTGGACGGTCATTTTGTAAGTTTCTCTTGCTTTGTTATTTTACTGGTAACCTAATAGTTCTTTGTAGGTTTTAGCTTGGCGTATTCAATACACTGGTTAGTGCTGTGTTCAATAGTCTACCTGAAATTAGTGTAAACTGTTAGATCTTTATCAACTAGCCTAGCCTTTTTATCTTATTGTCTTGGTTTCGTTTGTTTCATTAACCCTTAATACACTTGTCTGCACATAATCCTGTAATCTGATAACTGACTTGTCGACTGGCGGGGGAAGATTTAGATTCATTAGACCGGGTCATTACACATGTAAGCTCACCGGACCCGATTATCTCTCCTTCGGATCCACCAAAGTCTTGATTTTGGATACTTGGTAACAATATCTTTTGATATTCTCGACAACTCTGATCGTGATGGTTTTAGACTTCTGGTGTGTTTTATAATAGAATCAACTATAATACTAATATTCATTTCTCCTAGCCGGAGGTACCTCCCTTTTTTCTAAACATATTTGTAAGATCTGTACGGTAGGTATCTGTAGAATGCCTTCAAACGTTCGTAAATGTGAGTGATATATCGGTCGTGCCCTAATTTATAGTTCGTTAAATGTTTCCTTAATTAATTGTAAAACAAACTTATTGGTTATTTCAAACATGTAATACTCACATTTGTGAAAATATACTATTCTCGATAGTATTCGCATACTATACGACTTGATAAATGTCCAACCAAGGCCAGTCAGTCGCAACACGAGCGTCAACAACGGCATGTTGTGTGGTGAACCTGTATCAGAATTCTCATAACTAACCTTTTATTAAGTTGCAATGCACAGCACGCTCCAGAGACGACAAAAGAATGTCAATTCAACAGGCAATTACGTCAACAGGGTCAAATGTCACTTAACAAGAGAGCATCCGACAGAACCTTGTAAATTCATCACATTTGCACGCCCTTATTCTTAAACAGCAGCATAAGTTTAACCGAGGTGCAAAGACCAAATAGTGTTCCTTTGATTTCGACCTCTTGTCAAACCCTGATTTGGTTCACGTCTATGTCAGCTGTCGAAGAGTCTGACGGAAAGAAGGGAGAAGGGGTCTTAGGCCGACATTTGCCAAGGAAAATCGGATCAATAACAGTAGTTTCATGCAGGTAAATTTGAAACATCTGGTGCCTATCAGTAGCGGTGGATGAGGATGATATTTCTCCAACTTTTTCAGGCAAACTGATTGTTGATTGAATTGTTTGATGTTCAAGTACTAAGGCCTTCGTATTTGTCTAAATGCCATTTTTGTTCATTGCATTTTTAACAGACTGCCTTGAGCAATAACCTTGTTTCCATTCTTTTTTGTGATGGTGAAGTACTTAAAATACATTTGGTTGTGCACGAGGCATTTCTCAGGGCAGCAGAAACAACGGAACTAAAGACTAAGTAGTAGACTGCAGTAAAACCATGACCAATGACTTGTTGCAATGGGAAAGACTGAAGTATGAATTTTTCTTATAGTTAATTAAGCTATAATATGGCTTAATAGCTATATAAATACTGTCTAATGCCATTTTTCTCTAGATCTTGCTAGGCCAAATGAGAGCAGATGATAATTTTTTAATTGTGCAGTCTTTTTAGTACAATCATCTATTTATCTCATCTATTCAACAGTGAGAGTAGATGGCCACTGCTGGTGCAATAAATAGGCTAAAACTGATTCCAACCGGATTGCTTTCTTTCCCTCTCCAATGCCAACTCCAACCACATCTAGATGATAACGATTTTAGGTAGGGCAATGGAGTTTAAAACTTTCGTAAATACTTTTATTATTCCTAGATGGGTAATTTCCTAGAGCTCAATTTTGGTGTATTAAATAAATCACATTAGCAAATCAGTTTCTGGTGAAATAGTTTCTCAATGATCAGTATCCCAATTTCGTCAAAAAATATCAACCACTAATCGAATAAATGCATTTATTTGGCGTACATTGAAGCCTAGTACGCATTTTCATTAATTCATTTGATTTCCCTCCGATTGGTGGTAAACCGGTCTTGATAGTTTAAATAGCTCTTAAGCAGAAACGATGGCAGCAAATGCTTCAGTGACAAAAAAACTCATGATACAATTACACGAACGATCTTTCGTGATCCCTAACAGCATCAATGACATTTCATTTTTTAAAAAAAAATAAATGTTTACATGAGGTGGCAAGCCGTTGACATTTGAAGATTTAAAATATTTCAAATCTTCAAAATATGGCGTTGGAAGTCGTGGAGAATAATTTTCAAAAGCGCATCAGGATATATGTCTAAGTTATTCCTAACTAGAGAATACGATTTTCATTTAGAAACTGGCTGGTCTACTACCACTATTTTGCAATGACTGGTTTTCAGAACATAATTGCGACGCAAAATGCTGAATTTCTCCAAATAAATGTCTCGATTGATGGTTTCTGGATTGATCGGGATTATACCTATATAGCAATGTGGTTCAAGTTATCAGAGTTCTTACATTGTGCACCGATAATTCTAATATTATACAATACTGAGGTCAGAAAAATAGACACCATCCAATTCCGGTTCTAATGAAGCTAACAGCCACATTTTCTTCAATTGTTTTAACGAAAAGGCGGGTCGAGTACTTAGTTTTGTCGACGTTATTATTTTTATCCCCTGAAGTAGGGTTGGATGTTGCCCAGAGTGAAATACATTGCGAGCAATTTATGCTTTTTTCCGACCCCTAAGGATTTACTATTTCGTTCCTACTATTAATGTTCCCCCAACGACAACGAGATCCAACCCAGAGTCAATCGGGTTGAGATACTGATGACGAATGCTTATGATGTATTTAAACAATGCCTTAATTGAGTGAATGATTGAAATAATTTCCGTGCTGTAGTTCAGGTTGAAATACCACTGCCAACGTTATACGACATTGAGCGGTGAATGTGAATAAATGTTTGTGGCACAAACATCTCTAGAATAAGTTGAGAACAGAGTTTCATCATAAACTGGGTTATTTTTAACACATGTAAAGACCGAATCTAACTATTTTTATTACCAATTCATCTATACCTTTAGTCTTTAATATTGTTTTGATTGTTTGACAAACAGAAGAATTTACTTGGTGATTGATTTTCAGTTGACCTTCAATTGTACGGTTGATTGTCCTGGCTGGAATGCGTAATTCATACTGAAGCATAGCAAAGAACGCTGCATAGTTGTTTTTAACAGAATTCTCGTTTGTTTCATCTGAATGTGAAGGTGAGTTCGGAAAGATTTCCGCCTTTCTGTTGGTGATGTCATCATTACTCCACCTACTTCTGAAATTTCGAGGGAGTTCAACATTCAATGGCGATGCCCAAATTGTATCGCTCGCCTCTCGGGTCCATTTTATCCCGCGCGGCCCCGTGGGGGCGGACCGGTTTCGGGCGCGCGAGCGGGGGGCGGCGGGTGCGCCCGATCTGCGAGTGTATCGGGGGACGCGGGCGATCCTATTAGGCGCCCGACAGTTCCCGCGGTCGACTGGTGCTCACTCGGGCCTGTTTTATCCCGCGCGGCCCCCGAGGGGGCGGACCGGTTTTGCGAATCCGAAAAATAGTACGATTCCGGGAATGTTTGTGGGAAAATTCAATAATATATTTCGTGAAATGTTTTTGAACAGAACAATATGTTTACAGAAGTGATTACGGGAAATTTTTATCGGAAAGGTAATAGTATAATTCCTGTCATGCGTAGCATTTTTAACAATTTAAAGTTGATGTAGTTTTTTGTATAGTTTTATATACGTGACCCTGGAAAAGCAGTGGAACAAGTTGAAAAAATGATAAATAAACAGCGCAATGGAACGGGTGAAATTATAAAAGTAAGGAAATTAGACACTAAATAAACAGAATGTCGTGGGAAAAATACAAAGATGGAAAATGGTTTACAAAGAATGCAATAAAACTTGGATATATTTACACGGGCGGTCTTGGTAAAAATATGTTTTCATATTTTGTTTTTGCTTGGCGAAGCTTCTACTAATCGGATGCTGACAAGAAGTTGCAGAAGAAACTTATTGCACTGTACTTCGGGAAAAATATTAAGGGAACCGACCATTCGCATGAGGTTAATGACTCTTCTCATTTTTAAAGCAAGAAATCGTCTGTCAAAAGCCGCTATTTCAAATGTATGTTTCAAGATTTCTCTGAAATGGTTAACATCAGTGCTTTCGAGAAGGCAAGAAAATTTTTGTGTGCCTCTGGTTCCGTGGGTTTTACATGCCCATGTATTAGAAGGCATTGAACAAATAGTTGTCCAATCTCCCACATTCGAAAAACATTCTTTGCCTATGTCATCCCATTAAAAAAACGTTTTCCTGTTCCCATTTGATACATGAGTGTATGCGGACAATGCTGCACGTGTTTCTTGGTTTTTAATGCGATGTACAAGAGTATTTCGGTTGATTTCGCAACATTTATTTCCCGCCCTTTGTACGTTGCACGCTCGACGTTTGTTCAATCTCCCACATTCGAAAAACATTCTTTGCCTATGTCATCCCATTAAAAAATACGTTTTCCTGTTCCCATTTGATACATGAGTGTATGCGGACAATGCTGCACGTGTTTCTTGGTTTTTAATGCGATGTACAAGAGTATTTCGGTCGATTTCGCAACATTTATTTCCCGCCCTTTGTACGTTGCACGCTCGACGTTTGTTCGACATGATGTTATTAAAAACGCAAAAGGCGTCATCAGCTTTCAGCTCTACTTCCTCCTCGTTGACGGTGTCGAAAAATTCTTCCTCTTGTGGATTGGAGGTGGTTACAGTCGACCACGAGTGGTATGCTGACTGTAGTTTGGCCATTGGTACATCCAACTTGCAGAGTCGATCGCACACGATCCTACACCATTCTTAAAAAAGGTTGAGCTGGAAAGATAGGAGAAATTAAATATGATCAAGCCTTTAAAGGTAAGAAAACGAGTGAATGCTGACCTTTTGTTGACAAATCTTGCCGTATTTTGATTATGTCTTTGTCGATTCCGTGCCACGATCTGCTCTTCGAGAAAAGATCTCTTGCACGTCTGAGGACGGTGCCTGAGTTACGTGCGGAATTATTTCATTTGTAAGGAACGTCTTTGCATCTTCGCATGCCGACAAGTTCATGACAGCTATGTCGGTTGGTGCAATACAATTCTCGACATTTCTTTCTTTGGTTTTCCTTTTTGAATTTCAAAAAAAACATCCTTGAGCTTGTTGCGTGGTCGGCAATGACACAAAATCTCCCTCTATGATGATTCTGTTAATAGCTGCAACATGTAAAAATCCCAATATGTTCTGCGTCCTGACATGATCGCTTATCGAGATAATCCAGATAGAGTGACAGTCGGAGTGAGTAAGCAAGAGTGATTGGCTTTCGCTTTGTCACCAGAAGCCAAAAGTACTCCATAGGCAATTTTGAAAAAAAAAACAGTACCAAACCAGAAGGAAGCCAAAAGTCACTTTACTGACATTTCTAAATCTCGTTACTGTGAAAGAATCACGTTACTCATTTAGATTTTAAAGGAAATCCAATTCATGATATATTAAAAAATCCGCTGGGACAGTATACTTAAAATTTGCTTTTAAACTAAATCCAATCCAAGACATATTAACAAATCCGCAAGACAATATAGTTTTATTTATATTTTAAAAGAAATTCAATCCAATATATATTAACAAATCCACTGGGACAGTATACTTTCATTTAGATTTTGAAGAAAATAATCTAAATAAAAGTATACTGTCCCAGTGGATTTGTTAATATATTGTCATGTTTTGTCTCGCCAAATACATAAGGCATATATAGGAGGCTTGTATATTATTCAACGATTCATATTTATTGCAGATGACTTCCCAATAAGTAGATATACAACAGATTAGAACACTACTTAAACAGACCTGTACCACATCCTAGCACCAGCTTACAAGAAGAGCGCGACTAGAACATTCTATGGCAGTTGCCACATTCTGTATAACCTTTGACCTAACATAATCACTTATCACGACATATATAATGGGTTGGAGGATTTCCTTTAAAATGTAAATGAAAGTATACAGTCCCAGTGGAATTCTTGATCTATCATGGATTAGATTTCATGTGAAATCCTAATAAGGTATACTGTCCCAGCGGATTTGCTAATATATCTAGAGATTGATTTACTGTTTCACGGGATTTGTTAATATATTATGGATTGGATTTACTTCAAAATCTAAATAAAGGTATACTGTCCCAGTGGATTTGTTAAAAAATATACTGTCTTGTGGATTTGTAAATATATATTAGATTGGCTTTTGTTTAAAATCAAATTTTAAGTATACTTTCCCTTTTAAACAGCACAAAAATGCTCGACTATAGTTTAGGCTTTCGCATCGGCGAACCTACAATACACAATCAATTGCACTTCATCTGAAATATCTGTCTGCCATAAGCAGGAACTTTCTTGGACCTGATAACAAGTTGTTTCAGCAAATCATCTGAAATATCATCGCATCTACGTTCAGCTGTATTGTCTGATAGAGCAATTTCCCTCACTTTTTTAATAGCTTGTTTTCTTCCATGCAAAATGTCGGCAGCAATTTCAAGACAGAACCACAGATTCAACTCTGTGTATGGACGGTTTCTTTTCATTACAATATGAGTCGTTTTCAGGGTAGCAAGTACTAAATCTTTATTCCGCCCTTTTACCTCACTTTCAAAACAAGAAACTTGCTTCTGTTGACTATGCAGGCATGCCTCAAAGAATGGCTCTGATTTATTTTGATAATTTTCAAATGTGGTTTCAGATTCACTAGGGCCAAGTTACTATTACCAAAGGTGGCAGGACAAAACAGCATGCCGAAGGATATGGGTTCAACATTTATTCTTTTGTGCAATAAAACCCATACGTGATGTACTCCTCATTCCATTTGCGTTTCTTTGTGGCCCCGGCCTCCTGCTCCACATTGGTATTGATGTTTTCAGAATACGTTTCTGTATTTTCTTCAGCATGTGTTTTTCCAACATCCTCATGTCTGCGTGATTCAATAGAACTTGTACTTTTTATGGAGGACTTCTTCAAGAAATTACGTATGTCTATGTCAGGCTGGTTAGTAGTATCTCACAAGCTCCGTAAACCTGAGTACATGTTGTGCCATGTATTGTACACGAGTCAGTCTGGTCATAAACTTTTAGCGTTAGTGACATTTGACAGTTCGTTTGTGCACTGTAATCAATCGTACCGTACTTTGCGGAAGACTCGCTTAACGAGTAAGTCCTAATATAATCAATGCATATGTACTTTTTCATGTAATTAATGGCAGCGTAATTTTTGCAAGACTCCTGTTAATAGTTTTGTACCGCGTTTCTTTTGGAAAGGATCATAACTAAGTAAAATTTGTTTGTCGCAATTCTTAGCGTACAATGAATACCATGCCTCTCAAAGATGCAGAATTTGTTGTCGTACTTTCAAAACCACACGTATTTTCGTTTGCATTGATGACATTTGACAGTTCGTTTGCGAACGTTCCGGCGATGTAAAAATGATGTCAAAAGTGCATTCGCAAAAAGTTTCAGATTGTCAAAGTACGCTAACGTGAAATTGTTCAGCATTATTATAAACAACGATTCCATCCTGTGAGTGAGATGATTCAGTGTTTCCATTCTTTATTGAGATGACTTTGGCCGCGCTACCTCTCGTTTTCTGCTACTGGACACTTTCGAGAACCAACGATGGAGATTTGATGGGCGTGGATCGCATATGATAACCTGTCGTGACTGCGTCGCCAATGGACTTGCTAAGATGAAGCCAGGACTGCAACGCCGGAAAATGGGTCACGCTGCTGCCTTCCATTGCGTCGTCAGCTTCCTGCTTCAGTGGATAATAGTGCTGTTGCACTTCTCGTGCATGGCCCACCGTTTCCGCAATTTGCCTTCTTTTTGAATTTGATTGATTTTTGCTTATGATTTCCAAATATTTCTGAACTATATTTGGGAAAATGCCTTCGGGTCCAGTTGCCATTTTGGTATATTTTGATATGATTTTGGAAACATTCAAAAAGTCATTGCCACCTATTGATGAAAATACAAGTTCATCATGTTTTTTAGGTGCAGCTTCTGATTTCAATTTTTAATATTTTTAGTTACATATTGTTAATGTTACCAAATTATACCAAGTTTTATTTGCCATATTAATAAAAAAATATGAAAAAACTTCAATTATAACGTTTGCGCTCCCCACATTTTATTTGTTATATTAAAAATGAACTCACTTTTCTCGTCCATAATATTTCCTCTTTCTTTAAAGTCAAATAACAGAGTTTTTCTTTTCGTTTTTGCTGGGTTACTGCTTTTTGGTAGTAGCCTTTCTTTTTTCTTGTGTTATCTAACTCGCTAAGAGGTAGATTTTCAAACAAACATGGACGTGCTCCAACTTCAAAGCATAAAGTAGCAAAAATGAAGCCGGCCATGTTTGTGCAATCGTCATTTCTTGTTTTTTTATCGAATCTTCGATGTACTTATTCGTCTCCATTAATGTTGATTTTGTTTTTCAGTTTTTTTTTCAAAAATTGAGTATCCCTGTTAAATTTGGCCTTTTCTCTGCTAATTTTTTGTTTTGGCTGTTTTTTTTTATCAAGCATATCCAATATTTTATTTTTGTCCGATTCTCTCATAATGTTTTCGTTGTTGGGTAAATCCGATAGAAAGTCATTTAAAAACTGTCTCAGTATGTAAAAACTCTTTTGAAGCAGTGGTTCCACTTTTTCGTTCAGGCAATCCAGTATTTTCGTTGGATCCTTTATTGCTTCCGGTGTCATCATTCTTCTGACTACATTTGCGTATCCCTTGGTGTTATGTCTTGGCATATTGAAAGCGATTGACAGATATAACGGAATTTATTAGCAGTATATATATGAAGCTTATTATCGGGAAGAAAACAGCACAGAGAAAAACCATAAAATGACTTAGCCTATCGTTCACTAGAATAGCCAAGCTTCGGGGGAATCCCCTTAGGTGTGTAGTGAACAGAGTCATTATTAGATATCGATCTCTTGGCCCTTTCCATTCTCAGGCACCTAGATGTACCAAAACCACCGCTTTCAAGTCGTCATGGGTATTTTCGAACAAGAGGAGTCAAATTTGCATTGTTTTCCCATGTTTTTTCAAGAATTATAGTCATGGCTTCTTTGAATTCTTCTGAATGTTTTTCTAAATTGTATTGGGATGGCAGATGTTTGCGGATCTAATTTTTTTTTAAATAACGCTTGCATATACGGCATTGGTGCTGTCAATTTTTCGATTGATCATCTCTGGCATAAGTGTAATGTTTCCTCTCGTCGGCTGATAAATCAAAATGATAAATATCCTCATGCTGCGTTATATTTTTTTTATAATTTCTACCGTAAAAGCGACATGTTCGTAATTTGGCTGACATGATGAATTGATAGAGTATGTTACAAAACATTCACCTGGTAAAAGAAATATATATATAAATTGCACAACATCAATTTCTAAACCAACTCTCACAATCTTAACAACTGTACATTCGTTTGTTTGTGCTTTCCTTTTTTTATTATTGTAATTTCGAAATTCAATTTTGTCAAGCATTAGTTACTGGTAAATCGCGCCGATGCTTAACAACACATGTTTATTGGAAATACTTTTGACTGAGAAGGCTGCATAATCAGTTGCCCGTATTCACAAATGATGGATATCGTATACATTTTTCTCACTTTCGTTGATATTTCAATATTGTTTCATATCCTCTTGGTTCGGGAACTAATATTTTTGATCTTTGTTGGACTTCGAGCTTGAATGATATCTGTTTACTGCTGTCTTCTAATTGTTCGTTTCATTTTGAGTCTAGTCATCTATTATGAAGTACGGTATTCTATAATAAAATATACAATGATTAGAGTATAGCACAGTTAACCTATTATAACCTATATAAAATCATTCATGGCCCATGCTTGATAGGTTAATAAAACAGCATAAAATATATTATTATAAAAATGGATCTAAAAGGGATCTACAGCAATATGGCAAAATCAGAATATTGACTACGTCACTTGAACAGGCCTAGCAGAAAGATTTAAGTCACTCAAAGTGACTATAATGTAAACCCTAACCTAAAAAGCAACTACTGAAATCAGCAAACTGCCTGACTGAAACGCGTGTCAATAAAACAAGTCTGAACATGTTTGCTACATAAACGCATTTTGTGACATCATAGGCGCGCTCGTAAAAGCAAAGATTGCAACACCGTGGTTGGTGACAAAGAAATCACGAGTGATAATAGAGTACTAGCACTCCGTGTGGCAAACAACGAAAAACGAAATTGGTGATATGGCAGTTTCACTTATATCCATTCTACATTTACAGATGAAACTTTCCGGCTTCAGACAAATACAATGAAATACTAGATACTATCTGACCCGATCTTTCAGTGCAACAGTGGTCAGTCAACACAGTAAAAAGTTTGTTCGTGGAAAGCGCATACTCGCCAAGTCCAGCACTTGTCAATGTGTTGTCCAAATAATGCCAATGGCATGAGGTGCTTGCTCTGTCTTATAAAGTCTGTTTTATATTTTTCTAATGTCACGGCGTTTTTCACTGCTTTAACGTTATCTCCCGTACGTTAATTGCCGATGGATCGGTCATAAATTTCCAAAATTCCGTGTACATCGCTGGTTGCAGGATCGAATAATCAAGATTTATATTACTTTGTCCAGCTAAAGTTTGCTAACTCTGCTTTGTCATTTTCCAGCTGCCCCAATCCGTTTTCCAGCTGCCCCAATCCGTTTTCCAGCTGCCCCAATCCATCCGTTTTTACAAATACAAATTACTGGGAAATTCTTGATTTGCAGCTGTACTGTCGTCCATCACAGTGTGAGGTTTTTTCTAATTTTGTGCTTGCTTACAGACCAGTGGTACGTAATGATTAGGAGAAAAACCAATACCCATTAAATTCGCAGAGTATTTCGTCCTATAGCTTGACCCATAGTCTGGCGAAACATGTTACAGCCCATTATTCTTTTCGTGGGCATTCTTCACAAGTTACCTGTGGGTATCATCACTAGTTTCGTTTCGTCGTCTACAATGGTGTGCCCTTCAATTTCACAAGCGAACCTTGGTTTTCTTGCACAATCAGAAGGTATAGTATAAATTGACCATGTTTGGGTTCCTCGTAGTATTCGGGCCCACTCAGCAACAATTGAGGAACTGGTAATTCTTCCACGGGCGGCGGAATTGGCGGCCAATCGCTCGGTGTTATTCTTCTTTGTTCAGCCGGAGCCTCGTCCACCCAGTCCTGTTTATGTCCATCAGCTTTAATTAAATCATTTTTAAGCATCCGTATTTCTTGAGGTTGGTCCCGAAACTCGAGCTGCTGACAGAATTTTTGCGGGCATATGCGGTTGCAGAACAGTACTAATAGCTCTTCACTGGTCTTATTAAAAACTCCCCGCATCCTCATTTTCGGTAGTCCTTCCGTGAATTTCGCGACCTGGAAACGACGCTCAGCTCCGCGCTTGTCTGCTACTGCTGCAATCTTCGCGATGTTATTCATCTCGTTAGAGGTGATAATACTCAGCGTAGAAGGTTGAGCAGCATTTGATGAGTGGATCTTTGCCGTCCAATCATTGTGGAACATGATGTATAAGGTTCCCAATGCCTGATATCCAAACTTTCGTATCCAGGCAGCCTTCCACTCTACATCGCTCATCTGAGTGTCGAACTCTTCTTGAAGAGCTTTGATCGCCTGGTCCGAATCAGAATTTTTTACTTCGGGTCGGCGTGGATGTATTGCAGCAAGCCCTCAGGGATTTCTTGTTCATCCACTGACTAAAACATGTAATTTACGTAATTCTGTTTGTCCTTCACTGGCTTCAAGATATACGGTGACTAGAAATGGCAAGAAATTGGCCATGAAACAATTTTTGGAGCGGACAGGCATACTTTTTAAAAATGACCTCTCTTTCCACAAGCATGATATTGGACACCTCGCGCTGGGCAGCAAAACCGCGGATGAAATTTGTCTCCACAGAAAAAGCATTTTCTAGAATTCGTCTTCTTCGTTCAGGGGCGGACAACTAGCTTCTGGAGATTGGGGACCGCGAGGTTCGACAGGACAAATACCTTCGTTGTGAACTGTTGCCCTGGGAATAATTTGAGTAGAATAAATGCAAGATTGTTTCTGCGCCCTGTCAAGCATATCAGCTTTATCAAAAGCAGTTTTAAAGATCAAAAAGAGTCTTTGTCTGATCGATGGAGAAAGAAGGCCACTTGTGAATGAGTCTCGTATCATTTCGGATTTAAAAGAATTCAGCTGATACTGGTTGAAAATTACAATCTTTAGCTAAGTCTTTCAACTCTTGTAGAAATTCGGCAAGGCTTTCCCCTGATTGCTGAGAGCGGGTGACTAAGAGGTGCCGGGCATAGATAAGGTTTTTAGTTTTGAGGTACACCGATTCCAGAAGTTTTATTGCTTCATCAAAACACTCTGCCTCTTCAATATAAGTGTACACCAGAGGAGATAAATAATTGATCAACATGGAAAGTTTATCTACTTCCGGGGAGTAGAGCTCTGTACTAGGTAAAGCTGCCTTGACTGCTGTGACAAAGCCCGAAAAAGTTTTGAACCAATGTTTATAAATCTTAGCTGCTTCAGGTTCATTTGGATCTACCTCAAGTCTTGCTGATTTTAACAGACGGTCCATATTATGAAAGAGTTGATTAAATTGTGTTAACCTATAACAGTATGCAACTCCAGCATCAAGATTAGGCTTTAATCAACTCTTCCACAGCTAAGCTAAACTTAACTAAATAGTAAATACTAGATACAAGGCAACAAATGAGCCAGACGTAAACAAAGTAATCAACCAATTTAGGATCACGTTATCATGACGGTAGCTCAGCAATTACCAACTATCAGATAAGATTCAAACAGTCCCATGAACAGTATTGGAAATTAAATACGTCACAATTATGTACTGCCTCATTCGAATACTTATTTCAGCAATATGAAAACATTTTTGAGGAAATGTTTGTGGTCTGTCTGTTGGAATTTTTTAGCCAAATTTTACCAACAAAACGAAATTTAATTTGCATGCCAATCATGATTGTACATTTTGTGATGGTCGCTCATCCATTTTTCGTCGTTCAGACGCATTTTATGCTACTGGCCTCTACTTTCTGGGAGACGTTGTTGTCGGTTTTGCATGGTTTCTATGCTGTCTCATTACCTATTCGTAGCGAAACGGTAATTGATCAGAAAGTGACTGATGTCCAGAAGCATATCCTTGAAATCTATCTTCAAATGAACCTGGATACTCGGAAGCTATTCTGTAAGCAATAGTGTCCAAATTTTTTTTTATCGGGCTTTTCAAGTCTTTCCATAATTTGTTCAATCAAAATATTCACCATCTCCCTTCTGTGAAATGTGGAAGGTTTCTCTTTTTTGTAACATGACGTCATTAGATCTTGTGGAAATTTTCGCCAGGAAATAACAAACTTCATTACCCAATTGTCTGAAGATGTAACAACCCGTTGGTCGATCGATGCTGGTGCTTGTTTGCACCACCGATTGTGCATCAAAATGCGATCCCGATAAATATAATATCACATTAATCAAATTTTGAAAACGCACGAGGCTTGCATTACACAAGTACAACTAAATTTAACGAGTTCGGCATTAGATAGCAAGTTTCATTACACAATTTGCATAATCTCATAATTGGCTACATTTTATACGGGTTTAATGTATTGTTAATAGAATTACGTTTTATAAATATCAACTTTTTAATATGTAATTAACACATACATCCAATCCATTGTTTCAATTGTCAACTGAAGGAAAAATGCGGCACAAAGATATAACGCGTCTTCCATGCGATTCAAAATTTCTGTTTGCAGTAAATCTTCTTCAGTTACGGGAGGAAAATCCTTTAAATCTTTAGCACCAAACTCGCTGACAATTTTGTCAGCCAACGAAACGGCTATATCTGGTGGCAAAGTTATAACTTTGGATATTTCATCCCTGACAGTTTAGATTTTTAAATTATAAGGTAAAAAGTTATACAACGAGCACATAAAATACTTGCACTGCTTAGTTTTGTTACATAATGCTAATATCTAAAAATAGTTTTATGAAATGTTTTGGGAGCAAACCATGAACCACCAGTCACGCCACAAATATATATGCAAATTGGGTCACAGTCCAATAATTCATCAAATGTCAGTACTTTATACATTGCATAATTGAATTCTATTCCCTTGTGAGAAACTTCTGCCAAATTTTGACAGTCGGGTATGGATGACACACGAGCCTCGGCTGCCCGGACAATTGGCTTGTCAGAAGCTTCTAGTCTCACAATATATGGACAGACAAACTCTTTTTTCAACATACAGGCTTGCATCCTCTGGTGATTATAAGCAACTGTGCGGCAAACATAATGTTAATAGTTCGTCGGACAACTCTTTTTGAAGTTCGAATGCTTTGCTTCAAATCCCAAGTCCAGAACCGCATTTGAGATCCGAATAACAAAATTAAATCAGGATAATAAAGTAGATAAAGGTGTTTCGGACGCAAAGGTTGCAGAGGGAACAGATTGAACCGAGATTACATGTACATTGCGACACGTCATCGCAACGCGGCAAGAAATTCCTCAGCAGCTTTTGGTGCACAGATTAATTCCACAATACTTCGTAAATAATGATCATCAGCCACGTTATCAAAATCTTTAATCATTCAGTATCCATAAAGGAAAAAGTCTGACAAATGTCCAGTTTTTCGAGACCAGATTTTAAAACTTGAGCTGTCAGGCATTTTGTATGAAAATGTAGAAATACGTCCATTTATGTAATCAAGCGTAAACCACTCCTTTGAAACCAAATCTTTAATAGAAATTGCCACTCCTTCGAAACTAAATCTTTAATAGAAATTGCCACGTCATATTGTGCTACACCTTCAAAAACATCACGTGCTGAACATGGCGGTAATCTGGGACGACTCACATGAAAATGGTCTAGTTGATTGAACACAGATTCAAACTTGATTTCGAAAACATTGCCCGAGGTTTATCGCTGAAGTTGATCAACATTTGAATTGTAGGACTCTATTGTCTTAATGGTTGGACTTGAACTGCATTCTGGGAATAATCTTGCCGACTAACCGGTCAATACCGACAAAAATAGTGACCAACCAATGACTGCCAAGATTATCGCCAAGAATGCATGCAACACCACCCAACGCATTTCTGGGAAAACCTAAATCGATGCCTTCAGTCTCCAAAATTTTCAAATCAAATGTTTATGGGAAAGTAATTCCGGTGATGCGTAGCATTTTTAACAACTTAAAGTTGATGTAGTTTTTTGTATAGTTTTTATACATGTGACCCATTATTATAAATAATAACATTATAAATAAACAGCGCAATGGAACGGGTGAAATTATATACCAAGTAAGGAAATTAGACACTAAATAAACAGGATGTCGTGGGGAAAATACATAGGTGGAAAATGATTAATAAAGAATGCAATAAAACTTGAATATATTTACACGAGCGGTCTTGGTTAAAATATGTTTTCATATTTTGTTTTTGGTCGGCGAAGAAAACTTGTCACCTCATGTGCTGCCCCTTCCACTTACCGGATACTGTCAAGAAATTGCAGCAGAAACTTATTGCAATTTATTTCGGGGAAAATAATGACGAAACCGACCATTGGCATAGGGTTGACGACTCATTTTTAAAACACGAAATCGTCTGTCAAAAGCCGCTATTTCAAATGTATGATCCAAAATTTCTCTGAAATTGTTAACAATAGTGCTCCCAAAAAGACAAGAAAATCTTTTGTGCCTTTGGTTCCGTGGGTAGGTTCCGTGCCCATGTATTAGAAGGCATTGAACAAATAGTTGTCCAATCTCCCACATTCGAAAAACATTCTTTGTCTATGTCATCCCATTTAAGAATACGTTTTCCTGTTCCCACTATGATATGGTCCTGAAAAGTCACAACTTTCACACTGCCAGGCTTTTTGTGGAAGCTCACTCATGCTCAAGGGAAACATCCTTTCATTCTTCACCACAGATGCACAAGCAGCACAACTTTTGACCACATTCTCAACCATAGCCTCCATTTCAGGAAACTATATTTTCTCTCTTAACATAGATTTTGTCTTACTCATTCCCATATATCTTTCGTGAGCAATTTGCACAATTTTACGTCTTAAAGGCACTGGAATAACAATACGATTCTCTCTCAAAAGAATACCTTGCTCAGTCACACACAGTTCACTAGCAAGTTTGGCAAAAATAGACATTTCTTCACGATGTTTATACTGATACATTGATTGTTTTGCAAACATTTTATCACATTCTGAATAACACCATCTTTCCCAGATGCACTTTTTATTTCATCCAAAGAAACAGCTTTTGGGCACATATTCTCACACACATAATTCACATATTCTTCAGTCACTTCCTCAGAATCAGCAGGGTTAGATTTGCCATGTCTATAAACAATATTAAAATCGTATTTCTGTAATTGCATACATCAACGTTCAATTCTAGCAGAAGGTTTGGCAGTAACACTAGAAAAGACACTAACTAGTGGTTTGTGATCAGTCACTACAGTAAAATTCACACCATATAAATAAAGATGAAAATGTTCAATGCCCCTGCACACAGCAAGAGCTTCTTTCTCAATCTTAGAGTAACGACTTTCAACATCACTCAGAATCACCTGCACATTTTCAATTTCACTCACAATTTCTTTCTGGACAAGAACACAACCAAGTCCAACAGGTGATGCATCAACCACAAGTTCAGTATGAAGTTTAGGATCAAAATATGACATAACAGTATCACTTGTAAGACTGTTTTTCAAATCACAATCATCATTCCAAAAAAAAAAATCAACATTATATTTAGTCGATTCAACAATAGGCTTGACAATAGAAGAATGATTAGGAATAAAACGAGATACATAAGCAGCCATACCAAGCAAAGATTTCACCTGGTGCTTATCAGAAGGTCTCTCAGATTCCTCTATAATTCCTGTGTAAATAATTCCAAAAAACTTAATGGATGACTTGAAAAATGAACACTTTTTCCTATTCAACGTTAGACCACAGTCTTTGATACGTTGCAAACCGGGTCTGAGATCTTTCTCGTGTTCAGCCTCATTGACACTCCCTATGTAAATATCATCAGAGATGTTTTTTAACGCCTCTCAAATCGTGCAAGGCTTGTTCTATCAAATACTGAAATTTTTTTCTCCCGCGGCATTCACAACGAAATTCAGCCTTCTATATCTGTGGATTCCAAGGTAGTTCCAAGGTAGTAGAACGTAGTTGTTATGTGTCTACTATCAGGATGCAACTTAATTTGGGTATACCCTTGGTTCAAATCAAGAAAACACTTTATACCCATTCAAATCATGGATAAATTCATCCACAGTAGGCATAGGATGCTTAACTCTCTTTATAGCTTTGTTGACAGCTCGCATATCTACACATAAACGAATATTTTCAAGTTCATTGGGCTTAGGGACACACAATTGGAGAAACCCAAGGTGTAGGACAATTGTCAACATTCTCACAAATGTCTTCATCACACAGTTTGGTAGCAGCATCTTCGACTTTTTGTCGTAATTTAAAAATGTTACTCGACGATGCTTTTGATGAATTGAGTCAACAGTGTCACCAATATTCAATTTCAACTGAACGATTTTCAACTTTCCTAAACCATGAAAAATTGTGTCGTATTCTTTCAAAATTTATCTCAGTGCCATTCACACAATCACTTGACACAGAATTTACAATTTTCAAAATATCAAGCTCACAAGCAGTTTTAAAAGATAAAAAAAACATCCATTAGCATGACGAAAAATATAAAATACAGCATCAATTTGTTTACCACGATCTGATCTTGCAGTGGCACGGAACTTTCCTTTCACAGACAAGGGCTTAGTACTACCATATGCAAAACGCTTAATATATGAATTTTCTAAAATAAAAGGTTCGCTAGAATTATTTCTCAAATATTGAAAAGTCTTACAATCAATTACATTTACGCTAGCACCGATGTCTATTAACATAGAGGAGAAAATGTTATTGATCTTTAACTGCACGTTTGCAAGATTTAAAGCGGGTCTTTTTATTTTTATCTGTGTACAGATAAGTCTGAAGCGTAAGGCATGTTTACAGAGCCAGTGCTCTAACCACTGAACTATAGCAATGAACAACCGCATGCAAAAGACTTCCAGCGAAAACGGTCAAATGATAATTACCTTTCAACTGATGGCGATTGATTAAGATTTCCAATTTCCACTTACAGCGCTCTACAATAAAGTATTTGATGTACCCAACCTAACATTCGAGACGCAGATCACCCGCGTGTGGCAAATACGGGTGGACACGAAAAACAACATACTCCTAAAAAGGGCAACAAAATAGAAGGTGTAAACTTGGAGACGCCGGGCATCGATCCCGGTACCTCGCGCATGCTAAAGCGCGCGCTCTACCATCTGAGCTACGTCCCCACTTGTGGTCAGGCTTAAATAATATTAATTGAACTTTCCTGACCTTTGAATTGTCCTGCACCATATACTTTCAACTATCTAGAGATAGCTAGATGCGGGTTAAATCGCGAGATCAGATATATCGAGCACAGCAAGTGAAAGCAAAAACGAAGTAGTTTGCCGACGTTTCGTTCTTCCCTTCTGAAAATTTCATCCGGGCATGATTAAAGAGAGGAACAGTGCAACTTATATACAGTAAAAAACTGCGCGAAAAAAATAAAATTAGCTACGAGATAACGAGCTAAAATTTGGCGGAATCTCCCTTTCGCGTGTCTTGTCTGCCTCGATAGCTCAGTTGGGAGAGCGTCAGACTGAAGATCTGAAGGTCCGCGGTTCAATCCCGCGTCGAGGCATGTGGGCTTTCGCGCCGCTGATTTTGACTAGAAAAGAGATTGAATCGACAGTTTTTATTTCTTACACAACATGTCACTATGTGTGTGTATCGTTTTTGCTCTGGTGTAGAAAAATTACGCGTTCGAACGACGAGGTGCCGAGTGGAAAAGGCGATGGAATGCTAATCCATTGTGCTGCTACGCGTGGGTTCGAATCCCATCCTCGTCGGAATGTAGGAGGTGGCCGGTTTAATCATATTTTAAACTTGCAAGTCTCTAAAATAACCACGGGTATGAAAAAAAACGGGTAAATGAATGAAGACATAGCCTAAACGTGACGTGCTCGCAGTAATGTTGCGGGCAACGGTTGTAAACATTCTTTCACAATAAAGGTATAAGTTTCCTGGAAAATTTTGACCATGGTTGATTTCCCGTGAAATTGCATGCTTTGGATAAGTGAAAACACCGAAATGGATTGCAGGGTAGCGTGGCCGAGCGGTCTAAGGCGCTGGTTTCAGGCACCAGTCATTTCGATGGGCTTTCGAATTCCCAACCTTTCAGGCTTTGCCCTTTTTTTCAACTTTTCCTCAGTTGCGCTAAATCAAATCTAGCAAATATGACTCCGGTATGTTTGCCGAGTTTTTCTTCAAAATAAATTCCGTGCAACAATAATATATCGGAGCACAGCCGTGAGGTTGAAATGATGTAACTTCAATTCATTGTACGTACGCTGTTGGAAAGAGAAAATTTTCTAAAAAATACATAAATAAAGAAGGACAACTTGGAGATGCCGTTCATCGATCCCATTACCTCGCGCATGCTGAGTTTCTCAGTAAAATTTTGTTTTAGTCAGTGGAGAACGTACTCAGTGGAGATCATTGAGTTCCAAAATCAATCGCCCAACGTGGGGCTCACGCCATGGGAACCCACGACCGCTGGATTAAGAGTCCAACGCTCTACCGACTGAGCTAGCCGGGCGCCGCTTCGAGAACATGTAAAGCGGATCTTTAATATTTTTATCTGTGTACAGATAAGTCTGAAGCGGAAGGCATGTTTACAGGGCTGGTGTTCTAACCACTGAACTATAACAATGAACAATCGCATGCAAAAGACTTCTAGCGACAACGGTCAAATGATAATTACCTTTCAACTGATGACGATTGCCATTTTCCACTTACAGCGCTCTACAATAAAGTATTTGATGTACCCAACCTAACATTCGAGACGCAGATCAACCCGCGTGTGGAAAATACGGGTGGACACAAAAAACAACATACTCCTAAAAGGGCAACAAAATAGAAGGTGTTACTTGGAGACGCCGGGCATCGATCCCGGTACCTCGCGCATGCTAAGCGCGCGCTCTACCATCTGAGCTACGTCCCCACATGCGGACGGGCTGAAATAATATTAACTGAACTTTCCTGACATTTGAATTGTCTTGCACCTATACTTTCAACTATCTGGAGATAGCTAGATGCGGGTTAAATCGCGTGATCAGATATATCGAGCACAGCAAGTGAAAGCAAAAACGAAGTAGTTTGTCGACGTTTCGTTCTTCCCTTCAGAAAATTTCATCCGGGCATGATTAAAGAGAGGAACTGTGCAACTTATATACAGTAAAAAACTGCGAAAAAAATAAAATTAGCTACGAGATAACGAGCTAAAATTTGGCGGAATCTCCGTTCGGGTGTCTTGTCTGCCTCGATAGCTCAGTTGGGAGAGCGTCAGACTGAAGATCTGAAGGTCCGCGGTTCAATCCCGCGTCGAGGCATATGGGTTTCGCGCCGCTGATTTTGACTAGAAAAAGAGATTGAATCGACAGTTTTTATTTCTTACACAACATGTCACTATGTGTCTTTTCTGTTATTTTTTTGTGTGTAGAAAAAGTGTGCGTACGCGTTCGATCGACGAGGTGGCCGAGTGGTTAAATGCAAAAACGGGTAAATGAATGAAGACATAGCCATAAACGCACGCGTGGGTTCTCGCAGTAATGTTCGGACAACGGTTGTAATATTTTAAATTACAAATCTCTAAAATATACCTGAAAATTTTGACAAATGGTTGATTGAATGGAAAATTGCATAATTTGTAAGTACTCGCAGTAATGCATCGATCAACGGTTGTAAACATGGGTAGCGTGGCCGAAGATCTAAGTAAGGCGCTGGTTTTTTGGCATGGTCATTTCGATGGCGTGGTTTCGAATCCCACCGCTGCCAGGCTTTGTGGCTTTTGCCCTTTTTTTTCAACTTTTCCAGGAATAATATTAAATAAATCTAGCAAATTATGACTCCGCACCTATATTTGCCAAATTTTTTTGGAGATAGCTAAAAACGGGTTAAATCTCGTGATAGATATATCGAGCACAGCCAGTGAAAGCAAAAACGAAGTTTTTTGCCGACGTTTCGTTCTTCCCTTCAGAAAATTTCATCGGGCATGATTAAAGAGAAGAAAAGTGAAACTTATATACAGTAAAAAACTAAAAAAAAAATATAATTAGATACTTGGAGATAACGAGCTAAAATTTGGCGGAATCTCCGTCGCTGTGTGTCTTGTATGCCTCGATAGCTCAGTTGGGAGAGCGTCAGACTGAAGATCTGAAGGTCCGCGGTTCAATCCCGCGTCGAGGCATATGGGTTTCGCGCCGCTGATTTTGACTAGAAAAGAGATTGAATCGACAGTTTTTATTTCTTACACAACATGTCACTATGTGCGGATCGTTATTTCTGGTGTAGAAGAAGTGCGCGCAGCGTTGTTCGACGACGAGAGGTGGCCGAGTGGTTAAGGCGATGGACTGCTAATCCATTGTGCTCTGCACGCGTGGGTTCGAAATCCGATCCTCGTCGGGATATGGGGCTTGAACTCGTTTCAACTCCGTTTAATCATATTTTTTAAATTGCAAGTCTCTAAAATATACCACGGAGTATGCAAAAAACGGGTAAATGAATGGAGACATAGCCTAAAACGTGACGTACTCGCAGTAATGTGCGGGCAACGGTTGTAAACATTCTTCACAATAAAGATATAAGTTTCCTGAAAATTTTGACCATGGGTTTATTTCCCGTGAAATTGCATGCTTTGGTAAGTGATAAAACACCGAAATGGATTGCAGGGTGGCGTGACGAGCGGTCTAAGGCGCTGGTTTCAGGCACCAGTTATTTCGATGGCTTTCATTTTTCAACCTTTCCACAGTTATATCAAATCTGGCAAATATGACTTCGGTATGTTAGCCGAGTTTTTTTTCTTCAAAATAAATTCCGTGCAACAATAATAGATCGGATTTGCCGTTGAGGTTGAAATGATGTAACTTCAATTCATTGTACGTACGCTGTTGGAAAGAGTGCTTTTCTAAAAAAATACAAAATAATGAAGGACAACAACTTGGGAGATGCCGTTCATCGATCCCATTACCTCGCGCATGCTGAGTTTCTCAGTAAAAATGTTGTTTTAGTCAGTGGAGAACGTACTCAGTGGAGATAATTGAGTTCCAAAATCAATCGCCCAACGTGGGGCTCGAACCCACGACCGTTGGATTAAGAGTCCAACGCTCTACCGACTGAGCTAGCCGGGCGCCGCTTCGAGAACTGTAAAACGGATCTTAATATTTTTATCTGTGTACAGATAAGTCTGAAGTGTGGAAGGCATGTTTACAGGGCTGGTGTTCTAACCACTGAACTATAACAATGAACAATCGCATGCAAAAGACTTCCAGCGACAACGGTCAAATGATAATTACCTTTCAACTGATGACGATTGCCAATTTCCACTTACAGCGCTCTACAATAAAGTATTTGATGTACCCAACCTAACATTCGAGACGCAGATCAACCCGCGTGTGGAAAATACGGGTGGACACGAAAAACAACATACTCCTAAAAGGGCAACAAAATAGAAGGTGTTACTTGGAGACGCCGGGCATCGATCCCGGTACCTCGCGCATGCTAAGCGCGCGCTCTACCATCTGAGCTACGTCCCCACTTGTGGTCAGGCTTAAATAATATTAATTGAACTTTCCTGACCGTTGAATTGTCTGCTGCACCATATACTTTCAACTATCTAGAGATAGCTAGATGCGGGTTAAATCGCGAGATCAGATATATCGAGCACAGCAAGTGAAAGCAAAAACGAAGTAGTTTGCCGACGTTTCGTTCTTCCCTTCTGAAAATTTCATCCGGGCATGATTAAAGAGAGGAACAGTGCAACTTATATACAGTAAAAAACTGCGAAAAAAATAAAATTAGCTACGAGATAACGAGCTAAAATTTGGCGGAATCTCCGTTTCGTGTCTTGTCTGCCTCGATAGCTCAGTTGGGAGAGCGTCAGACTGAAGATCTGAAGGTCCGCGGTTCAATCCCGCGTCGAGGCATGTGGCTTTCGCGCCGCTGATTTTGACTAGAAAAGAGATTGAATCGACAGTTTTTTTTTTCTTACACAACATGTCACTATATGTATCTTTTCTGTTATTTTTTTGGTGTAGAAAAAGTGTGTGTACGCGTTCGATCGACGAGGTGGCCGAGTAAAATGCAAAAACGGGTAAATGAATGGAGACATAGCTTAAACGTGAAGTGCTCGCAGTAATGTTCGGACAACGGTTGTAAAAATTCTTTAATATAAAGGTATAAGTTTCCTGAAAATTTTGACCATGGTTGATTTTCCGTGAAATTGCATTCCTTGTAAGTGGGACTGGGACCGATTGATGGGTAGCGTGGCCGAGCGGTCTAAGGCGCTGGTTTTAGGCACCAGTCATTTCGATGGCGTGGGTTCGAATCCCACCGCTGCCAGACTTTGCCTTTTTTTTTTTTCAACTTTTCCTCAGTTGCGCTAAAATAAATCTAGCAAATATGACTCCGGTATATTTGCCAAGTTTTTTTCTTAGCTAAAAAACGGGTTAAATCTCGTCAGATATATTGAGCACAGCCAGTGAAAGCAAAAAAACGAAGTAGTTTGTCGACGTTTCTTTCTTCCCTTCAGAAAATTTCATCGGGCATGATTAAAGAGAAGAAAAGTGAAACTTATATACAGTAAAAAACAGCAAAAAAAAAAATATAATTAGATAGAAGATAACGAGCTAAAATTTGGCGGAATCTCCGTCGGGTGTCTTGTATGCCTCGATAGCTCAGTTGGGAGAGCGTCAGACTGAAGATCTGAAGGTCCGCGGTTCAATCCCGCGTCGAGGCATATGGGTTTCGCGCCGCTGATTTTGACTAGAAAAGAGATTGAATCGAAAGTTTTTTTTATTTCTTACATAACATGTCACTATGTGTGTTTTTCCGTTATTGCTCTCTGGTGTAGAAGAAGTGCGCGTACGCGTTCGAACGACGAGGTGGCCGAGTGGTTAAGGCGATGGACTGCTAATCCATTGTGCTCTGCACGCGTGGGTTCGAATTCGAATCCCATCCTCGTCGGGATATGGGGCTTGAACTCCGGTTTAATCATATTTTAAATTGCAAGTCTCTAAAATATACCACGGAGTATGCAAAAAAACGGGTAAATGAATGGAGACATAGCCTAAACGTGACGTACTCGCAGTAATGTGCGGGCAACGGTTGTAAACATTCTTCACAATAAAGATATAAGTTTCCTGGAAATTTTGACCATGGTTTATTTCCCGTGAAATTGCATGCTTTGGTAAGTGATAAAAACACCGAAATGGATTGCAGGGTGGCGTGTCGAGCGGTCTAAGGCGCTGGTTTCAGGCACCAGTTATTTCGATGGCTTTCATTTTCAACCTTTCCACAGTTATATCAAATCTGGCAAATATGACTTCGGTATGTTAGCCGTTTTTTTTCTTCAAAATAAATTCCGTGCAACAATAATAGATCGGATTGCCGTGAGGTTGAAATGATGTAACTTCAATTCATTGTACGTACGCTGTTGGAAAGAGTGCCTTTTTCTAAAAAAAATACATAAATAATGAAGGACAACTTGGAGATGCCGTTCATCGATCCCATTACCTCGCGCATGCTGAGTTTCTCAGTAAAATGTTGTTTTAGTCAGTGGAGAACGTACTCAGTGGAGATAATTGAGTTCCAAAATCAAATCGCCCAACGTGGGGCTCGAACCCACGACCGTTGGATTAAGAGTCCAACGCTCTACCGACTGAGCTAGCCGGGCGCCGCTTCGAGAACTGTAAAACGGATCTTAATATTTTTATCTGTGTACAGATAAGTCTGAAGCAGAAGGCATGTTTACAGGGCTGGTGTTCTAACCACTGAACTATAACAATGAACAATCGCATGCAAAAGACTTCCAGCGACAACGGTCAAATGATAATTACCTTTCAACTGATGACGATTGCCAATTTCCACTTACAGCGCTCTACAATAAAGTATTTGATGTACCCAACCTAACATTCGAGACGCAGATCAACCCGCGTGTGGAAAATACGGGTGGACACGAAAAACAACATACTCCTAAAAGGGCAACAAAATAGAAGGTGTTACTTGGAGACGCCGGGCATCGATCCCGGTACCTCGCGCATGCTAAGCGCGCGCTCTACCATCTGAGCTACGTCCCCACTTGTGGTCAGGCTTAAATAATATTAATTGAACTTTCCTGACCTTTGAATTGTCCTGCACCATATACTTTCAACTATCTAGAGATAGCTAGATGCGGGTTAAATCGCGAGATCAGATATATCGAGCACAGCAAGTGAAAGCAAAAACGAAGTAGTTTGCCGACGTTTCGTTCTTCCCTTCTGAAAATTTCATCCGGGCATGATTAAAGAGAGGAACAGTGCAACTTATATACAGTAAAAAAAACTGCGAAAAAAATAAAATTAGCTACGAGATAACGAGCTAAAATTTGGCGGAATCTCCGTTTTCGTGTCTTGTCTGCCTCGATAGCTCAGTTGGGAGAGCGTCAGACTGAAGATCTGAAGGTCCGCGGTTCAATCCCGCCCGCGTCGAGGCATGTGGCTTTCGCGCCGCTGATTTTGACTAGAAAAGAGATTGAATCGGCAGTTTTTATTTCTCACACAACATGTCACTATGTATCTTTTCTGTTATTGTTTTGATGTAGAAAAAGTGTGCGTACGCGTTCGATCGACGAGGTGGCCGAGTAAAATGCAAAAAAAACGGGTAAATGAATGAAGACATAGCCTAAACGTGATGTGCTCGCAGTAATGTTCGGACAACGGTTGTAAACAGTCTTTTACTATAAAGGTATAAGTTTCCTGAAAATTTTGACCATGGTTGATTTCCCGTGAAATTGCATTCTTGATAAGTGGGACTGGGATCGATCGCTGGGTAGCGTGGCCGAGCGGTCTAAGGCGCTGGTTTAAGGCACCAGTCATTTCGATGGCGTGGGTTCGAATCCCACCGCTGCCAGGCTTTGCCCTTTTTTTAACTTTTCCTCAGTTGCGCTAAAATAAATCTAGCAAATATGACTCCGGTGTATTTGCGAGTTTTTTTTTCTTAGTTCAAAACGGGTTAAATCTCGTCAGATATATCGAGCACAGCCGGTGAAAGCAAAAAAACGAAGTAGTTTGCCGAAGCTTCTTTCTTCTCCTCGGAAAATTTCATCGGGCATGATTAAAGAGAAGAAAAGTGAAACTTATATACAGTAAAAAACAGCAAAAAAAAATATAATTAGATAGAAGATAACGAGCTAAAATTTGGCGGAATCTCCGTCGGGTGTCTTGTATGCCTCGATAGCTCAGTTGGGAGAGCGTCAGACTGAAGATCTGAAGGTCCGCGGTTCAATCCCGCGTCGAGGCACATGGTTTTCGCGCCGCTGATTTTGACTAGAAAAGAGATTGAATCGACAGTTTTTTTTTTTTCTTACACAACATGTCACTATGTATCTTTTCTGTTTTTTTTTTTTGGTGTGTAAAAAAAGTGTGTGTACGCGTTCGATCGACGAGGTGGCCGAGTAAAATGCAAAAAAACGGGTAAATGAATGGAGACATAGCTTACACGTGAAGTGCTCGCAGTAATGTTCGGACAACGGTTGTAAAAATTCTTTAATATAAAGGTATAAGATTCCTGAAAATTTTGACCATGGTTGATTTTCCGTGAAATTGCATTCCTTGTAAGTGGGACTGGGACCGATTGATGGGTAGCGTGGCCGAGCGGTCTAAGGCGCTGGTTTTAGGCACCAGTCATTTCGATGGCGTGGGTTCGAATCCCACCGCTGCCAGACTTTGCTTTTTTTTTTCAACTTTTCCTCAGTTGCGCTAAAATAAATCTAGCAAATATGACTCCGGTATATTTGCCAAGTTTTTCTTAGCTAAAAACGGGTTAAATCTCGTCAGATATATTGAGCACAGCCAGTGAAAGCAAAAACGAAGTAGTTTGTCGACGTTTCGTTCGTTTCCCTTCAGAAAATTTCATCGGGCATGATTAAAGAGAAGAAAAGTGAAACTTATATACTTATATACAAAAAAAACAGCAAAAAAAAATATAATTAGATAGAAGATAACGAGCTCAAATATGGCGGAATCTCCGTCGGGTGTCTTGTATGCCTCGATAGCTCAGTTGGGAGAGCGTCAGACTGAAGATCTGAAGGTCCGCGGTTCAATCCCGCGTCGAGGCATATGGGTTTCGCGCCGCTGATTTTGACTAGAAAAGAGATTGAATCGAAAGTTTTTTTTATTTCTTACATAACATGTCACTATGTGTGTTTTCCGTTATTGCTCTGGTGTAGAAGAAGTGCGCGCACGCGTTCGAACGACGAGGTGGCCGAGTGGTTAAGGCGATGGACTGCTAATCCATTGTGCTCTGCACGCGTGGGTTCGAATCCCATCCTCGTCGGGATATGGGGCTTGAACTCCGGTTTAATCATATTTTAAATTGCAAGTCTCTAAAATATACCACGGAGTATGCAAAAAAACGGGTAAATGAATGGAGACATAGCCTAAACGTGACGTACTCGCAGTAATGTGCGGGCAACGGTTGTAAACATTCTTCACAATAAAGATATAAGTTTCCTGGAAATTTTGACCATGGTTTATTTCCCGTGAAATTGCATGCTTTGGTAAGTGATAAAACACCGAAATGGATTGCAGGGTGGCGTGTCGAGCGGTCTAAGGCGCTGGTTTCAGGCACCAGTTATTTCGATGGCTTTCATTTTCAACCTTTCCACAGTTATATCAAATCTGGCAAATATGACTTCGGTATGTTAGCCGAGTTTTTCTTCAAAATAAATTCCGTGCAACAATAATAGATCGGATTGCCGTGAGGTTGAAATGATGTAACTTCAATTCATTGTACGTACGCTGTTGGAAAGAGTGCCTTTCTAAAAAATACATAAATAATGAAGGACAACTTGGAGATGCCGTTCATCGATCCCATTACCTCGCGCATGCTGAGTTTTTCTCAGTAAAATGTTGTTTTAGTCAGTGGAGAACGTACTCAGTGGAGATAATTGAGTTCCAAAATCAATCGCCCAACGTGGGGCTCGAACCCACGACCCGTTGGATTAAGAGTCCAACGCTCTACCGACTGAGCTAGCCGGGCGCCGCTTCGAGAACTGTAAACGGATCTTAATATTTTTATCTGTGTACAGATAAGTCTGAAGCAGAAGGCATGTTTACAGGGCTGGTGTTCTAACCACTGAACTATAACAATGAACAATCGCATGCAAAAGACTTCCAGCGACAACGGTCAAATGATAATTACCTTTCAACTGATGACGATTGCCAATTTCCACTTACAGCGCTCTACAATAAAGTATTTGATGTACCCAACCTAACATTCGAGACGCAGATCAACCCGCGTGTGGAAAATACGGGTGGACACGAAAAACAACATACTCCTAAAAGGGCAACAAAATAGAAGGTGTTACTTGGAGACGCCGGGCATCGATCCCGGTACCTCGCGCATGCTAAGCGCGCGCTCTACCATCTGAGCTACGTCCCCACTTGTGGTCAGGCTTAAATAATATTAATTGAACTTTCCTGACCGTTGAATTGTCCTGCACCATATACTTTCAACTATCTAGAGATAGCTAGATGCTGGTTAAATCGCGAGATCAGATATATCGAGCACAGCAAGTGAAAGCAAAAACGAAGTAGTTTGCCGACGTTTCGTTCTTCCCTTCTGAAAATTTCATCCGGGCATGATTAAAGAGAGGAACAGTGCAACTTGTATACAGTAAAAAACTGCGAAAAAATAAAATTAGCTACGAGATAACGAGCTAAAATTTGGCGGAATCTCCGTCGTGTGTCTTGTCTGCCTTGATAGCTCAGTTGGGAGAGCGTCAGACTGAAGATCTGAAGGTCCGCGGTTCAATCCCGCGTCGAGGCATATGGGTTTCGCGCCGCTGATTTTGACTAGAAAAGAGATTGAATCGACAGTTTTTATTTCTTACACAACATGTCACTATGTATCTTTTCTGTTATTGTTTTAGTGTAGAAAAAGGGTGCGTACGCGTTCGATCGACGAGGGGGCCGAGTAAAATGCAAAAAACGGGTAAATGAATGGAGACATAGCCTAAACGTGATGTGCTCGCAGTAATGTTCGGACAACGGTTGTAAAAATTCTTTACTATAAAGGTATAAGTTTCCTGAAAATTTTGACCATGGTTGATTTCCCGTGAAATTGCATTCTTGATAAGTGGGACTGGGATCGATCGCTGGGTAGCGTGGCCGAGCGGTCTAAGGCGCTGGTTTAAGGCACCAGTCGTTTCGATGGCGTGGGTTCGAGTCCCACCGCTGCCAGGCTTTGCCCTTTTTTTTAACTTTTCCTCAGTTGCGCTAAAATAAATCTAGCAAATATGACTCCGGTGTATTTGCCGAGTTTTTTTTTTTCTTAGTTCAAAACGGGTTAAATCTCGTCAGATATATCGAGCACAGCCGGTGAAAGCAAAAACGAAGTAGTTTGCCGAAGCTTCTTTCTTCTCCTCGGAAAATTTCATCGGGCATGATTAAAGAGAAGAAAAGTGAAACTTATATACAGTAAAAAACAGCAGCAAAAAAAAATATAATTAGATAGAAGATAACGAGCTAAAATTTGGCGGAATCTCCGTCGGGTGTCTTGTGTGCCTCGATAGCTCAGTTGGGAGAGCGTCAGACTGAAGATCTGAAGGTCCGCGGTTCAATCCCGCGTCGAGGCACATGAGTTTCGCGCCGCTGATTTTGACTAGAAAAGAGATTGAATCGACAGTTTTTTTTTTTTTTTTCTTACACAACATGTCACTATGTATCTTTTCTGTTATTTTTTTTTGGTGTAGAAAAAGTGTGTGTACGCGTTCGATCGACGAGGTGGCCGAGTAAAATGCAAAAACGGGTAAATAAATGAATGGAGACATAGCTTACACGTGAAGTGCTCGCAGTAATGTTCGGACAACGGTTGTAAAAATTCTTTAATATAAAGGTATAAGATTCCTGAAAATTTTGACCATGGTTGATTTTCCGTGAAATTGCATTCCTTGTAAGTGGGACTGGGACCTATTGATGGGTAGCGTGGCCGAGCGTCTAAGGCGCTGGTTTTAGGCACCAGTCATTTCGATGGCGTGGGTTCGAATCCCACCGCTGCCAGACTTTGCTTTTTTTTTTTTTCAACTTTTCCTCAGTTGCGCTAAAATAAATCTAGCAAATATGACTCCGGTATATTTGCCAAGTTTTTCTTAGCTAAAAACGGGTTAAATCTCGTCAGATATATTGAGCACAGCCAGTGAAAGCAAAAACGAAGTAGTTTGTCGACGTTTCGTTCTTCCCTTCAGAAAATTTCATCGGGCATGATTAAAGAGAAGAAAAGTGAAACTTATATACAGTAAAAAACAAAAAAAAAAATATAATTAGATAGAAGATAACGAGCTCAAATTTGGCGGAATCTCCGTCGGGTGTCTTGTATGCCTCGATAGCTCAGTTGGGAGAGCGTCAGACTGAAGATCTGAAGGTCCGCGGTTCAATCCCGCGTCGAGGCATATGGGTTTCGCGCCGCTGATTTTGACTAGAAAAGAGATTGAATCGAAAGTTTTTTTTATTTCTTACATAACATGTCACTATGTGTGTTTTCCGTTATTGCTCTGGTGTAGAAGAAGTGCGCGCACGCGTTCGAACGACGAGGTGGCCGAGTGGTTAAGGCGATGGACTGCTAATCCATTGTGCTCTGCACGCGTGGGTTCGAATCCCATCCTCGTCGGGATATGGGGCTTGAACTCCGGTTTAATCATATTTTAAATTGCAAGTCTCTAAAATATACCACGGAGTATGCAAAAAACGGGTAAATGAATGGAGACATAGCCTAAACGTGACGTACTCGCAGTAATGTGCGGGCAACGGTTGTAAACATTCTTCACAATAAAGATATATAAGTTTCCTGGAAATTTTGACCATGGTTTATTTCCCGTGAAATTGCATGCTTTGGTAAGTGAAAAAACACCGAAATGGATTGCAGGGTGGCGTGACGAGCGGTCTAAGGCGCTGGTTTCAGGCACCAGTTATTTCGATGGCTTTCATTTTCAACCTTTCCACAGTTATATCAAATCTGGCAAATATGACTTCGGTATGTTAGCCGAGTTTTTCTTCAAAATAAATTCCGTGCAACAATAATAGATCGGATTGCCGTGAGGTTGAAATGATGTAACTTCAATTCATTGTACGTACGCTGTTGGAAAGAGTGCCTTAAAAAAAAAAATACATAAATAATGAAGGACAACTTGGAGATGCCGTTCATCGATCCCATTACCTCGCGCATGCTGAGTTTCTCAGTAAAATGTTGTTTTAGTCAGTGGAGAACGTACTCAGTGGAGATAATTGAGTTCCAAAATCAATCGCCCAACGTGGGGCTCGAACCCACGACCGTTGGATTAAGAGTCCAACGCTCTACCGACTGAGCTAGCCGGGCGCCGCTTCGAGAACTGTAAAGCGGATCTTAATATTTTTATCTGTGTACAGATAAGTCTGAAGCAGAAGGCATGTTTACAGGGCTGGTGTTCTAACCACTGAACTATAACAATGAACAATCGCATGCAAAAGACTTCCAGCGACAACGGTCAAATGATAATTACCTTTCAACTGATGACGATTGCCAATTTCCACTTACAGCGCTCTACAATAAAGTATTTGATGTACCCAACCTAACATTCGAGACGCAGATCAACCCGCGTGTGGAAAATACGGGTGGACACGAAAAACAACATACTCCTAAAAGGGCAACAAAATAGAAGGTGTTACTTGGAGACGCCGGGCATCGATCCCGGTACCTCGCGCATGCTAAGCGCGCGCTCTACCATCTGAGCTACGTCCCCACTTGTGGTCAGGCTTAAATAATATTAATTGAACTTTCCTGACCTTTGAATTGTCCTGCACCATATACTTTCAACTATCTAGAGATAGCTAGATGCGGGTTAAATCGCGAGATCAGATATATAGAGCACAGCAAGTGAAAGCAAAAACGAAAGTAGTTTGCCGACGTTTCGTTCTTCCCTTCTGAAAATTTCATCCGGGCATGATTAAAGAGAGGAACAGTGCAACTTATATACAGTAAAAAACTGCGAAAAAAATAAAATTAGCTACGAGATAACGAGCTAAAATTTGGCGGAATCTCCGTTTCGTGTCTTGTCTGCCTCGATAGCTCAGTTGGGAGAGCGTCAGACTGAAGATCTGAAGGTCCGCGGTTCAATCCCGCGTCGAGGCATGTGGCTTTCGCGCCGCTGATTTTGACTAGAAAAGAGATTGAATCGGCAGTTTTTTATTTCTCACACAACATGTCACTATGTATCTTTTCTGTTATTGTTTTGATGTAGAAAAAGTGTGCGTACGCGTTCGATCGACGAGGTGGCCGAGTAAAATGCAAAAAAAAACGGGTAAATGAATGAAGACATAGCCTAAACGTGATGTGCTCGCAGTAATGTTCGGACAACGGTTGTAAACAGTCTTTACTATAAAGGTATAAGTTTCCTGAAAATTTTGACCATGGTTGATTTCCCGTGAAATTGCATTCTTGATAAGTGGGACTGGGATCGATCGCTGGGTAGCGTGGCCGAGCGGTCTAAGGCGCTGGTTTAAGGCACCAGTCATTTCGATGGCGTGGGTTCGAATCCCACCGCTGCCAGGCTTTGCCCTTTTTTTAACTTTTCCTCAGTTGCGCTAAAATAAATCTAGCAAATATGACTCCGGTGTATTTGCCGAGTTTTTTCTTAGTTCAAAACGGGTTAAATCTCGTCAGATATATCGAGCACAGCCGGTGAAAGCAAAAACGAAGTAGTTTGCCGAAGCTTCTTTCTTCTCCTCGGAAAATTTCATCGGGCATGATTAAAGAGAAGAAAAGTGAAACTTATATACAGTAAAAAACAGCAAAAAAATATAATTAGATAGAAGATAACGAGCTAAAATTTGGCGGAATCTCCGTCGGGTGTCTTGTATGCCTCGATAGCTCAGTTGGGAGAGCGTCAGACTGAAGATCTGAAGGTCCGCGGTTCAATCCCGCGTCGAGGCACATGAGTTTCGCGCCGCTGATTTTGACTAGAAAAGAGATTGAATCGACAGTTTTTTTTTTCTTACACAACATGTCACTATGTATCTTTTCTGTTATTTTTTTGGTGTAGAAAAAGTGTGTGTACGCGTTCGATCGACGAGGTGGCCGAGTAAAAATGCAAAAACGGGTAAATGAATGGAGACATAGCTTACACGTGAAGTGCTCGCAGTAATGTTCGGACAACGGTTGTAAAAATTCTTTAATATAAAGGTATAAGATTCCTGAAAATTTTGACCATGGTTGATTTTCCGTGAAATTGCATTCCTTGTAAGTGGGACTGGGACCTATTGATGGGTAGCGTGGCCGAGCGGTCTAAGGCGCTGGTTTTAGGCACCAGTCATTTCGATGGCGTGGGTTCGAATCCCACCGCTGCCAGACTTTGCCTTTTTTTTCAACTTTTCCTCAGTTGCGCGCTAAAATAAAATCTAGCAAATATGACTCCGGTATATTTGCCAAGTTTTTCTTAGCTAAAAACGGGTTAAATCTCGTCGTCAGATATATTGAGCACAGCCAGTGAAAGCAAAAACGAAGTAGTTTGTCGACGTTTCGTTCTTCCCTTCAGAAAAATTTCATCGGGCATGATTAAAGAGAAGAAAAGTGAAACTTATATACAGTACAGTAAAAAACAGCAAAAAAAAATATAATTAGATAGAAGATAACGAGCTCAAATTTGGCGGAATCTCCGTCGGGTGTCTTGTATGCCTCGATAGCTCAGTTGGGAGAGCGTCAGACTGAAGATCTGAAGGTCCGCGGTTCAATCCCGCGTCGAGGCATATGGGTTTCGCGCCGCTGATTTTGACTAGAAAAGAGATTGAATCGAAGTTTTTTTTTTATTTCTTACATAACATGTCACTATGTGTGTTTTCCGTTATTGCTCTGGTGTAGAAGAAGTGCGCGCACGCGTTCGAACGACGAGGTGGCCGAGTGGTTAAGGCGATGGACTGCTAATCCATTGTGCTCTGCACGCGTGGGTTCGAATCCCATCCTCGTCGGGATATGGGGCTTGAACTCCGGTTTAATCATATTTTAAATTGCAAGTCTCTAAAATATACCACGGAGTATGCAAAAAACGGGTAAATGAATGGAGACATAGCCTAAACGTGACGTACTCGCAGTAATGTGCGGGCAACGGTTGTAAACATTCTTCACAATAAAGATATAAGTTTCCTGGAAATTTTGACCATGGTTTATTTCCCGTGAAATTGCATGCTTTGGTAAGTGATAAAACACCGAAATGGATTGCAGGGTGGCGTGTCGAGCGGTCTAAGGCGCTGGTTTCAGGCACCAGTTATTTCGATGGCTTTCATTTTCAACCTTTCCACAGTTATATCAAATCTGGCAAATATGACTTCGGTATGTTAGCCGAGTTTTTCTTCAAAATAAATTCCGTGCAACAATAATAGATCGGATTGCCGTGAGGTTGAAATGATGTAACTTCAATTCATTGTACGTACGCTGTTGGAAAGAGTGCCTTTCTAAAAAATACATAAATAATGAAGGACAACTTGGAGATGCCGTTCATCGATCCCATTACCTCGCGCATGCTGAGTTTCTCAGTAAAATGTTGTTTTTAGTCAGTGGAGAACGTACTCAGTGGAGATAATTGAGTTCCAAAATCAATCGCCCAACGTGGGGCTCGAACCCACGACCGTTGGATTAAGAGTCCAACGCTCTACCGACTGAGCTAGCCGGGCGCCGCTTCGAGAACTGTAAAACGGATCTTAATATTTTTATCTGTGTACAGATAAGTCTGAAGCAGAAGGCATGTTTACAGGGCTGGTGTTCTAACCACTGAACTATAACAATGAACAATCGCATGCAAAAGACTTCCAGCGACAACGGTCAAATGATAATTACCTTTCAACTGATGACGATTGCCAATTTCCACTTACAGCGCTCTACAATAAAGTATTTGATGTACCCAACCTAACATTCGAGACGCAGATCAACCCGCGTGTGGAAAAATACGGGTGGACACGAAAAACAACATACTCCTAAAAGGGCAACAAAATAGAAGGTGTTACTTGGAGACGCCGGGCATCGATCCCGGTACCTCGCGCATGCTAAGCGCGCGCTCTACCATCTGAGCTACGTCCCCACTTTGTGGTCAGGCTTAAATAATATTAATTGAACTTTCCTGACCTTTGAATTGTCCTGCACCATATACTTTCAACTATCTAGAGATAGCTAGATGCTGGTTAAATCGCGAGATCAGATATATATCGAGCACAGCAAGTGAAAGCAAAAACGAAGTAGTTTGCCGACGTTTCGTTCTTCCCTTCTGAAAATTTCATCCGGGCATGATTAAAGAGAGGAACAGTGCAACTTATATACAGTAAAAAACTGCGAAAAAAAATAAAATTAGCTACGAGATAACGAGCTAAAATTTGGCGGAATCTCCGTTCCGTGTCTTGTCTGCCTCGATAGCTCAGTTGGGAGAGCGTCAGACTGAAGATCTGAAGGTCCGCGGTTCAATCCCGCGTCGAGGCATGTGGCTTTCGCGCCGCTGATTTTGACTAGAAAAGAGATTGAATCGGCAGTTTTTATTTCTCACACAACATGTCACTATGTATCTTTTCTGTTATTGTTTTGATGTAGAAAAAGTGTGCGTACGCGTTCGATCGACGAGGTGGCCGAGTAAAATGCAAAAACGGGTAAATGAATGAAGACATAGCCTAAACGTGATGTGCTCGCAGTAATGTTCGGACAACGGTTGTAAACAGTCTTTACTATAAAGGTATAAGTTTCCTGAAAATTTTGACCATGGTTGATTTCCCGTGAAATTGCATTCTTGATAAGTGGGACTGGGATCGATCGCTGGGTAGCGTGGCCGAGCGGTCTAAGGCGCTGGTTTAAGGCACCAGTCATTTCGATGGCGTGGGTTCGAATCCCACCGCTGCCAGGCTTTGCCCTTTTTTTAACTTTTCCTCAGTTGCGCTAAAATAAATCTAGCAAATATGACTCCGGTGTATTTGCCGAGTTTTTTCTCAGTTCAAAACGGGTTAAATCTCGTCAGATATATCGAGCACAGCCGGTGAAAGCAAAAACGAAGTAGTTTGCCGAAGCTTCTTTCTTCTCCTCGGAAAATTTCATCGGACATGATTAAAGAGAAGAAAAGTGAAACTTATATACAGTAAAAAACAGCAAAAAAAATATAATTAGATAGAAGATAACGAGCTAAAATTTGGCGGAATCTCCGTCGGGTGTCTTGTATGCCTCGATAGCTCAGTTGGGAGAGCGTCAGACTGAAGATCTGAAGGTCCGCGGTTCAATCCCGCGTCGAGGCACATGGGTTTCGCGCCGCTGATTTTGACTAGAAAAGAGATTGAATCGACAGTTTTTTTTTTTTCTTACACAACATGTCACTATGTATCTTTTCTGTTATTTTTTTGGTGTAGAAAAAGTGTGTGTACGCGTTCGATCGACGAGGTGGCCGAGTAAAATGCAAAAACGGGTAAATGAATGGAGACATAGCTTACACGTGAAGTGCTCGCAGTAATGTTCGGACAACGGTTGTAAAAATTCTTTAATATAAAGGTATAAGATTCCTGAAAATTTTGACCATGGTTGATTTTCCGTGAAATTGCATTCCTTGTAAGTGGGACTGGGACCGATTGATGGGTAGCGTGGCCGAGCGGTCTAAGGCGCTGGTTTTAGGCACCAGTCATTTCGATGGCGTGGGTTCGAATCCCACCGCTGCCAGACTTTGCCTTTTTTTTTCAACTTTTCCTCAGTTGCGCTAAAATAAATCTAGCAAATATGACTCCGGTATATTTGCCAAGTTTTTCTTAGCTAAAAACGGGTTAAATCTCGTCAGATATATTGAGCACAGCCAGTGAAAGCAAAAACGAAGTAGTTTGTCGACGTTTCGTTCTTCCCTTCAGAAAATTTCATCGGGCATGATTAAAGAGAAGAAAAGTGAAACTTATATACAGTAAAAAACAGCAAAAAAATATAATTAGATAGAAGATAACGAGCTCAAATTTGGCGGAATCTCCGTCGGGTGTCTTGTATGCCTCGATAGCTCAGTTGGGAGAGCGTCAGACTGAAGATCTGAAGGTCCGCGGTTCAATCCCGCGTCGAGGCATATGGGTTTCGCGCCGCTGATTTTGACTAGAAAAGAGATTGAATCGAAAGTTTTTATTTCTTACATAACATGTCACTATGTGTGTTTTCCGTTATTGCTCTGGTGTAGAAGAAGTGCGCGCACGCGTTCGAACGACGAGGTGGCCGAGTGGTTAAGGCGATGGACTGCTAATCCATTGTGCTCTGCACGCGTGGGTTCGAATCCCATCCTCGTCGGGATATGGGGCTTGAACTCCGGTTTAATCATATTTTAAATTGCAAGTCTCTAAAATATACCACGGAGTATGCAAAAAACGGGTAAATGAATGGAGACATAGCCTAAACGTGACGTACTCGCAGTAATGTGCGGGCAACGGTTGTAAACATTCTTCACAATAAAGATAGATATAAGTTTCCTGGAAATTTTGACCATGGTTTATTTCCCGTGAAATTGCATGCTTTGGTAAGTGTGAAAAAACACCGAAATGGATTGCAGGGTGGCGTGTCGAGCGGTCTAAGGCGCTGGTTTCAGGCACCAGTTATTTCGATGGCTTTCATTTTCAACCTTTCCACAGTTATATCAAATCTGGCAAATATGACTTCGGTATGTTAGCCGAGTTTTTCTTCAAAATAAATTCCGTGCAACAATAATAGATCGGATTGCCGTGAGGTTGAAATGATGTAACTTCAATTCATTGTACGTACGCTGTTGGAAAGAGTGCCTTTCTAAAAAATACATAAATAATGAAGGACAACTTGGAGATGCCGTTCATCGATCCCATTACCTCGCGCATGCTGAGTTTCTCAGTAAAATGTTGTTTTAGTCAGTGGAGAACGTACTCAGTGGAGATAATTGAGTTCCAAAATCAATCGCCCAACGTGGGGCTCGAACACGACCGTTGGATTAAGAGTCCAACGCTCTACCGACTGAGCTAGCCGGGCGCCGCTTCGAGAACTGTAAAGCGGATCTTAATATTTTTATCTGTGTACAGATAAGTCTGAAGCAGAAGGCATGTTTACAGGGCTGGTGTTCTAACCACTGAACTATAACAATGAACAATCGCATGCAAAAGACTTCCAGCGACAACGGTCAAATGATAATTACCTTTCAACTGATGACGATTGCCAATTTCCACTTACAGCGCTCTACAATAAAGTATTTGATGTACCCAACCTAACATTCGAGACGCAGATCAACCCGCGTGTGGAAAATACGGGTGGACACGAAAAACAACATACTCCTAAAAGGGCAACAAAATAGAAGGTGTTACTTGGAGACGCCGGGCATCGATCCCGGTACCTCGCGCATGCTAAGCGCGCGCTCTACCATCTGAGCTACGTCCCCACTTGTGGTCAGGCTTAAATAATATTAATTGAACTTTCCTGACCGTTGAATTGTCCTGCACCATATACTTTCAACTATCTAGAGATAGCTAGATGCTGGTTAAATCGCGAGATCAGATATATCGAGCACAGCAAGTGAAAGCAAAAACGAAGTAGTTTGCCGACGTTTCGTTCTTCCCTTCTGAAAATTTCATCCGGGCATGATTAAAGAGAGGAACAGTGCAACTTATATACAGTAAAAAACTGCGAAAAAAAAAAAATAAAATTAGCTACGAGATAACGAGCTAAAATTTTGGCGGAATCTCCGTTTCGTGTCTTGTCTGCCTCGATAGCTCAGTTGGGAGAGCGTCAGACTGAAGATCTGAAGGTCCGCGGTTCAATCCCGCGTCGAGGCATGTGGCTTTCGCGCGCGCCGCTGATTTTGACTAGAAAAGAGATTGAATCGGCAGTTTTTATTTCTCACACAACATGTCACTATGTATCTTTTCTGTTATTGTTTTGATGTAGAAAAAGTGTGCGTACGCGTTCGATCGACGAGGTGGCCGAGTAAAATGCAAAAACGGGTAAATGAATGAAGACATAGCCTAAACGTGATGTGCTCGCAGTAATGTTCGGACAACGGTTGTAAACAGTCTTTACTATAAAGGTATAAGTTTCCTGAAAATTTTGACCATGGTTGATTTCCCGTGAAATTGCATTCTTGATAAGTGGGACTGGGATCGATCGCTGGGTAGCGTGGCCGAGCGGTCTAAGGCGCTGGTTTAAGGCACCAGTCATTTCGATGGCGTGGGTTCGAATCCCACCGCTGCCAGGCTTTGCCCTTTTTTTTTTTTTAACTTTTCCTCAGTTGCGCTAAAATAAATCTAGCAAATATGACTCCGGTGTATTTGCCGAGTTTTTTTTCTTAGTTCAAAAAACGGGTTAAATCTCGTCAGATATATCGAGCACAGCCGGTGAAAGCAAAAACGAAGTAGTTTGCCGAAGCTTCTTTCTTCTCCTCGGAAAATTTCATCGGGCATGATTAAAGAGAAGAAAAGTGAAACTTATATACAGTAAAAAACAAAAAAAAAATATAATTAGATAGAAGATAACGAGCTAAAATTTGGCGGAATCTCCGTCGGGTGTCTTGTATGCCTCGATAGCTCAGTTGGGAGAGCGTCAGACTGAAGATCTGAAGGTCCGCGGTTCAATCCCGCGTCGAGGCACATGGGTTTCGCGCCGCTGATTTTGACTAGAAAAGAGATTGAATCGACAGTTTTTTTTTTTTCTTACACAACATGTCACTATGTATCTTTTCTGTTATTTTTTTGGTGTAGAAAAAAGTGTGTGTGTACGCGTTCGATCGACGAGGTGGCCGAGTAAAATGTAAAAAAAAAAAACGGGTAAATGAATGGAGACATAGCTTACACGTGAAGTGCTCGCAGTAATGTTCGGACAACGGTTGTAAAAATTCTTTTTATAAAGGTATAAGATTCCTGAAAATTTTGACCATGGTTGATTTTCCGTGAAATTGCATTCCTTGTAAGTGGGACTGGGACCGATTGATGGGTGCGCGTGTGCCGAGCGGTCTAAGGCGCTGGTTTTAGGCACCAGTCATTTCGATGGCGTGGGTTCGAATCCCACCGCTGCCAGACTTTGCCTTTTTTTTCAACTTTTCCTCAGTTGCGCTAAATAAAATCTAGCAAATATGACTCCGGTATATTTGCCAAGTTTTTCTTAGCTAGTTAAAAACGGGTTAAATCTCGTCAGATATATTGAGCACAGCCAGCCAGTGAAAGCAAAAACGAAGTAGTTTGTCGACGTTTCGTTCTTCCCTTCAGAAAATTTCATCGGGCATGATTAAAGAGAAGAAAAAAGTGAAACTTATATACAGTAAAAAACAGCAAAAAAAAAATATAATTAGATAGAAGATAACGAGCTCAAATTTGGCGGAATCTCCGTCGGGTGTCTTGTATGCCTCGATAGCTCAGTTGGGAGAGCGTCAGACTGAAGATCTGAAGGTCCGCGGTTCAATCCCGCGTCGAGGCATATGGGTTTCGCGCCGCTGATTTTGACTAGAAAAGAGATTGAATCGATTTTTTTTTTTATTTCTTACATAACATGTCACTATGTGTGTTTTCCGTTATTGCTCTGGTGTAGAAGAAGTGCGCGTACGTGTTCGAACGACGAGGTGGCCGAGTGGTTAAGGCGATGGACTGCTAATCCATTGTGCTCTGCACGCGTGGGTTCGAATCCCATCCTCGTCGGGATATGGGGCTTGAACTCCGGTTTAATCATATTTTAAATTGCAAGTCTCTAAAAAATATACCACGGAGTATGCAAAAAAACGGGTAAATGAATGGAGACATAGCCTAAACGTGACGTACTCGCAGTAATGTGCGGGCAACGGTTGTAAACATTCTTCACAATAAAGATATAAGTTTCCTGGAAAATTTTGACCATGGTTTATTTTCCCGTGAAATTGCATGCTTTGGTAAGTGATAAAACACCGAAATGGATTGCAGGGTGGCGTGACGAGCGGTCTAAGGCGCTGGTTTCAGGCACCAGTTATTTCGTGGCTTGGCATTTTCATTTTCAACCTTTCCACAGTTATATCAAATCTGGCAAATATGACTTCGGTATGTTAGCCGAGTTTTTCTTCAAATAAAATTCCGTGCAACAATAATAGATCGGATTGCCGTGAGGTTGAAATGATGTAACTTCAATTCATTGTACGTACGCTGTTGGAAAGAGTGCCTTTCTAAAAAATACATAAATAATGAAGGACAACTTGGAGATGCCGTTCATCGATCCCATTACCTCGCGCATGCTGAGTTTCTCAGTAAAATGTTGTTTTTTAGTCAGTGGAGAACGTACTCAGTGGAGATAATTGAGTTCCAAAATCAATCGCCCAACGTGGGGCTCGAACCCACGACCGTTGGATTAAGAGTCCAACGCTCTACCGACTGAGCTAGCCGGGCGCCGCTTCGAGAACTGTAAAACGGATCTTAATATTTTTATCTGTGTACAGATAAGTCTGAAGCAGAAGGCATGTTTACAGGGCTGGTGTTCTAACCACTGAACTATAACAATGAACAATCGCATGCAAAAGACTTCCAGCGACAACGGTCAAATGATAATTACCTTTCAACTGATGACGATTGCCAATTTCCACTTACAGCGCTCTACAATAAAGTATTTGATGTACCCAACCTAACATTCGAGACGCAGATCAACCCGCGTGTGGAAAATACGGGTGGACACGAAAAACAACAAACAAAATAGAAGGTGTTACTTGGAGACGCCGGGCATCGATCCCGGTACCTCGCGCATGCTAAGCGCACGCTCTACCATCTGAGCTACGTCCCCACTTGTGGTCAGGCTTAAATAATATTAATTGAACTTTCCTGACCTTTGAATTGTCCTGCACCATATACTTTCAACTATCTAGAGATAGCTAGATGCGGGTTAAATCGCGAGATCAGATATATCGAGCACAGCAAGTGAAAGCAAAAACGAAGTAGTTTGCCGACGTTTCGTTCTTCCCTTCTGAAAATTTCATCCGGGCATGATTAAAGAGAGGAACAGTGCAACTTATATACAGTAAAAAACTGCGAAAAAAATAAAATTAGCTACGAGATAACGAGCTAAAATTTGGCGGAATCTCCGTTTCGTGTCTTGTCTGCCTCGATAGCTCAGTTGGGAGAGCGTCAGACTGAAGATCTGAAGGTCCGCGGTTCAATCCCGCGTCGAGGCATGTGGCTTTCGCGCCGCTGATTTTGACTAGAAAAGAGATTGAATCGACAGTTTTTTTTTTCTCACACAACATGTCACTATGTATCTTTTCTGTTATTTTTTTTGATGTAGAAAAAGTGTGCGTACGCGTTCGATCGACGAGGTGGCCGAGTAAAATGCAAAAACGGGTAAATGAATGAAGACATAGCCTAAACGTGATGTGCTCGCAGTAATGTTCGGACAACGGTTGTAAACAGTCTTTACTATAAAGGTAGAAGTTTCCTGAAAATTTTGACCATGGTTGATTTCCCGTGAAATTGCATTCTTGATAAGTGGGACTGGGATCGATCGCAGGGTAGCGTGGCCGAGCGGTCTAAGGCGCTGGTTTAAGGCACCAGTCATTTCGATGGCGTGGGTTCGAATCCCACCGCTGCCAGGCTTTGCCCTTTTTTTAACTTTTCCTCAGTTGCGCTAAAATAAATCTAGCAAATATGACTCCGGTGTATTTGCCGAGTTTTTTCTTAGTTCAAAACGGGTTAAATCTCGTCAGATATATTGAGCACAGCCAGTGAAAGCAAAAACGAAGTAGTTTGTCGACGTTTCGTTCTTCCCTTCAGAAAATTTCATCGGGCATGATTAAAGAGAAGAAAAGTGAAACTTATATACAGTAAAAAACAGCAAAAAAATATAATTAGATAGAAGATAACGAGCTCAAATTTGGCGGAATCTCCGTCGGGTGTCTTGTATGCCTCGATAGCTCAGTTGGGAGAGCGTCAGACTGAAGATCTGAAGGTCCGCGGTTCAATCCCGCGTCGAGGCATATGGGTTTCGCGCCGCTGATTTTGACTAGAAAAGAGATTGAATCGAAAGTTTTTATTTCTTACATAACATGTCACTATGTGTGTTTTCCGTTATTGCTCTGGTGTAGAAGAAGTGCGCGCACGCGTTCGAACGACGAGGTGGCCGAGTGGTTAAGGCGATGGACTGCTAATCCATCCATTGTGCTCTGCACGCGTGGGTTCGAATCCCATCCTCGTCGGGATATGGGGCTTGAACTCCGGTTTAATCATATTTTAAATTGCAAGTCTCTAAAATATACCACGGAGTATGCAAAAAACGGGTAAATGAATGGAGACATAGCCTAAACGTGACGTACTCGCAGTAATGTGCGGGCAACGGTTGTAAACATTCTTCACAATAAAGATATAAGTTTCCTGGAAATTTTGACCATGGTTTATTTCCCGTGAAATTGCATGCTTTGGTAAGTGATAAAACACCGAAATGGATTGCAGGGTGGCGTGACGAGCGGTCTAAGGCGCTGGTTTCAGGCACCAGTTATTTCGATGGCTTTCATTTTCAACCTTTCCACAGTTATATCAAATCTGGCAAATATGACTTCGGTATGTTAGCCGAGTTTTTCTTCAAAATAAATTCCGTGCAACAATAATAGATCGGATTGCCGTGAGGTTGAAATGATGTAACTTCAATTCATTGTACGTACGCTGTTGGAAAGAGTGCCTTTCTAAAAAATACATAAATAATGAAGGACAACTTGGAGATGCCGTTCATCGATCCCATTACCTCGCGCATGCTGAGTTTCTCAGTAAAATGTTGTTTTAGTCAGTGGAGAACGTACTCAGTGGAGATAATTGAGTTCCAAAATCAATCGCCCAACGTGGGGCTCGAACCCACGACCGTTGGATTAAGAGTCCAACGCTCTACCGACTGAGCTAGCCGGGCGCCGCTTCGAGAACTGTAAAACGGATCTTAATATTTTTATCTGTGTACAGATAAGTCTGAAGCAGAAGGCATGTTCACAGGGCTGGTGTTCTAACCACTGAACTATAACAATGAACAATCGCATGCAAAAGACTTCCAGCGACAACGGTCAAATGATAATTACCTTTCAACTGATGACGATTGCCAATTTCCACTTACAGCGCTCTACAATAAAGTATTTGATGTACCCAACCTAACATTCGAGACGCAGATCAACCCGCGTGTGGAAAATACGGGTGGACACGAAAAACAACATACTCCTAAAAGGGCAACAAAATAGAAGGTGTTACTTGGAGACGCCGGGCATCGATCCCGGTACCTCGCGCATGCTAAGCGCGCGCTCTACCATCTGAGCTACGTCCCCACTTGTGGTCAGGCTTAAATAATATTAATTGAACTTTCCTGACCGTTGAATTGTCCTGCACCATATACTTTCAACTATCTAGAGATAGCTAGATGCTGGTTAAATCGCGAGATCAGATATATCGAGCACAGCAAGTGAAAGCAAAAACGAAGTAGTTTGCCGACGTTTCGTTCTTCCCTTCTGAAAATTTCATCCGGGCATGATTAAAGAGAGGAACAGTGCAACTTATATACAGTAAAAAACTGCGAAAAAAATAAAATTAGCTACGAGATAACGAGCTAAAATTTGGCGGAATCTCCGTTTCGTGTCTTGTCTGCCTCGATAGCTCAGTTGGGAGAGCGTCAGACTGAAGATCTGAAGGTCCGCGGTTCAATCCCGCGTCGAGGCATGTGGCTTTCGCGCCGCTGATTTTGACTAGAAAAGAGATTGAATCGGCAGTTTTTATTTCTCACACAACATGTCACTATGTATCTTTTCTGTTATTGTTTTGATGTAGAAAAAGTGTGCGTACGCGTTCGATCGACGAGGTGGCCGAGTAAAATGCAAAAACGGGTAAATGAATGAAGACATAGCCTAAACGTGATGTGCTCGCAGTAATGTTCGGACAACGGTTGTTCCCGTGAAATT
>OZ023149.1:691909-714137 GCA_963675895.2 Styela plicata
AAATATAAATAATAGTAGGGTAATAATAATTCTGGCCGAATTATTTATTATTAAAATAAAACTAAAAAAAAACTGAATATCTACTTATAATAAAAAAAACGCAGCAGCTTCGCTGCGCGCCCGCTTCCCCATTCGCTTGAATCGGCGTTGATACCTCGTTTCATTTTCGTCTTGTAGTCTAGGCAGGTCGTCTCTCATCAACTGCTTTAGCAACAATGGCGACGGATCCCCTATATACAGCTGTATTTCACTGTGTTCAGTACAAACCATTATGACACACAATACAACTAATGACGATGCGATAGTAGTTAAATACGTTGAGTAATCATACTAATGTCTATTTTGCGGGTATGTCTTCGTTCAGTGGGTTTTTGTTGTAGTATTTTGAATTGGAGATTACTTTCTTGACAAATGATTGAAACCTTCCCACTGCATTGTTTTCAGTATAATGCACTAAATTTCAGTATTATATTATATATAGAATTGCCAATTTCGATGCTGTAAAAATTGAATGGAAGTTCTAAAATTCAATTGAGCATTATTAAAATTTGAGCAATTTCATGGACTATCCGACATTTTATTAAGGTTTTACAATGTTATTGAAATTCGCACTTCGAAACAAGTCTTGAACGTCATCGCTACTTATTTTCATTCCAAACCTTCCAATCTTTAGCAGGATAATGCACTGATCAAAGTTGAAAATATCACCGGTAGACAGTTTGCGGTTCATGGAAATGCGAAAAAGGTTTCAATGCAAAATTTTTTCAGCCGCAAGATAGGGTAGAAGGTCAAATTTCAACCATGGATTTTTTGAGTAGAACCAATGCAAGCTAAATACATAATCTGCCCAACAGAATCTGAATACCTCCGAATAAGTTTATCATCACCAATATTTTTTTCTATTTCAGATAACAATTTGGTCTGGACAAGAGATTGAAAAAGCTCAAGCTGCTATTTTTAATCACAAAATTTCAAATGTGGCTGATTTTACGTACACGTCATCGAGAATCATTTTCACAGACTAAGTTTTGGGTCAAAGTTCTTTAAACGGAAGGGGGTCGAATGCGCGCAAAGAAAAAGTCACCAAACTAGCACATGCAGTTAATGAAAGCGAGTGATAGTAAAGGAGGAGGAGGGTTCTTCAGTGAAATTGGCAAAGCAATAAAGAAGGATTAGGAGCAGCAGCAGTAGTAGGAGCTGCAGGAAGTACGTTAGGAGGAGCTACGTCAGGAGCAGTGTTCGGATTGGCAGGAGCAGTAACAACGCAAATACCAGGACAAATAGTACAAGAAGCAGCAGGGGTACTGTCAGATGCGACGGCAGGAATCAGTGGAGGAGTAAAGCAAGTTAAAGAAACAGTAAGTAGATGATGTCAGAAGATTACAGGAGACATAAAGAAAGTGACAGGCGGTCGATAAACTAGCAGGGGCAGGGCCAGACAGACCAAAGAACTGGGGTCAAATTAAAAAAGTATACAAAGTTTACAAGTGTTTATTTACGGCTCAGATCTTCAGGATTTGCAATCAATGTCCTGGCGTGCTCGCCACTTTTGTCGCAGATTTTCCATACCCCTTTCAACGCGACCTGACTTCATATGAGATCACCAGTGCTCGACTGCGACTTATATTATATCAATAAATACCACACTTAAACGATCGCTCAACACTATGCAACTATAAACATACTCTTCGAAACCAAAACGTGGACTGCCCCTTGAATAGTCAATAACGCAATCCTCGGCGATTGCCGTCTTCATCCATCCGAGGAAGCAATAATAACACTAAAATCGCAACACGTATTACATTTAACACTGCAAAACAAAGTATTGTGAAAAAGTGTCACAGATACAAGGCAATACGTGAGCCAGACGTAAACGAAGTAATCAACCAATTTAGGATCACGTTATCACGGCGGTAGCTCAGCAATTACGAACTGACAAATAAGATTGAAATTCACATAAACAGTTTTGGAAATTAGATACATCACAATTATGTACTGAAATTATTTTTACCACTGTAATGTTGCGTCACTGTTCTTGTTTCGTTTTCTTCTTCGCCTTTTAGTGTGTCCGCCAGATAATTTACTATCGTTCTGTAGTTCCTTTTCTCCGCCATTAATGGAGAGTCTAGTGCCGCTTCTGGATCCCATCCTTTAGCCCATTCTTTTATAGTATTTTGAGATGCGCTGTTTGACATCTTCCATCTCTCTGCAATCGTTAGTTTGCTTGTGAATTTCGCGTGCATAAATCTCTTCTTCGTCCCCTCGAAGTCTGCTAGTTTTCCGAAGCTGTGGAGGTTAACGAAATTGTTCGATGTTATCACGGCCAGTGTAGCGTTGTTATGCTGTTTTGTCCCGTGGATCTTTGCATCCCATGAAATTGTGGTATATACTGTATACCTCTGCCAACAGTTAGTTCACTTGAGTACCAGAAGTTTTCTGACGCTTCGTCTTTTCTTAGCACGTTTTGTGATTGGTTCATTTTAATTTGCCCCACCCCCTTTGCATCATTTGGTAGAATACTCGCAATTTCTGGGGGGAATAATAGTTGAACCAATCACGTCTTCCCTGCTCCAGCTTGCCATTCTAGCAATAGGTGTGGTGATTCTTCTATATCGTCACTGCTTGCTTGCAGTGCCCAGTAGGCTGATGGCTTCGAATTCATTCTTATCTAAATTGTGATCACTCCATTTCGCAGAACTGATGTTGCCAAGTATATGCTGTATTGTTTAGTATCTGAGGAAGCTATAATGACACTAAAAACACAAGTATTACATTTAACACTGCATAACAAAGTATTGTGAAAAAGCGTCACAGATACAAGGCAACAAGTGAGCCAGAAGTAAACAAAGTAATCAACCAATTAAGGATCACGTAATCATGGCGGTAGTTCAGCAATTACCAACTAACAGATAAGATTCAAATTCACATAAACAGTATTGTAAATTAGATACATCACAATTATCTACTGAATCAATTTTTACCACAGTAATGTTGCGTGACTGTTCTTGTTCCATCTTCTTCTTCACTTTCTTCGATTTTTAGTATCTCCGCCAGTTTATTAACTATCGTTCTGTACTTCCTTTTCCCCGCCATTAATGGAGAGTCTAGTGCCGCTTCTGGATCCCATCGTTTAGCCCAGGACTTCTCTAACTTTCTTGCCTCGCGACCCCATTTTAGAAATGAAATATGGCATATATTTCCTTTCTAAAATAGGGTCAATCAATAATGAAATCAACACTTATTGCTTTAAACTTTGGTCTAAATTTGAATCCACATTCCAATTTCATGGCTCAAGACTTTCAATCTAGGAAAGCAACAAAGGCAATGACGTAGAAATCGCTCATCGTGGACTGCAGCCGACAAGCTTAATGTGCAAATGTTGAATGTAATAACGACAAAAGTTCACCAGGTCTGACAACAACTCTCTCTGTCCTGCATGCCTATAAAGCTTTCTAAAAACCGAATTTTGGGCAAGCTGTACTGTGACATCACAGCAAATTACGGAATATTCCATGTGCTACTGGAACGTAAAATGTTGGGAGAAAATAGTTTATTGTTATGTCTGCTTTCAGTTTGTTCACCTTGTCGGTGAATTCTTGGATTACCGTATTGTAATTCTTCGGGTATCGCTATCATTTTGATTAATAATTCGCTACACGGTAGTCCAAATGTAATCCAAAAACGCAATTCTCTCAAATAGGCAGGAAGCAAATCAATATTTTTCTCTTCGACAAATGAGTTCAATCCTGGAAAACCAGCCAACTTCCCACTTTTCATTCGATGCACCCCCAGTTTTTTTTTTATTATTTTGGCCTTAAATGCATTGATGCTTTCTGATAGATCTAAAAAAGTTTTCTGTTTACACTGCATAGATCCATTAAGTTGTTTCACATTGCTGAAAAAATACCTAAGAAAAGCAACTTGGTAATCCATTCGTCATCACTAGAGCGATCAACAAATTCATATTTTTATTTTTTTCAAAAGGTGTTTTTTTTTTAAAGGTGCTTGTGAGATTTTATCTCTTAGGTTTGTCACTCTTTCAAGCACTTTTCCTCGTGATAACCAACGCACGTTGGAATGGAACAGAAGCGCATTGTACTCTGCCCCCATTTCATCACACAATACACGAAATAAACGAGTGTGAAAGGAACGATATTTAATAAAATTGATCACGGTTACAACTTCTTTGAGAACTGTGGCAAGGTCTTCTTGTATCTCCTTCGCTGCCAGATTTTCTCAGTGAAGAAGACAATGAACAACATAAGCACATCACACACTGTGGCCTCACTTCACCATTTACTTCAACCGAAGTAAATCCGAGCTTCAAGTAATCCTCATTATATGCAAAAACCTGCTTTCGCTTTGTCATGAATAGGTGAATAGGATAAATAGTACTTTAAGTTGGCAGAAATCAACCTATCTTAAATACGTTAAGTTTGCTAAGCTCTTTCAACCAACTGACTTAAAATCGTTTTCTTATCACCGTACCATATAACTGACTAGTTCAAAGCACATTGTCTGCTGAGAGAGCTTGTAAATTTCTTTGATTGCATACTTCGGTAGCCCACAGTGAGAAAGGCGGTAAAACTTATCTGAAATATTTCGAAAAAGTTTAGCACCTCCCGGACTCAAATAGGTCCGCGGACCCGGGGTTGAGAACACTGCTATGACCTATACTCCCGTCTATGTGGTTCATGTTATCAGAGTTTGTATTATCATAAGATTCACTCAATTTGAGTGATACAATCAAGCCAGATTGTATCACTGCCCCTGAGCTTGAGGGCGCTTTACCAGAGCAGAATGCGGCGTCTCGGTCACCAAGTGACGTCATTTTAAACGAAGCTTCTTTTACCTTTCCAGCAGGCAACCATTGCCATCTTGGCAGTTTGTTCGAGCACACGAACTGCGAGTATTTTCATGTCTCTTCTCGTGATCCCAGCACTTTTAAGATCGGCCTCTGACTCTTTGGAAAGGTTACCCCTCCAAGTCAGAGTGCAGGAAGAGACAATCATCCTTCCTGATCGTTCACCATACATATTCGCTACATGAGACTTAAGTTCTGGTCTTCCATAATAAGCCCTTTTTCTGGCATGAGCTTCTGCGAGCTTGCCGGCACCAGCGTCGGATGTTACTTGGACATCCATCAGGAATGCCCCCCTGTCTTTGTGCCAGAACACAAGATCAGGTTTCCTGATTCCGGTCTGAGTTGGTATTTTCGGTTAGACCTTGACAGCGTATCCACGCTGTCTCAATCTACCCGAGAGGAATTGGACTAGGCCGTCATGACGGGAGACTCTCATTCCTTTGAGCCGCCAGCATGATTGGCTCAGGTGGCTAAGAGTCCCCCTAACCCCCGGTACCTTAATGGACTCGATGTAGTTACGTCCACTAAGAAGTCTGGACCCGTCTAGGACCCACTTGTTGACGTGTGGGACCAAATGGGCTTCTGCCAGACCCGCTCCATCTACGGAGTTGTGCAGCTTGGACGACCAGACTCTACCAGCTTCACTTATGCTCTCAACTGGGACTCCTGAAGCCTTTGGTCTTCCTATCCTTGACAATATCTCCATGGTGTTACTATGTGTTCCGATTGCCTTGACGGTTTCGTCATCGGAATTCATCATTCGTCCCAGTCTAGAATGTTTGCCAAGCGCTACTGCCGTAGCCAGTGAAGGGATGCCCAATCCCCCGTTTGCCAGATCAGCGTGGAATGTAGCCGTATGCGTATCATGAGGAAGCCGCAGCCACGCTCTTATGCGACTTCTCATATGCCTGTCCAGACGAGTCAACTCGGTTCTTGAGGTTCTACCTAGCACCCCGGCGTTGAGAATCTTTGGCAGTAGATGGTATCGGAGGAAGTACATCCTCTATTGTGGTTTCAATGGGGCCTTTGTTAGATTCTCAATACCTTCGTGCAAGACCTTCCCAATTTTCCCCCGTCTCCCCTTACAGGTAAGGGGGATGCCGATGTACTGGTAGCTTTCCTCGTGACCCATGGCTGAGACCAGTTTGCCGTTGACTTTGAACTGGTCTTGGGTCTCGACGTACCATCGTTTCCTCTTCCCGTCCACCGCAATACTCAGAGATTTGCATTTTGAAGGGTTGGGAGACAATCCTGCCTTTCCAACCTCATTCAAGAAGGCGTCAACCTGGTACTGGAGTCCAGGAGAGGTGCTTGCCAGATTTAAAGCATCGTCTGCAAATGCAATTGACGGGACAGGGTGTCCCGCCAATTTCGGTCCATATTCTCTCAGAGCGCTAAGCGCCTCGTCGAGAACGCAATTAAATAGCAGCGGCGACAAGGGGTCGCCTTCCTTCACTCCGGTGTTGATGTTACATGGAGTTCCGCATATTACAGTTTTAGCACCATCATAGATGCTCGCTACATAATCGACAAGAGGTGGCGGCACGCCCATTCTCTTGATGGCCCTGAGAATGCTTGTATGTTTTGCCGAGTCAAAGGCTCGTGCCAGATCAATAAACATGATCTTCAGTGGTTGCAAGTTCTTTCTGGCGTCGCTAAGCAACGCGTCTACCAGAAGGATGTTATCGGCACACCCATCCATTGGACGAAATGCCCTTTGGCATGGGCGGAGAGGAAAGCTGGCAGTCAATCGCTTTGCCATTATTTTGTGAAGAATCCTCACCAATAATGATCCGATTGAGATTGGCCTGAAGTCATTCGGTTTCTTAGGCGTCTTAACCTTAGGAATCAGGATTGTCTTAGACTTCCTAAGGGTTACCGGAAGTCGCCTACCAATTAACCACAGGTTAAAAACCTTGGCCATTATGGTAGACGGAATCGATCGTACCAGTCTATATGTCATGCCATCTGGTACTGGGGCGGTTGCTTTGCAGCCCTTTATGACGGTTGTTATTTGGTCTTCATGCACTGGAGCAAGAAGGTTCCAATCGTCATTGCGCACTGGAGTAACTGGACGATTGTCAGGCTCCGAAGAAGTTTCAAAAACTTCTTTCCAGTGGCGAATTAGGTCCGCTTTTGCAACCGAGCCATTCTCAGAGGCATTCCACTTCCCCGTCAACACGAGGTCCGCACATTTGGATCTACTTGTGCGGTATAAGCTCTGTTAAGCTCTGTACGCGTGCGTACATAACTCTTCGTTTATCACGAGGTCTTAGACTATTCAGATTTCTCCGGTCTCGAAATCTGTTCCTCATAGCTTGTCCTCCTTGTCCTGGTTTTTGGCTCTCAATAGCCTGAGCTTGCAGTTCTAGGAGATTGTTAAGCTCCTCCCCGACCATACGCTTCCCAATTGCTTCGTCCAGGAGACCACTACCCCATGAGATTTGCCCAGAGAATCAAGGTATTCCCAGCTTCCTGGTTGTACCTCGTGGTGCACCGTGTCACTCGCGGTCACTCCATCTATAAGCAGGGTTTCGTGGCTACTTTCGGAAAGCAATTGTTCGACTAAATCTTTATAGTCCTGGCGTCGGCGGATTCGGCACTTAACGGCCTCCCTCGTCCGGTTTGGCAACACCTTCGCCAGCCTCTCGACAGCAACCTTTTGACCCAGCTTCAGCATTTCTGCTTGGGCCGAGGCCGAAAGATGCAGTTCTTCAGTTTGCCATCTAGCCTTTTTAGGGGCTAGACTAGGCTGGAGAAAGGTATCAGGGTGCTTCGATCTCCGGTGCACACCTAGACCAGTTTTCGTGGTAAAATGACGCTTGCACTCCTGGCAAGTAAAGTCCGAAGTTTCGTTTACCGCACCTGCCCCGGCGGTTACTGTACCACATCCCACTGCAGAGGCAGTGGGTTCAGTGGATTTTTTCTCGTTTCTATTCGTACCGGGCACAGATGGCCTAGTGGGGGTGGCAACCCCAAGAGGCGCTAAAGCCGTTACGTGCTCAGCTATCCGAAGACATTGCCCGACTCTCACCCCAAGGAGGTGACGCAACGGCACGTGGCGACTCGAGTTGAAAGAGTCACCTTGAGAGAGTCAAAGACACGTTGGTTTTCGTAGTTCGTGATCAAATATATCGTTGACACCGTGTTGACTTGCCGATACACTGGTAGAAAATATTTCAGAGGGGTTTTACGGAGCGGCTGGCATAGGTATTACTAGAATGCGACAAACTGGGGGGTCCTTTAAACGTGTCTATGTGGTTCATGTTATCAGAGTTCTCACATTGTGCACCGGTTGCTTTTATTGTGTTTAATACTCCGATAATGTATACCAATCGGTAGAATATATATATCTCAACTAGAGGGATACTATAAATTGACCATTTTGGGGTTCTTGTGATATTCATGATTGTAATTCATGACCGAGCTTGTGCTGCTAATGAATCGGAGATTTTTGATGGAGATAGAAGCGTTGGCGCTGCTACTTAACACACACGCACTGTCATTGGAAGTCCAACAATCACACAGAAGTTACTCTATTACCCATCTTCTTACGGAAGACGCAGAAATCACACTTGTCCAGTTGGAGTTTGACTGAGAGAACTGAAAATTTTAACCATTTTAACCTCAATATTTATCATGTTTACTTTGAACAAGGTCAACCAAATAACATACAAGCTTTAATAAAAAGGAATCTAATGATGGCCAAAAGTTGATGCGATTTGAGGTAAATTTCACTCAATTAAGTGCTTTGTACATGTTGATGATCTACATCTCAATGCTTCTACAGTATCTGTTTAATCCGTTGATGTGTGGCGGGACTGGATTTTAGTGGTATTTCTTACTCAATAGCGCCCTAAGTGTCTGTGAAAAGTCCACGATGTCGCATATTGCGCCATCGTTGTGTAAGATGGCTTGGGCTTAAAATGCTTGTGTGGTTTTCTGGTTTTGCTGCGTTAAGGACAGCATCTGCATTTATCGTTCTTTGTGTTTTTATCTGTTCCGACTGTTGTTGTTCATTTCTTGCTTGTTAATAAACTGAGCATCATCTACGAATCTTTTGTGTGAATTTTGCAGCACACAGGAGTCTTCTGAATTAATACTGAGGTGTACAGTTCTTAGCTAACTGTACTGGCGAGCACACTGTTATTTCTTAAAACCGCCCCGCTGCAAAATTGGCGAGCACGCCAGGATCCAGTTAAGAATTGTCCTCTAGACAACTGGATAATTTATGATGCCGTCAAAGAGAAGAAATTCGACTAAGCAAGTAATGGAAGAATGCTGGGATGTGATGAATAACAAACTTGCTGAAATAAAGGCCGAGATCGAATGTAAAACTGAAGGCTTGAAAGCGGAGAATAAAAAGATTAGCCGAGTTATTACGAGAAGCATTGGTTGAATTAAATCAAAATAGAACGGATATTAAACGACTTGAAAAAAGAGATCATGATGTGAAGGAATTACTCGTTCGGGTTCTAAAATAAACTTGAGCACGATGAGTTCACCAAGGAGGTTGAGGTACCGGTACCACCGGTATGGCCAAAAATCTAGTTTGAAAACACCAGAGTTGCATGAGCATGTGAATGTTGCCGAGAATTGGCCTGGCAAAAATGTTGTGCCGAATAGTTTTGCCAAAAAGTTGAGTTTTGCTGATGAGTGTAAGCTTGGTCATTCTACACCCATGTATGATTTAAATCATTCTGGTTTCAATCAGGATATGGGTGCTGAGACGTTTGAGCGGTCCCATTGTAGTGCCATGAATAATAGTATGAGAATGGATGTTCAGCCTGTTACGTTTGATGGTTCAGGTATGTCACTGGATGATTATTTGTGTCATTTTTCATCTATTCGTGTTTGTAATGAGTGGAATGATCAGATTGCTGGTGCACATTTTGCTGCTTGTATGAGAGGTAATGCTTTGTCTCTGCTGAATGAGTTAACCATACCTGATAGGCATAATTATAGTGTAGCTGTTAGTCATTTGAAGAAGCGTTTCTATCCTGAGGGTAAAGAGGCATATTTTGCTACCTTGTTTAATAACAGAAGAAAATTGACCAGTGAGTCGCCAACTGAGTTCGCTTCTTCCCTCCGCTCCTTGTCGAGGAAGGCTTATCCTTCTTTTGATAGTAGAGTTCGAGAAGATCTGATTAAGCAGCGCTTTATATCGGGCTTTCCCGATTTTGAAATGTGTAAAACCCTGATGATCAGACAGTCTCAAAGTCTTGATGATTTGATCACTGTTGCTGATGTTTGTCATTCTATTGATGTCACACACACTGGACCTGTTTCACCTCGTGCTGTAAAACCCATGGTTGCTGCTTTAAATGATTATGCGAGTGCTGGTACAAACAAAGAATGTGCGGGTGATTGTGATTTTCGTCAGATTTATAGTGATATTAAGGATATGCTGGAACGAATTGGTTCTATGCTGAGTAGGGGTTTGACTTTTCAGCCTAAGGGTATCAGGAATGGTAATGAGAGTCGCAGAAATGCAATTGCTTGTTACGGTTGTGGTGCCAAAGGCCATATACGTAGGAATTGTCCAGAGCGGTGCCAAATTTGTCATCTCAAAGGACGTATAGCTGCCCGTTGTCCCACTGCATATGCTGCTCCGCAAAATATTCAGAACTTTCCTGATTATGCTGCTCAGCAGAATTTTGCTTATCCTTTAAACAGGTCGCAGTAGTACGGCTGAACTCTGTTGCTACTGACGATTTGAGTGATTGTTGTATGGACCGAGAATATTGAATTGTTTTTCGAATTTTGTATATCGTATCAAGAATTTGAACACTGGTAATTGTAGGATTGCACATGTTGATCATCTTAGGCCATACGTGATCAAGGATAATGATGATTTGTTTAATTTTAGAAAGGATTTGTTATTTTAGTTAGGGATTGTATTATTTTTCATAGCCATATGATTTTGATTTGTTTGCAATTTTGATTTTAACTGCCACTGTTCATTTCAGTACTGTGTTCTTTGATATTTTTGAACTGTGAATTTGTAAACGGAATTCATACACTGTTTTTTATTTGTTTTATATGCTTACCATTTTTTGCTGCTGTTTTTTAGAGGTATTCTGTTTTAGAGAGAAAATTTTTTATTGAAAGTTTTCTCTAAGAAACAGTGGGGTATTGTGGCGGGACTGGATTTTAGTGGTATTTCTTACTCAATAGCGCCCTAAGTGTCTGTGAAAAGTCCACGATGTCGCATATTGCGCCATCGTTGTGTAAGATGGCTTGGGCTTAAAATGCTTGTGTGGTTTTCTGGTTTTGCTGCGTTAAGGACAGCATCTGCATTTATCGTTCTTTGTGTTTTTATCTGTTCCGACTGTTGTTGTTCATTTCTTGCTTGTTAATAAACTGAGCATCATCTACGAATCTTTTGTGTGAATTTTGCAGCACACAGGAGTCTTCTGAATTAATACCGAGGTGTACAGTTCTTAGCTAACTGTACTGGCGAGCACACTGTTATTTCTTAAAACCGCCCCGCTGCAGATGCAATTTGAGGTAAATTTCAGCTCAATTTACCGACCACATATTTGGGTCACACGTAGCATATTTTCGTTTTTAAGAACGGCTATCCGATTTCGGGGAATATAAATAGAATAAAGTTAAAAAAGCTACTAGTCCGCTTTCTGTTCCGAAACCTGGCCGCATATTATTTGAAATTCCAGAGATTCAAAGACACACAGATGGAGACTGGCAAATTCTTTTTGCTTATAAATAATGCGAAATTCGTAATTACTTTTATGTAAGCTTCGAAGACCTTTGCTTTCGAAAGTGCGAGGATATACATTTACCGCGCTATTTTGAGACGAACGTGGCTCAGGATCGCTACGCTTATGGATGATCGCGATAGCGTACATGTATACCTCCATTACTGAAGGTAACACGCAGTCTCAAACTAGGCCAATGTGGTGATTCTCTTTCCTCCATTGAATGGTAGCATTTTGCATTGCCTCAAGTAGTTAAAGTAGTTGCCTTCAGTAAACTGAAGCATATCCAAATACAAAGTAGACTAGCAAATCTTCTGTAGCCGTTTCAGTGACACGACAGCCAGCGCCAACATTAGCATAATTTTCGGCGCTAGAGAATGGAGCGTTGAAATATCGTTTTGTATGAAACCTATATAAATTTTATTCCGGAACTTCCGTCACTTAACACAAAATTATGTAAACAGAGTTCCTGCCAAATAACTTGCTTTTCTTGGCATTGTCCCGAAAGTTCTAATACTCAGCCAATTAGGTTGAAACTTGAGAAGGGTAGTTGGGCGTCTCGTAAAACGGCCAGAGTACGGTAACCTATCGTTTTAATTTCCGGACTTATTTTGTTCCACTAATGACTGCCCAGCTGAATAAGTTGAATTATCGCAGTAACGATCATCCTATATATTTGCGAGGTCTGAGGGGAATATATTCTTCAATTTAAAACAGCATCTGTTATTCTTTATATAGCCGGGTGATGCAAAAAAAAAATTATATGCTACTCCCAAGCAGATACGTTGTTTGTGGCGACCATGCATGAAGGGTGTGTCTGCACACAGGACGCGTAGAGTCGACTTTACGTGCGGCAACGTGACGCCGAGAGAGGAGTAGGAGAACAGATGAAAGAAGAGGTGGGTGCAAGTGTGGAAAAAAGAGAAAAGGCAGAGGAAGATAGAGGTCAACCTAAAAAAGTACCTGAGGTGCAACTCATGCCCCATTGTTCAGTGCTCTACTGAAATTGCAGCTTTATCAAAACATCAAATCCTCGCTCTTGGTGCGAATTTTGTGACTTTCACAAAGTTTTGTGTAATACTGACCAAAAACGGATAAAATATTACCTCGTCGAAGATACCAGGTGTAGCCCGATTCTGCCCCATGATTTTCACTGCTATTGGCGACATTCCAACAGTGACAATGGACACCTTTACAGAATAGATCGGAATAATTGTAACAGAATTTTCAGAATTGCCAAAACACGATTTCAGAACAAAAATTGGTTTTGATTTTTGGAAAATAATTTAATAAACGGGGGTAGTAAATCTAGTATCACTCCTCGTTTAAATGAGCCTGAAATTCTGTGTTCTTCTAGAGACTAAGGGTGGAGTGCAGGAACCCGGTTTAAACTAGAGTTAAGCCAAACTCAATTTAAACTCGAGTCAACGGCGTGCAGAAACTCAATTTAAAATTGAACTATGTTTAAACTCGCTTCAGATCCTCAAAATTTTAAACCTGGTCAGAGGGTGGTTTAAACTCAATTTAAGTGGAAAATCAGTCAAAAACGCGATATGGAGCCACAGTCGAATTCATACTCCGTAACGCCGTGCACCATTTTTAATTCGCGCGCTTTTGGAACTGACCTTGGTTTCACTTTCACAGTTCACCTTCTTGATTTGCGTTTTCCTGTCGGCATGTGGACGGTTATTTTTTCGCGGAAAGTGGTGCAAAAACCTTAAGTTATACGCACCAAAATTCCATACATACAGGACAGTTGAAGTTAGCCTATGTATGTTACCGGTACCGGCACGTCACTTTCATTAAAATAGGTGGGAAGAGCAGTAACGTATCCAGTTTTGGCTGCGACAAAACGCTGAACGGTTGTCGAGAGTATGAACAGTCAAATTAGTATACTTTTCCTCCCGGTATCAAAACTGAATATCGGTAATCCAGGTCCGTGATAGTAAGCCTGCCTATGAACTTACAGCTTATGGTACCATACTGTATGAAAGTTTACTAACCTATCTGACTCAACAAACGGCGTCACTGGTTATTTTTTTCTTGTGGCAGTCTCAAATATATATACTTGTATAGCTATACCCATATATTTATTCTACATACCGTACTGTTCAAAATGGCAAATACATCAGCACGAGCCGTGAACTTCGATTTAGAGGAGCGTGAAATTCTATTCGCCACTATCAAAAAACACCCGATAGTTGAAGACAAGAAAACTGATTCGGCCACCTCACTATCCAAAAAGAAAGCCTGGGAAGCAATAACATTAGAGTTCAATTCAACAAGTAGGAAAACAAGTAGAACAGGAAAACAGCTGAAAGATTTATGGAAAAACGTGAAAAACAAAGTAAAAAAAGAAAACTGCCAAGAAAAGCGGAACATGCGCAAAACTGGAGGAGGTCCTGCTCCAGCTTCTTCACTGTCTTCGAGAGATAGAATTTTGCATGAGGGTGTGGAAGGTAATTAGTCATTTTTTATAAATTCGTATACCTAGGCTATTTTAGATAGGAATTTCCATTTAGACAACTCACACCAGTGTTGGTTTAACATTTTTTAAAATCGTCATTTAATTCAGTCACAAATTAATTGTGTCAGCTCTTGAAGCTTTCGGAAAAATTAGTTGTGATATAGGATTTATTTTATTGATTTTTGCTTGAGGGGCATCCCCGTTTTCAGTCATTCAGCACTCATTCTACACTGCAAAATCCCTATGTTTTAAAAATCTTTTACAGCATTTATCCCGAACCAAATATTCAGCTTGGATAATCCATTTGATGATGATGCTTCGATGTTGCCTTCTGATACCCATTGTGTGTACAAATATGCAATCATGTTAATTTTTTTTTGGGGGGGGGGGGGGGGGGGGGGGGGGGGGGGGGGGGGGGTTGAGGAGGGTGAAGTTCACGCTATAAAAATATCTTGCATAAAACTGTTGTAAAAAATATTTAGAACATTGGTTGTTTTGCATTCAGTGATGCTGTTGTGTTTTCTATCGGGTGGTATGGGTAACCATCAAACTATCACGCGATGGTGTTGCTGTTAAAATTCACTTTTTTTTCAGACAACATCGTTACTCTGAAGCCGTCCCACAGCAGCACAATTCTAGACCCGAATGGTGATGATGGTATGGTAAATTTCATTCTCATCAATGTTATAACATTTTTAATAGTTTTGCATTCCAGTTTAATTATGTTCATTTTAAGTGTTCACTAAATCTGCAAGGTTTTGCCTCCATTGTACCATTAAATCAAATTGATTAATTCAATTTATGATCCCTTTGATAAAATCATTACTTTTCTTATTTAGGTGCGAGAAACAAAAGTGAAATGTCTTTATCACCTTCATTAATAACTGGTATGCTATTCATTTTTTTCCATTCTGTTTGGTTTATTTTAGATCTGTAGCATTAATCCTGGTTTTCTGCTGTCTAGTTTTTAGTGCTGGCTGTATTGGCAAACAACATCATGTAGCACTCATGTCCACTGAGGTCACATACATTCTACTTAGTAGCCATGATGCTGTACGAAACGTCAGGTACAAAAGTGAATACCAGTTGCATTTTCAAAATGATCTTATTCCCTAAATTTAAATTCAAAATGAACGGGTGTTGGAGCAGAATTGTGTCTTGCGAATTGCCCATTCCAATATTTTATTTATGAATTTGTCTGAGTAAAAGTGTAATGCATCCTACCGCCGAGGCTTTATCCCTGCGGCACTTGTCTCGATATATTTATACTCCAGTCCGCGAATCGCCATATAACATCAATAATCGTATGTAAAAAAATTTGAAAAATCTGAGCCACTGGGCTACAAAAAAAAAACTTAAGTCTCTGGTTGATGTTGTCTTAATTTTTTTTTTTGCAGTAACTGATATAGAGATGCCAAGCACACAATTTGGTCCAGAGCTTTCTTTACCAGGTGAGTACTAGTTTTTCTACGCGAGTTGTTGAGAAATTAGGATGCACATTTTACTACTACTGTGACTTCACAGCAAGCTGTACTAAGATTTTGAAGCTTTCACTGCCGGGCAGATAAGATGTTTTAGACTCTTCTAGCAAAGGTTGTTCTGGTTGACAAAGTCCTGATTTGTGTTAAATTTTATGACATATAATTTGTAAAATCATGATTTCATTGCAAAAACAATCAATTTGAAAATGATTGAGCAACAGAATTCCTCGAAATCAGAGTTATAAAATACCTTACTATACCTTCTGCTACTGTGGATCAACCGTGCCAATACTTGGCATCATGTATGATTAGTTTCTGTAAATCAAGACTATTGTTTGTAGAAATGAACACTCGTAAAAGGTTGAGAAGTGATGAAAATTTAGAGAGTCTGAGAGTTGAAGAGGTTAAGGAGAGGTTGAGAATGCTAAGAGAAGAACATGAGTGGAAGAGGTTGGAGTATGGATTAAGAAGGAAAGAGTTAGAATTGAAGATAAAAATTTTGCAAGTAGAGTGTGAAAAGGTATAGTTAGTGGTACAAAATTTTTTCATAGTATTTGAAAATTACTTTTTGAAAATTACTTTTGTCTGGCTTGGATTTTCTTCTGTCAGGTAGAAAGGTTGGTCGAAATTGCAGAGTGTAATCCCACTAAGAGATAATGAGCGAACTCTTCAATAGCTGTCTAGAATACATGAGTACATGGTCAAGTTTGTCCAAATGGGAGATTAAAATGTATGTGTGTCCTTGAAGATGAATATTTGTAACAAAATGGTAGTGATGGTAAAAAGTTTTGCTGATACTGATACACCTTAATTTATACTCGAGAGACTGACTGGATCATCAAATGTGTCGAAAGCCTCATCGTATCCACATACTTTTGCTCTCGGTATGTTTGCACCTGCTTACATATTTGCAATAATCAATCGAATAAATATCTTTTAGTATAATCATTTTACCATATTGATTAATTCTCAAATTTTTTTTTTCAGCAGGTTAAGCCATCTGACTGAAGAATTGAAAGAAACAATAAACGTAAATTGTAACAATATGGTATTGATTATTGAAAGTATCCGGAAATAAGTTGAAGTCGAACTGCGCGACCAGTGCTTGTGCTGGAATTTTCCACATTCATGTCAACTATACTTTCATCATTGTTTGTCTGTTCTCCATCTATTTCCACAATTATTTGTCTCGTTCTGATGGCAAAGTTGTGAAGACAAAAAACCGCAACTATTATAGCCAAACTGTTGTCAAGCCTAGTGCGCAGTGGCGTCCTAAATAATCTGAACCTCTGTTTTAGCACGCCAAAAGCCTGCTCAATTCGCACCCTGCTTTTTATGTGGCTTCTGTTAAAAAATTTTTCTGCCTCTGATTTTGGATCGGAAATGGGAGTCATAAATTCTTTTCAATGGGTAGCCGCTGTCGCCAACTAACATTCCATCTACTTCTCCATCTTCAAAGCTGTCGTGGATTATCCTGTTCAAGAAAATCCTCGAGTCGTGGGTCGACCCTGGCCATCTTGCCACAACATTTGTAAAAATGCGGTCTGCGGTACATATAGCCTGCACATTAATAGAAAAAAAACCTTTGCGGTTCCTGAACACCTCTGCGTTATCGCCACCAGGTGGAGTTATGGGTATGTGGGTGCAATCGATTGCACCAACTATGGATGGGAAGCCGCTTGTTTCATAAAAACCCTTTTTTATTTCACCTATATCACAGGGGTTTGGAAACTTTATAAAGTTTGCTTTCCTTGTTGATATGCATCTCGCGATTCTGTGGACTGCTCTGCCGGCGGTAGTCCTGTCTATTCCCATCAGGTCCCCGTCACTTTGCTGGAAGTGTCCAGTAGCAAAAAACCTTAAGGCCAGTGTCAACTGAATTAGTGGTGGTACGCTGTTTCCCCTGACCAGCAAGCTCGTGTCGTCCTTTATAATATCAAAAAGCTTGGCTGTTGCCTGCTTGTTAAATCTAAATCTGTGTGTGAACTCTCCATCTGTGTAATTCTGAAAGGGGTTTATCAAATCTGTTAGGGATTTTTGTGGGTGGTTGGAGGGTTCCATCGTAATCTTAAAGAAATGTATTTAATAGAACGATGGTGGGGGAGATTGTGTGGATTTGGAATTAGTTCTCAAATCAGTTTAATGCTTTTTCAAGCGGCGTGATAAGGTAGGATTCAGACACGCGAAACGCTAGTCCAATTTTATTCCGAGCAAGGCCTGAAGAAGTGCATAAAGTAATTGACTAAAGTTAAATATTCTCCTCCAACATCATAAGATTGGATGCCACGGTGACGACATGTTTTGCCTCGTACAGGTGGTATTTTCAAGGGCAAGTTATTTAATTTTTTGAAGACCTGGATTCTCTTGTAGGGTTTCACTTTATTATATGGGAGAGGGAAGCAGAGATATGGCTTAACCGTATCTAAAAGTTATCCACTGCCTCTCGTGTAGACTGCAGTTTGGGTTGGAAGTTTTTGCCTCTGTATACTACTATTACTGCGCGTCGACTTGGTCGGGTAACGGTTTTCATTGCTTGCGTGAACCACCTTATACGTAATTGCCAGTTTAAGCCGTATATATATGTTTTTGCACTTATGATTTTCCCTGTGCGTGGACATGGTTGGTGAAAGAAGCCGTAACCAACAATTAACGCTACGTGAACCACCGTCCGTCTGCGAAGGAGTCTACAGTCATCTTCACATAATCACCCCGTACCAGATTCGAACCCATGACCGTCAGAGATACGTATCTCGAAAAGTTTTCTGAACACTTTTGCCGATTTAGCTAACCGGGCAATCGCGGCGAGTATTATTTGTACCCCATGCCCGACTATTTGTACCACCCTGGCGATTTATCACTGGACTAGACGGCGGCCAGCTTCCTTCGTAACTATAGTGACCACCGGCCGTTATGGTCTGTTGCCTGCATGGCCCGCTTAGCAACGACTTAAAATGAGTTTAGCTGAGAATGGTTTAAACGAGGTTTCTGCACACGAATTTGAATCGAGATTTAAACTATTCTCAGCTGATCACAGTTTAGCCCTAAACTATGTTTAAGTTGAATCGAGTTCCTGCACTCCACCCTAAGTGGAGTTGTTTGCCAGGATGTTTTTAATAACTGCAGCCTTGGTTTGGTTTCTGGTACCCTTTCAACTAATTTTCCGAATCGAACTGACGTTACACTGGAAAATATGTCAGTAACTCCACTACTTGCTACTACTTATGCCAATAAATATCGTCCAATTAGCCTCTTAACAATTAACAGTAAAATTTTTGGAGCAACTATTCATAATAAAATTCCTGGAGTCGCTTTGTCTCCTCACTGACAAGCAGTATGGTTTTCGTAGTTCGTGATCAAATATATCGTTGACACCGTGTTGACTTGCCGATACACTGGTAGAAAATATTTCAGAGGGGTTTTACGGAGCGGCTGGCATAGGTATTACTAGAATGCGACAAACTGGGGGGTCCTTTAAACGTGTCTATGCAGAAGTGCGCATCGGGTAACTTCGTATTAGTTAAAGAATAGGGAAGGATGCGATAATTTCTGAGTTGCCGGAGATCGGTGGTGTTTAAAAAAAATTCGCGAATCCTGGAGCAAACTGTTTGCCTCAAAAACTTGTTGACATGTTGAAGAAAGTGATACGAGCAAATAAGTGAACAACACTTATTCTATTAAAAATGATAGAAATACTCATTTCTAGCCAAGCTATTGCTACCTATGTTATCTTCAATGCTACAAATCTTCCAATATTCAGTGTATTAATGTTGATAATATAAAGTAGACGGTTGCGGTTCATGGAAATGTGGAGTAAATTTCGGCACGAAGAAAGGTGCAAAAATGGATGACGTTAGCCATGTCTTGGATAGGTGTGATTTCAATATTCTGTTTACCAACCACTACACGCGGGGTAGCGTAGATCATGGATTGATTGGCAGAAAGCTATCCATATATGTTAGGTATAACCGATTTACAGACACACGGTGGCCTAACGTTAGAAAAAATTGTAAGAAAAAAACTATTTGGTTTTTAAAATGAGGGCGAGCCTAGAATTACATTTTTATTATGCATGAAAGGAAAGCTGAGAACAGAGAATATGACGAACCACTATCCGTCGTGCAATCATCATTGCAATTTCAAAGTAAAGTCAGAGTTTCCACCATTTTTACTGTTGTTTACTATTCGTGGACATGATTAAATGGAACCGCTGTTAATTTGCATGTTCACGTCCGCTCTGTTGGAGCTTTTAATTAAGAGTGGGTTCAATGAGCGAATCCTCGAGGTTAAAAAAATGCTTCATGACGGAGAAGACAGATGGTTAGTAACCGATACCGCACCTACCAGAATTTGTTGCCTCTCGACTAAAAGAAATGTTGTGGGAGGCAACAACGCGTGGTATGTGGTTTTACTTACCATCGACCAGGGCATATGCCTCCAAATGCTCTTTACCATATTCGATAAATTTTATTCTCAGTCGCCAGATATTTTGCCGAATCCCAATATTGTGCAACAGAGATGCGCGCAGTAGACCAGTGGTTTTTTCAAAAACTTCGCTTTACTTTCGCGAAGCTTGGGGCGAACTGCTACAAAATATAATGGCTTGTTGAAGAAAGTGATACAAGCAAATGAACAACACTTATTTATTCTCTTAAAAATTGATTGAATAACGTATTTCTAGCCAAATTTAAAGCCATAACTACTTCAATACTACAAATCTTCCAATATTCAGCACAATATTGTTGCCAGATTGATGTATCGTATTCACGTCACGTCTTTACGCTGTTGAGGTCGAATGTGTGTTATATATAAGCCAACCTCCAGATGTATCATCCGCGGTATAAGAACACGAATTTTCGCCCGGACAATATCCGTGATCTGTTTTTGCGCCCCCTTTTTTGGTGAACAGGCATGCAGCCATTGGCGAGCGTCATAAATTTTATTTTAATTTTCGCCTGTTTCCTTCACCCTCGTTATGGTTGTAATATTTGTTGCTTTATATGTTTAAGTGAATTATTTGCGTGTACTTGACGGTAATCGAAATAAACTGTCTATATGTCTACTAATTTAAGTAATGTTGCCTAACCTAATCTAAAGACAGATAAGCACGTCTTTAATACTTAACAGTTGGTCGCACCAAGCCTAGGCTAATACAGTTTCTTCATATTACGATGAAAATTGCTGAATGATGTGATAGGATAGAAGACTAGTTTATATTTCAGCAAAATTAACCGCTTCAGTCAATGACAAATTTTATCTAGCTTCACTTACATTTTAAACTGCGAAAGCGATATTTTATATTCGATTTACCACTCGAATCACTGACTTAACAGGCCTATAGCTAACCCGTTTAACCGTATCTTGAAACCCCAGCCCTTGTGCACATTTCAAATATAAAATTCCGATTTTTGATAACATAAGGTTAAAACAAAAACTTACTCCCAGAGGCCAGCATGCGACAGCAGCTAAGCAACTGCATTCATTCACTGTCTTTCAATTAGCCTAACGGTAACGAGTAGCAAGATTTTAGAAACAAGCAAAAGCGACACGACCACTTCCCAGAACACCTTGAAAGCAGACTGGTAACGCAGAATGGTCTGAAGAGCGTGGGAAGACATTTCAAATTAGTTGGATTACCAGCCCTTCACTCATCTTCGACCTGATTGCCAACCAAAACGAAATCGTGCTTGATCACGTTATGATCGTCTGTTGGAAGGAATGCTTCCCTCATAGCGTCTACATCGTCATTGTCCATTTGTTTCATGGCTTACTCAAACAGGTCTGCACAGTTCGCTTGTTCATCCATAGCTTCAATATCTTGAGCGTTGCTGTTTTCGATCTAATGATCCAACTCTTCTTTCCTCTCTCTGATCTTCAATTTCATCTTTGGTCTTTCTCGCTGTTTCTTCGTTTACATTCATATTTGTTGCCATTTTGTCAAGCAACTCATCTTTGACAGCCTGTCCCGAGTATCTGCTGCAATTTGTTAACTATCGATCTACGCTCTTTGCATTCGAACAGTTTTGGCTGGCGGTATTCGTTATTTTCCACCGTTCTGGAATGACCAACTTGTCTGCAAGTTTGTTTTGCGTTTCCATGAACCGCAACTGTCTACCGATGATAATTTCAAACTTTTAATGAAAATCTCACCTTCCGCCAATTTCACTCTACTTCTCGCCAAACATCCTCTCGTGATGACAAGCCTGTAATGTTTTCTAATTGTGGAATAGAGTCTATTCATTCGACCTACTTATGCTATTAATTATCTATGCAATGTTTCTTTGCAGTATCCTTAATCTTCTCAATACTATCGATTATGGAGATTCAATAGAACTTATCAAAAATTTGACAATTTTTTTAGCCGGAAAGCTGCTCAAAGCTTGACTGGTTCAACGCAAAATTGTGAAATAAAATAAGATTGGACGTAACCACAGGGTGTGATTGACTTTGATTTGAATGGAGAATGGCAATCTCAATAATATATATAAACCTATAATACAAAGATTCCACCCTGTATATCTATACAAACAATATTAGATGTCTAGCTTTTTCATGCAAAACGGTGTTGCCTCATTTCTGTTCCCAGTGTCGAGCATCGAATCTACAACATTTTCGAAACCTTTTTTTTGAACGGATCCTGCATTTTGAGCTCACCACCCAAATGGTTCTGTTTACTAGCAGATTTGCCTGTCCCATGATT
>OZ023149.1:723337-788495 GCA_963675895.2 Styela plicata
TTCCTAGTGCTTTTAGTCTTCTTATCCTTTTCTCTGTTTTACGCTTCCTTCTGAAACAAAAATATCAATTGGTTCAGTTTTAAGCCTAGTTACCTCCATCCTGGGTCTACTCTTCGACGACGTCGTTCGCTTTTTCGTATCTCCCTTGCTTCTTATGTTCCTGGTCTTTTCTTTCGGTGGAAATGCCGACGTTTTTCCTGCTTCAAAAGAAATATCGTTCGAATTAGATATAGGCCTATTTACCTGAACTGTTGGCGTAATCTTCATACCACTTCTTCCCAGTTCTGCATCTCCGTTTTTTTTCTTTCTTGGTTGCCGGCTCTTCTTCTGACGCCTCGACAAAACAGTCTCGCCTTTTCTTGTCTGCGATGCTACATATTCCACGGAGAACCTTATAGAAGAAAAACTATCATTATTTTCGCTTACCCTTGACGTTGTATCTTTGTTCTTCTTTTTTCTTTTCGCGGCTCTCTTTTTCCTTCACCTGACTCTCTTCAGATGTATCTGGAAAGAAAGATCCGAAAATGATTTTGTTTTTTTTCCACTTGTCGATATACTTGCCATGATGTCGAACATTGAGCTCTCCAAACGATGCATGTATCTCTGTAGTCCTACGTCTGAAAGGCGAAGTTTATCACTCCAATACTCTGCGTTGCTGCCGACATCCAAATCCAGAAGAGGCAGAGATTCAGCAGATGCTATCCTCGAGAGGAAAGCATTGGCTCTATGGACGAGAGTGTGACGTCCAGCCTGGGGCAAAATCTTCGCCAACAAAATCTAAAATAACAAAGAAAAAAGATTTTACTAATAAAAACGCCGTACATTCGGTGGTTTGATTCACGATTCAACTTAATTGTGATTTAAGTGAATAGATCAATGTTAGGAAATTCATTTTGGGGGAGAAATGTTAAAACACTAGTTAAGTGAGCTGGATCGAACCAAGATTGAGAAGTGGAATAAATCTATTCCCATGTTGTTTGACAATCAATATTGTTTTCTGTATTTTTGAAAGCCCTACATAATAATATTATTGGGAAGCGCAAAGTGATTGTTAGTGTTTTAGGCCGTTAAAGTTTTACAATTGCCTAGTCTCAGAGGCCACTTAAAAAAGAGCTACTAAAATTGTTATGTTATAGTAATCCGAATAAGTAATCCGTAATAGATCCAGTATAAAGTAATCCAATTGTAATGCATGCAAAGTAATCCAAAGTATATAGAAAGCAGAATAGATACGCAAACGCTGACAGATGAAAACAAGACTAACTAATGGTGTTTACCGACGATCAGCTCACGATTGCTGATGGCCAATTATTACTTGGTTATGCGCGATCATTACATCGCGTCTATACATCACAACTCCCTCTTTTAGATAATTGTGCAACGATAGGGTGAAATGATATTGTTTGTTTATATATATATAGTAAATTGTGATGTTATGTATATGCACAATGATATAGAAAGATAAGTTCACTAATGTTTATAGTTAACGAAATCCACGTGATTTTCAGTATTTTGGTTTAAGGGCTTGGCGATTTCTCCAAGTAATTCCCTTTCCATGGTCGACTTTGACTTGGTAGCTTCGATGGGAACCAGCGCGTATAATAACGCCGCTTCGCTTCCATTTCCGCTTATCATTAATCCACACACCCTTCCCCTCTCTTAGCGGTTTCAGGTATTTTGTCCCCCGATTATACCATCTAGAAGCTGATGTTTGTGTTAAAGGATATGTTTTCTTTGTCAGAGCAGTTTGAGTTGCGGGTATTCTGGATCTGAGTGTGCGGCCGAACAATGCTTGATTTGGAGATAGTCCATTGTTTCTAGGCGTGTTTCGGTATTCTCCAAGGGCTATTATCCACTCACTGTCTTCGGTGCGTGGGCGAGGCATTTTTGTGAGCATACTCTTCAACGTCTTGACCGTCGCCTCTGCGAGTCCATTTCCCCGTGGGTGATATGGACTTGATAACTCATGCTTTACTCCCCATTCATGTAAAAACGATAGGAATCTTCCCGATGTGTATTGAGGCCCTCCATCTGTTCGTAGAACTTCCACTGCGCCCCAACGAGTAAACCAACGGGTAAATGCTTTTATGATCTGCATTGAATTGGGCGCTGAGGCCCACTCTGCTACTTCTGGGTATCCCGTTTTCTTGTCGATATAGATCAAGTAGTATCTTCCGCCAAGCTGAAAAATATCTGAGGCTGCGGCTTGAAACGGATAATCTGCGTCTTCGCTGGGCAGTAACGGTTCGCGTTGTTGTGACGGACGTTCTGCTTGGCAAGGTTCTCACTTCGCCCAAGTGAGGGGCATGTAATAGTTTCAGCATATATTTTCGCGCGTCGTGAGGAACGACATAACGAGTCCCAAGGAGTAGCAAGCCATTAGAAACTGTCAGATCATACCAGTGCGATCTCAATTGTGCTGCTAGCGAGTTCCCCGAAACATTTTTTGGGAACACATTGAGGACCCATTCAATAAGCTTGCTATATTCGATGTCTTTTAGAGCGCAGTCTTTCATATAAGATAAGGCTTTGTTGTCGACCGTTTTGTTTTCACCGGTTTCTACTTTGAGCGAAGCTAGAAGAACATCTTCGTCATCATTTGAAAGATCTTCTGTCGATGACCCGATAGGGGCCCGGCTCAGAGCATCGGCAATAGAGATGGTCGGTGCCCTTTTGCCATTGCACGGTGAACACAAAGCGGCCCTGTATCGCAGCTTTGATTCTTGCGAGCCGAACGTTGTCAATATCGCCTACGGCTTTCGAATTAAAAATGGAACAAAGTGCTCGATGGTCCGTCATCACCACAAAATGCTTAAGTCCATCCAAATATAGTGAACATTTTACCATGGCATATCGCATGGCTGTCGCCTCAAGCTCAACCATCGCATATCTAGTTTCGGCAGGTAATAAGAAGCGGCTGCCGCATATAACCAACTTCCATTCTTTCCCATGCTTTGAAGAAGGGCAAAGCCAAGCCCTTTTAGTCGTGATGCATCGGTGTCTAATCTCGGTGAATTGCATTGCTGGACACCTCGTGCACAGTTACGGCTACTCCAACGAGCTGTCCACGCACTAGAAAAATTTGTAGAAGCAAGTTTCCTAAACCTTGATCCCCGGCTTTCCTCTCCCACATAGTAACAGTGAAATTTTATCCTATCATTTGAAAAGCAGTTATAGTTCAAGCTAATCTGGGCAAAATGGAAACGATGCATTGGCCATCTTTTTTGGTGAAGAGTACCAGATTGTGGTCAGATATACCACTGTGCACACTGAAATATGAGCAGAATGAAACAGAAGCGCAAACCAGTTTCAAAACCTTAATGAAATTGAAAAATAACATTTAAACTTGTCAAAACCAAGAGCAATACGTACACAATTCCATGTTGTGTGGTTAAAAGCATAATTAAAGTATTATATTATTTTTGGCAGTATGTGTTTTTTAATGTGCCCCACCGAAATTTATATTATAACTGTTTTCGACAGGTATCCTCGGATAATACGCTTCTTTTTGAAAAAACTGTTGCGTGACACCTGACTTCACAAAAATTTAGGCTTTACGAATAGCTTTGCATCGGGCGATCGGTTTTTGGTATAAACTGTAATGCTTTCGTTTAGAGGAAACGTAAAAAATTTTTAAACTTGGTCACGGTACTTACTGCAAGAATCGAAGTGTACAAAATGACAAACAAAATGAATAGGACAAAGACCAAATAAATTGCAAGAATTCTCACTAGGAAAGGGCCTCTGCATTCTCCAAATAAAGAAAACTGTCACTTTTTTCACTGTGCACAGTGGTACACCTTACCTTCGCCTAAGTTTATAGCCTGTTTTTTTTTTACAAATTTGATGATCCTTCCGAGGCTATTTCATCATACAAAAATCAAAATCCTAGCGGTTAAGTTACCCATATTACCAATTTGATCTCATTTCAAAGTAATCATTCATGAATCCACTTACCGGAGGAAGCACAAGATTCCTGGAATTGCTGTCTGACAGAAGCAACAGTCGAGGCCTTTCGTCAAGTTCCGCCTTCAGGCCGTCTGTTTCCCAGAAACCCCTCTCAGGTACGTGATTGGGCGAGTTCGAAATCCCTTCATCGTTATACCTAAAACTCAAAACAGATTATGGAATACTATGGCTTAGATTACCTGATTTTTGGATTGGTTTTGAAGTTATTTGAGTTGTCTTTTGGCAATGAAGCAAGTTGACGTAAGCACGTTCGTATGAGTCACTGGCACCGAAACACCGAGGTAGATAGATGCAAATGGATCGACTAATGTACGCAAAGGTATTTATATCTCTCCAGCACGCGTTCAAAATTGCGCAATGTTGATGCTGAGGAGTCAGGTTTGATGCTCCCGGATTCATTAACATGATTATTCAGAAGTAATGTGAAATTTTAACGGTCATTACGAAATCAAATCTCAGTTATATTTTCCTATATGTTTTTCTCCTTTCAGGAAAAAAATTATATGTTTTGGTGACATTATTTTTATGTGTGTTTCTCATTTTTTTCTTGTGTTTGTGGAGGAAGCCGTAAAGGCAGCGCTTAACTTGTCATACTCCCCTACGGGGAGAGTTTTATTTATTCGATCACGGTATGGTGTTTCCAACCAACCTTCTATTTCACACGTCGAGTTTTATTGTATTGATTGAATGTTCAATACTTTTTTTGCTTCGTTTGTTAATGGCTGGATGACGAATCAACTAATATTACTACTTACGTGACCCACTGTGCGCCGGGAAGGCCTTCTGTCGGGATCTTAAGGTACGATGGAACACGGGGCACAGTGGGAAAAGTGACATATTCTTTTTTCAATTGGAAATGCAAAGGTGCTTTACGGTCCATACGACTACAAAATGCGATTTTCGGTCAATATGACCACAAAATACGGTTTTCGGGTATATTTTTGGCCCCATTTTGCATATCTTTCCCCCTATTCAGACAATATAAATTTTATATTTGTGGAAAGGTATTTCCATGTAGTTTTTACAAATCATAAGGAAATATGTGGGAAATAATGTTTCAAAACCAAAAATTTGCTTTAAATTTCCGGTCCGGATAACCACAAAATACGGTTTTCGGGTATATTTTTGGCCCCATTTTGCATATCTTTCCCCCTATTCAGGCAATAGAAATTTCATATTTGTGGAAAGGTATTTCTATGTAGTTTTTACAAATCATAAGGAAATATGTGGGAAATGATTTTTCAAAACCAAAAATTTGCTTGGAATTTTCGGTCCGGATAACCTTAAAATACGGTTTTCGCATATACTTTTGGCCCCATTCTGCATATCTTTCCCCCTATTCAGGCAAGATAAATTTTATATTTATGGAAAGGTATTTCCATGTAGTTTTCAAAAATCATAAGGAAATACGTGGGAAATAATTTTTCAAAACCGAAATTCTTTGAATTTTCGGTCAATATGACCACAAAATACGGTTTTTGGGCCCTATTTTGCATATCTTTCCCCCTATTCAGGCATTATAATATTTATATTTATGGAAAGGTATTTTTATGTAGTTTTCAAAAATTATAAGGAAGTACGTGGGAAATGATTTTTCAAAACCAAAAATTTGATTTGAATTTTCGGTCCAGATGACCACAAAATACGATTTTCCGGTTTATTTTGCGTTTTATTTTTCATATCTTTCCCCCTATTTAGGCAATATAATTTTTATGTTTATGGAAAAGTATTTCTATATAGTTTTCAAAAATCATAAGGAAATACGTGGGAAATGATTTTTCAAAACCAAAAATTTCCTTGCAATTTTTGGTTCATATAACATTAAAATACAGTTTTCGGGTATATTTTTGGTCCCATTCTGCATATCTTTCCCCCTATTCAGACAATATAATTTTTATATTTATGGAAAGGTATTTCCATGTAGTTTTATAAAATATAAGGAAATACGTGGGAAATGATATTTCAAAACAAAAAATTTGCTTGGAATTTTCGGTCCGGATAACCTTAAAATACGGTTTTCGGGTATATTTTTGCCCCCATTTTACATATCTTTCCCCCTATTCAAGCATTATAATATTTATATTTATGGAAAGGTATTTCCATGTAGTTTTTATAAATTATAAGGAAATACGTGGGAAATGATTTTTCAAAACCAAAAATTTGATTTGAATTTTTGATCCAGATGACCACAAAATACGATTTTCCGGTTTATTTTGCGTTTTATTTTTCATATCTTTCCCCCTATTCAGGCAATATAATTTTTATATCTATGAAAAAGTATTTCCATGTAGTATTCAAAAATCATAAGGAAATACGTGGGAAATAATTTTTCAAAACCGAAATTGCTTCGAATTTTCGGTCCGAATGACCACAAAATGCGACTTTCGGTTAATATGACCACAAAATACGGTTTTCGGGCCTCTTTTGGGCCCTATTTTGCATATTTTCCCCCTATTCAGGCATTATAATATTTATATTTATGGAAAGGTATTTTTATGTAGTTTTCAAAAATCATAAGGAAATACGTGGGAAATAATTTTTCAAAACCAAAAATTTGCTTGGAATTTTTGGTCCATATAAGCTTAAAATACGGTTTTCGGGTATACTTTTGGCCCCATTCTGCATATCTTTCCCCCTATTCAGGCATTATAATATTTATATTTATGGAAAGGTATTTTTATGTAGTTTTCAAAAATTATAAGGAAATACGTGGGAAATGATTTTTCAAAACCACAAATTTGATTTGAATTTTTGATCCAGATGACCACAAAATACGATTTTTCGGTTTATTTTGCGTTTTATTTTTCATATCTTTTCCCCTATTCAGGCAATATAATTTTTATATTTATGGAAAAATATTTCCATGTAGTTTTCAAAAATCATAAGGAAATACGTGGGAAATAATTTTTCAAAACCGAAATTGCTTCGAATTTTCGGTCCGAATGACCACAAAATGCGACTTTCGGTTAATATGACCACAAAATACGGTTTTCGGGCCTCTTTTGGGCCCTATTTTGCATATTTTCCCCCTATTCAGGCATTATAATATTTATATTTATGGAAAGGTATTTTTATGTAGTTTTCAAAAATCATAAGGAAATACGTGGGAAATAATTTTTCAAAACCAAAAATTTGCTTGGAATTTTTGGTCCATATAAGCTTAAAATACGGTTTTCGGGTATACTTTTGGCCCCATTCTGCATATCTTTCCCCCTATTCAGGCATTATAATATTTATATTTATGGAAAGGTATTTTTATGTAGTTTTCAAAAATTATAAGGAAATACGTGGGAAATGATTTTTCAAAACCACAAATTTGATTTGAATTTTTGATCCAGATGACCACAAAATACGATTTTTCGGTTTATTTTGCGTTTTATTTTTCATATCTTTTCCCCCTATTCAGGCAATATAATTTTTATATTTATGGAAAAATATTTCCATGTAGTTTTCAAAAATCATAAGGAAATACGTGGGAAATAATTTTTCGGAACCGAAATTGCTTTGAATTTTCGGTCCGAATGACCACAAAATGCGATTTTAGGTCAATATGAGCACAAAATACGGTTTTCGGGCCTCTTTTGGGCCCTATTTTGCAAATCTTTCCCCCTATTCAGGCATTATAATATTTATATTTATGGAAAGGTATTTTTGTGTAGTTTTCAAAAATTATAAGGAAATACGTGGAAAATGATTTTTCAAAACCAAAAATTTGCTTGCAATTTTTGTTCCATATAACATTAAAATACAGTTTTCGGTTATATTTTTGGCCCCATTCTGCATATCTTTCCCCTATTCAGACAATATAATTTTTATATTTATAGAAAGGTATTTCCATGTAGTTTTTATACAATATAAGGAAATACGTGGGAAATGATTTTTTTTCAAAACAAAAAATTTGCTTGGAATTTTCGGTCCGGATAACCTTAAAATACGGTTTTCGGGTATATTTTTGCCCCCATTTTACATATCTTTCCCCCTATTCAAGCATTATAATATTTATATTTATGGAAAGGTATTTCCATGTAGTTTTTATAAATTATAAAGAAATACGTGGAAAATGATTTTTCAAAACCAAAAATTTGATTTGAATTTTTGGTCCAGATGACCACAAAATACGATTTTCCGGTTTATTTTGCGTTTTATTTTTCATATCTTTCCCCCTATTCAGGCAATATAATTTTTATATCTATGGAAAAGTATTTCCATGTAGTCTTCAAAAATCATAAGAAAATACGTGGGAAATAATTTTTCAAAACCGAAATTCTTTGAATTTTCGGTTCGAATGACCACAAAATGCGATTTTCGGTCAATATGACCACAAAATACGGTTTTCGGGCCTCTTTTGGGCCCTATTTTGCATATCTTTCCCCCTATTCAGGCATTATAATATTTATATTTATGGAAAGGTAGTTCTATGTAGTTTTCAAAAATCATAAGGAAATACGTGGGAAATAATTTTTCAAAACCAAAAATTTGCTTGGAATTTTTGGTCCATATAAGCTTAAAATACGGTTTTCGGGTATACTTTTGGCCCCATTCTGCATATCTTTCCCCCTATTCAGGCATTATAATATTTATATTTATGGAAAGGTATTTTTATGCAGTTTTCAAAAATTATAAGGAAATACGTGGGAAATGATTTTTCAAAACCAAAAATTTGATTTGAATTTTCGGTCCAGATGACCACAAAATACGATTTTCCGGTTTATTTTGCGTTTTATTTTTCATATCTTTCCCCCTATTCAGGCAATATAATTTTTATATTTATGGAAAAGTATTTCTATATAGTTTTCAAAAATCATAAGGAAATACGTGGGAAATGATTTTTCAAAACCAAAAATTTGCTTGCAATTTTTGGTCCATATAACATTAAAATACAGTTTTCGGGTATATTTTTGGCCCCATTCTGCATATCTTTCCCCCTATTCAGACAATATAATTTTTTTATTTATGGAAAGGTATTTCTATGTAGTTTTGATAAATCATAAGGAAATACGTGGGAAATGATTTTTCAAAACCAAAAATTTGATTTGAATTTTTGGTTCGGAGGACCACAAAATACGATTTTCCGGTTTATTTTGCGTTTAATTTTTCATATCTTTCCCCCTATTCAGGCAATAAAATTTTTTATATTTATGAAAAAGTATTTCTATATAGTTTTCAAAAATCATAAGGAAATACTTGGGAAATGATTTTTCAAAACGAAAAATTTGCTTGGAATTTTCGGTCCAGATAACCTTAAAATGCGGTTTTCGGGTATACTTTTGGTCCCATTTTGCATATCTTTCCTCCTATTCAGGCAATATAAATTTCATATTTGTGGAAAGGTATTTTCATGCAGTTTTTAAAAATCATAAGGAAATACGTGGGAAATAATTTTTCGAAACCAAAATTTGCTTTGAATTTTCGGTCCAGATGACCACAAAATATGGTTTTCGGGGATATTTTTAAAATATCACTGGTTGTCTCTAGATGACCATAATTTTCTATTCAATCGTGATAACAATTTCTCGTCAATCGAAGCAAATAAATTTTTGTTTGGATGATATTTATTGCGAAACAAATAATTTCGAAATTCGCTTCAAAATTTCGCCCCGGAAGGGTATTGTATTGGCTCTCGCGCTGTCTTTTGGAATTTATCCCCATGCCGGACCATATATATTCAAATTTTATTTGAAGACACATATTTATATTTTGCTTAATGCCAAGATTTTTCTGTGGTGTTAAAATGTATTATGTAAATATGCAAAATACTGGAAATTGTATTTCGATATTTTTTCGTCCAATTTGTGTGCTACTCGCGTTTAAAAAAATTTTGTACGCTATTATCTGGCATCATATTTTCACTCTTCGATGGCTTCCCAGCCCGCAATTTGAAAGAGGAGATTCAGTGTCAGAATTGAGTGTAAAAATGTATTTTTGCCTGCAATCCATGTAGTTCAGCTTGTTTTATGAGTCAGGAATGTATTTAGAGTATCATTAGACTCATAAATTTAACGTATGAGTGGAGGTTACGCCAGCCCACAATTCGGCTACACCAGCCCACACTTTGGGCATTCCGGGTCGAATTGCCGATAGTATTAGGTTTTTTTTTTCTTTCATTATAATATTTATTGAACTTTGTATAGTATGCTGTAACAGAAATATGCATCTCACAAGCATTTATGGTTAGGATTAACTCGTGGACCACCGCTGAATTGTGGGCTGGAGTACCGGTAACCTTGGTGTAAATTATAAGTCAGTGATAGCCGATTTGTAGTTGAATGAATTGTTTTAGTATTTGTTAAACATTTGGTGCATACAGTATAAATTAAAAATAGTGCTGAATAACTGGTTCACCTTATGCAGTACAGAGTATGGTTATGTCATATTCACGACCTTCTCCCATACCGGTACCGGCACGATAAAATAAAATCCTAACCCGGGTTAAGCAGGTATTTTTGCTCAAATCAGGCGAAGGCTGGATTTCGATTCAATCAATTCTATTAGAAATCTGCCTGTTCAGTGTTAACTTACAGTACCGGTAAGTTACCTAATGCAGATTTGAATCTTGTGAAGGATGAATAGACTACCGGTATATTGTATATGAAAGAGGTCAGATGGTGCGAAGTGGTTCTATTAAGCACTACTTACTCAGTACTGCTTTCTCCACCAACCATGTCCGTCCGTGTGCATAAAAAATGAGAAATATGTTGAGCTGAAATCTACACCCTGTGATTCGAAACTGGTGCCTACACAGTGTGGGAGGTCAGGGTTTGCTTGAACCACTTGCACTACCGAACATTGACCTTCTGCCATGCACAATAATACAATAGATACAGAACCCAGAACAGTTTTTCTATTTATATATCTAGATTTTATTGCTTAGACTTTGCTCTGTTTAATTAAATTGTATGAAGATGCTTCTTACAGATGCACTTGACAGCGATAAATTTTACTCCAGACCAAGAATATAATCTGTAATTCTCTACGGTACCGGTACCTACCCTGCACATGTAAAAATTCTTTGTACTTTGATTTTGTGAAGGATCTTGGATTTATTTAAAACTGGATCTGTTTCATGACCTGAACAAATATCTGATCACTGAGCTGCAATGAGCACGACTAAAGTTTTATGGCATACTTGGAAAGATTGGCAACAGTTTTTTTTCAGGTTCGTAACTTTTAATGTTTATTTTTATTTATTGATACACCGTACCTTGTACTTATATGTCTTGTGAGGTTCTGTTTGGGATGTATCGCATTGCTTTTTTGTAGAAGTTCGCACCAAGCAAGGTCGAGAGGAGCCAACTAACGGCCACCTAAATAACAAAGAGCTACTACAAGATAAAGTGCAAGCAACTGCACTCTAAGGGGGAAAAATCCACAATATATTATTGTACAAAACATGCGGACCGTAGTTTCTGGTACTACGACCTGTAGTAGCTCTTTGTCGTGTTAATAGTTGTTTGTTGGCTCCTTTCATGTTCTGCTTTCGATTTCTTACTTTGCCTTGAGTAAAGTAACTTGGGTAGGCTAAGCCGAACAGGAAAAGATAATATCTTTCGAGCAATTATAACCCTGTCTGTCTATAAGTGACCACTGGTATAGAGAGGGCCTTGATCAGCGTGATCCACTCCAAGAAGTGGCTATAAAAAATAAAATAAAAAGTCCTAACTAGGGTGACAGAATCTTGATTTTTTTTTCAGGTGTCTGAAATTTTGTGCCTTTTCATCGGAAGTAAAGAAAGTTTCAAAACCATCAACACTGCTATTTCATAGCAGTATTGATGATTTTGAACCTTTGGGAAAGCTTGGTTGCTACAAGACGCTCAAAAAAATACAATTTATCTTTCTAGCTCGTGATATATCACGAAATATTGCTCAGTTGCTTTAATTTTCTTCTGATAGACTCCATTTTCTTCGGGTGACTTTATAACATAGTAGCTGATATTTTGCCAGTCTGGCCCCATAATTCCATGCGGAGATTTAAATTAAATCTACTTCAAACTAGAGAACGTCAGGGCATTCACCCTCTTTCATCGTTACTTGTTAATATGCGTCTGGTTGCCCGACTCAGTCGGTTAAGCATGATTGTATGGTCCGGAAGGTTCGATGCTTGGTCGCTCCATCACTGAGCGTGCCCTTCAGCAAGGCACTACACGTGTAGCTGTAACAGATACACGGTCACGGTAGAACAGATACACGGTCACTACAAAGGTCCGTGCCTAACAGATGTTGGGGTATGAGCCCCCCCCTTGGTAGGTTTACGTACTGGCCATAGCATAAAAAATTATGCGTCTAGTCTTCGTCTTGAAAAATTTAACTTGCGCAGGAATATAGTTCACAACTAGACAGGCCTAAACATCCCTTTAAGGTACTTCATCCGAGGTTGGCAAAATGCCGTCTATTCTGCCACTCTGCCTGAAGAAAATGGATTCCGCCAGAAGAAAACCAAGCAAATAACACTATTTCATGATATACCCTTGCTAGAAGAAAAAAATGTCTCTTGACTGCCTGGTAGCAACCTTTTCTATTTTTAACAGACATTAGTAAGAATGAGTCCTAATCTTTTAGAAAATAATTTTTTATAAAGTATTGTCTTTTTCGTAAATGTCTTTTTTGTAAAATTTATTCTAGTCTTGACTAGTTGGAAGGATATCATCAAAAATGAGCATCAACCAATACAATTATCACACGCGAGCTCATCACTTTCAAATTCTCTTTAAGTCCTTTTTTGAGTCTTGATTCTGTAAAGTTCCACCAAAAATTTAGAGTCTTATCTACTTTAGTTCCATATTTCCATGTGAAAATAAAAATTGATGGAATAGTCCACAGATTAACAGAAAAAAGGTTGAAAAATATGCATTGGATTCTGAAATTTTTACATTATATCCCTACTCTATTGGTCTCGGGAAAGTAGACTATCTACTTATCTACTCTGTGCCTTTGTGTTTGCGGATACATATGCAGTAAATGCAAGGATACAGTAGCAAGAGTAACTATGACTAACTACTAGGGTGCCCGGTTAGCTCAGTTGGTAAAACGTTGGGAATACGCTTCAAGCCACACATCACTGATCGTCATGGTGCAAATTCAAATCCGATGAATCCTGTGAGGGACGATGATTATATGCGAGAGGTCTGCTGAATGCCTCGCCGGTGCACCGTGGTTCACGTAAGCGCAGCTTACGGCTTCCTCCACCAACCAGGTCCATGCATGGGAAAAATGAGAAATACGATAATCAATAAACCTTCACCCCGATTCGGAACTGGTATCCGCACGAGAGGTCGTGGTTCGCCATATGGTTAAGCTGTATTCTCGGCTTTCGTCTCCCGCGGGATAAAAATGACATCCTATCCTACTAGTTTTCGGCTTTATTGAGAAATAAATGTGTGTATATGTGAAGCTCGTGACTTTGAACTTTCCTAGATTCCCCTATTCTCCTTACTTTTTACAGAGACAAAAAATGGATGAATAAACGAGCTGAGCCAGGCAAGTGTTACGAACCTACCAACTTCGAGCATTTTGCGAACACATTTTCTCATTGTGTTATGATCATTCCTAGTATCATTGGTAAAGAGCTTCTTTTACAATCAGCGTATTTTCACCATCTACGTATAGAGCAACAAAACACCAACCAGACTTTCGTCACAAGTGGACATGTCCCGCATGGTTTGCATTATGAGGTTAGTGCGAGAGTGTACGGCGCTTCACTGGTTGGTCTGTTCCTAGTTTCTTCAATATTTCATTGGCTAACATGGTCAAAATGTGAGCACCCTATCAAAATTATCGGCCTATCAGATAATTGCTGTGGGTCAGCGCTGTGGGAGTTCTTTCACGTCTGTGACAGAGCAATAATTTTCACTTTTATATCTGGATCTTATACACCTTGGTTAATGTTATGCTCTATTCATCCTAGCTTAGAGTGGCTTCGTTGGGGGATGTGGCTATTCGTAATTCTCGGAATTATATATTCTTCGGTACTTCTCGAGAAATACAAATTACTTGAAACAATAATATACATAGCTCAAGGACTTCTACCAGCACTCGCATTAAGCAGCACTGCGGAAGGAGACCAACTAAAAGCGCTGTCAGTTGGAGGCTTTTTCTACCTATCCGGTGTGTTTGTTTTCAAAAGTGATGGGTCAATACCATGCGCCCACGCTATCTGGCACCTTTTTGTAGCTGCAGGAGCGATATCCCATTTCTACACATGTTATGACAAACTTTATTTAACATATTAATTAAATATTATTAATTAATATCAGTGTTTCCAAATCAATTATATATATATATATATATTGTGAGTTTTAATTAGTGTTTTTCTTCAATATTGTTGCACTTCTTTTTCATTTTCACTAATTTATAAAGAAATTGCCCCAATCGTAAACATGCTGTCAAAGCATCTTTGTTAATTAAGTATGAGTCACTGATGGATCGCATCGATTAGATGCAGTCCATCTGTGGCGCATGCATGAAAATATCACTCTCCTAATCCTGACATAATATGCTCCCCTCTAAATGTGTCGAGTCAAAGTGGTATTAATTTCTTCAATCAAGAGACTGAATCGAACCTGATCCTATCTGGGCCAAATATTTTGAAGGCCAATCCGAACCGGCAATCACCCACATTCACAGTGAATCTAATTGCTCAACCGGTGATGTGCAAACTATATTTTTATATTTTGCCAACGTTTCGAATGTCTATACAGACGTTCTTCATCTGTATAGACATTTGAAACGTTGGCAAAATATGAAAATATCGTTTGCTCATCACCAGTTGAGCAATTAGATTCACTGTGAATTTCCCTGGCGGCAATCACTCATTCTTCACCCACATTCACATTGAGCAAATCCTGCCTGGATTCAACTCCAGCAATCCGCTCCACAAAGACTGAGTAGCAGAGCAGATGACATTCTGCCTTTGCATCTTCCCCTTATTAAATACACAATTTATTTTCATTTGTAGTTTAGCCAAATTTCGAATGATTTTAAAAGTCTGCCACCTTGTGTACTGCTATGAAACAGGAGTAGAGCTGGGTGGTATCGGTAAGACGGTAAATACCAGTATTGAGTTCTCAAAATATATCGCGTTAATTTCCGCAATGTCGGTTTGCCATGATACCGATATTTTGTGACATATCGCCTAAAATGGTTACAAGTTGATGCATTATCGCGTCCAGTAACTATAAAAAAACGGGTCTTCAGACCACTTACTGAACTTTTGCAATGTCATGAAACAACAACCCGCCCGCATTTAGAGGTATGCACCCCATTTTTTCAACTAGGTCGCGCATCACGTGGCTCTTTAAAGCGACACAATAGTAAGTTTTTTCGATAGCAGAAAATGGCTTTGCATACCGGTAATACTGGCATTTTGGCCTCAGTGTGCTGGTGCAAAATATACCTGATGCCGCCCAGCTCTGAACAGGAGTGTTGATGGTTTCAAAGCCTCATAGATTGAAAACAAATGGCGTACGAGGTTCATCAAAACACCGAAGGGAAAACAAAATCCTGTCAACTAGCCTGTAAGAATATACTGTTACCGTAATTTTGTTATTTCATTTATCTTCAATTATATTCATACTTTTTTACATGGTGTGCTTAATAGTACCAGTAGTTGATTGTTTTGTCTTTTTTGTAATACCTATGCCCTGATGAAGCCCCTCGTCTAGTGAAGTTTAGTACCATATTCCTGAATATCATCAAATGAAACTGTCAGAATTTTCTCATTCTAACCAAAGGCACAGATGCTGCAAGTATTGCCTGATCAAAGTTTATAAATTGTGAATACAATCATCATCGTGGGCGCGATGGCCTAGTGGTTAAACATGTTGGCATCGCAGGGTGAAGATCTCGGGTTCGAGATCTTTTGCCCATTCGAAGAAAATAATTTGGATACCCGAAGAAAACCAAGGTTATGTTAACTTGAGTACAGCCATGAAACTGCAATTAAGGCTGGGCAAAACCGAATCGCTCAGAATTCAAATAATTGATTCAAATCGGATCTAATCGTAAATTCCATGTAAATGAACAAATATCGCATTTTTAGTATTATAACTTGTCTTCATCATAAAATAAAAACATTTATGGTTTATAATGTATTTTCACATCACACTCCATGTCTACAAGCAACAATTTTCATATTTTAACATCAAAATATAATCGATTTTGGTCAAACTTCACCAGATCCGATTGCATTTTGTCGTTAAAGATAAAAATTCTAGTTCATTTAGTAAGTTTTGTTCCTATGAACAATTCCCGATTAATTCAAGTAATTTTTGCTTCGGATCAATTCAAATGAATCTACCGAATCTATCTGAAACTAGCGAATCGAATTGCCCAGCCCTCAACAGCAATCCTGGTTTTAGTTTGAATTTAGATGCGAAAATACACATTCAAGCCATTCATGTACTTGCCATAAGCCATATCCCATCAAAAATATTTTTAATTATTAAATATATTAATTTGTGCAATTTTGAGTGTTGAAAGTTTTTTTTTATTTAGCCCAGCAGGACTATTATCACATCGTTGGCGTAATCATACATAACTCTTTTTCAAACTATGAGTAGGGATGGGTAACTTATGTGTATTTTACCATTCCAGAATAGTAAAATTGAATCCAGAATACCGAATTCCATTGCAAATTAAATTCCTAATAGAAGTCATCATTTGACATTTGATCTGGCACCAGAGCGCCAAACTGGTTATCTCAAAAATTAGAGATGATGTCTCTTTACTCGCTTGTCAGTGTGTATGACATCACACATACGCCATTGTTGGGATTAATTGATTGTCATTGTATGCGGAACATAATCTAGTTACTTTTGTGACAGTCCACATCCTCTCAATCGCTCACGTTTTTACAGCATTTTTACCTGTGTTGTGTGCGTTTGCCTGGCAAATGTTAATTAGCAATCAAATCAAATATCATTTTGGACTCTGATACTTTATTAATATCCAAATTTACCCGGATTCGGTATATTGTATTACCCATTCCTAATCGCCAGTGTAGTTTGGGAATACCCTTTCACTTTTTAATAATTTGTATCGTTTTTTTCTTTTTGTTATCTACTAATTTTAAGCCCTCCTTATCCTTAAAATGAAATTTCTCGATCAACTTATCTATATACGACAGAAGCCCTCGTAAGTTCGAAGTATCATTCCCATATTTCTCATTTTTTCATCATGACAATTTTGCACTCTTTATTAATCAGCATACAGTATGTCATTTTCATTTTAAATGCAGGGGTGCAAATAACGCATAAGTGTCAGAACGATAGTCTTATTCCTCCTCGTGCTGGCGCAGCGGCAATTACAAGGATTCGAATTATTGTTTTCCACAATATCCGATCTGTTTCGGGATTCTCGAATTGAAAGTTTTTCGATCCCATTTTGCTCGTGATTCGGAATGAACAGATTAAAGAAAGACTAGTGGTTGCCAAAATCGAATATCTTTTGTTTTCAGAATCCAATAATTTTCCTGAATGGAATATTTGAATCAGAAGTCATATAATAACCAAACAAAGACATTCTTTTATCAGCTTTCATTTATATACGTGAAATCCATCCATCCTTTTTCTGAAACTACCTTTTCGAATCTGTTGATTTCAAATCACTGGGAAAATCGAATAATTTATTAGTAGCGAATCGAATATTTCGGACAGTCATAGTATCGACAAGTTTAAAATGGTGTTGAAAATTTTATTCTAATTATTTTGAACATATCTGCCCATCTCTATTTAATTGCACCTATAATGACAATAATGAAATGAAATCTTTTTATTTGTAACTGTCAGGATTTATTTCAGTAACGGACACAGGAAAACGAGAATAGTAATATTTGTATACTGACTCATTATTTGTGCTCATGAAATATAGCAAAGACAAACTTAAATTGTTGAATAAATAATTGTACCTAGAACAAAATGAAATCATTTTTATTCTGAAGACTTGATGATTTGTGCTTGTGACATTTTTATAACAAATATTCTGATCTTCATAACTCATCCCTAGGAGTTTTCCTGTTCAGAAAAAAACATAATGCAGGGTTGCAAACAGCACGAGAGCTGTACTCCCGTTCGTACTCGTGCGAAGAACTTTATGAGCGTCTCCAAATACCTTTGTAAACAACATAATTTTCACTAATTATAGAGTATCTGCATGTTCATAAATTCCCTCAGAAAAAAAAAACATTGCAGGGTTGTAAATTACACGAGAGCTGTACTCTCATTTGTACTTGTGCGAAGAACGTTACAATACTCTTTTCGTAAATAACATTATTTTCACAAATGAGAGTATCTGCATGTTCATAAATTTCTTTTATAATTTTATAAAACTTTCTTGACGAATTATTTCTGAAAAACTCCAGTCATTAATTCATGGAAGTATGGTGTAATCTCGTAGAGAAATCCTTATTTGCACCCCCCGATGATGCTTTGTCAAGTATAAGCCATAGATGGACCTGTGCCGTTAATAAAATTTGTAAAAGTGTGGGTCTGAAATTTTATCTTGCCAAGCATGGCCAAAGCTGGGCAAGTGTATTCCCAACTATGTGACATATCTGGAAAGCTGTAGATTTTTTTAATTTATATCAATTTCAGATCATACTGTGTGCTGTGTTGATGTTCAATATTTTATGTTATTTTTTTCAGATTTACATATTTTAGATAAAGCTTAGGCTAATTTAAAGGAGATATAGGCAGGCTATGAAATTTTGATCGCTTCAATTTATTCGGCGTGGTGGCACGATTAAACCGTCAAAAACTGTCAAATCTAACAGGAAATGAAGAATGCAAGTTCGACCCCCAACAAAGAAAGAACAAGTTCGATATATCTGAAAAAAAGCTTTAAAGAGTAATGCATGTGATGTGTCCTTAGGACGATGCTCGATAACCTTACTGGTTCCACATTGGATGGAATGACAAGTCGTAAGATGAATCTTGTAACCAGATGGCAACCAGATGAACCGCCATGGTAAAGTACAGTGAGTGGTATCCGCCCTGGACGATGGTAAAACCAGCTACCACTTCTTTGCTTCCATTTAGGCGCCTCTTACGACACGCAGGAAATACGTTAGGACTATTCTAAAGCCCATACCTACAGGGCTGGAGTGGATCACCCTGACCAAGGCTTTGTACCAACGGCCACTTATAGACAGACTGAGTTAGAGTTGTTGGAAATATATGATTTCAATATGATAACTGCTGGGCTACAACTGCTTATTTTTTAGCAAATATCATTTTGGGTATTTTTTTCCATTTCCACTTGTTATATTAGGATTGCATCAAGTATTTTAATTTTATTTCCATTTCATGGAAATTTTCTATTTCATAGCAGTATTGATGATTTCGAACTTCTTTCTGCAATTTGTTTACTCACAGAAAAAGGTACATATATACTTCTGACAAAAATTTGCTGTGAAATTTTACTCATTTTCTAAATTTCTCGATTCTCAGAGTATATTTAATGATATTCAGATAATATTCTTCTCAATAGTAATCATGGCTTCAAATAACTCTGACGAGTATAGTCTGTGGGAGACTGACGGAAAACTCGATCAACCGTTACAGGAAGTTTCCGTGGACGGTGGTGGTACCAGCGACGGGAAAACTCACACTTTTACAAAATTTCCGACATCCGCCGTCGATGAAGAAGAAGAGGACGAAGCAACTGGAGATTCCGCGAAATTAATCAAAGATAAATCGCCACCGATTTGGAGTTTCGATTTCTACAAAAAGCTTTTTGACGTCGATACGTTTGTCGTACTCAGTAGGATCAAAGGCTCGGTTTTGCCGATTCCAAGTGCTGATTATCGTCGGAATTACATTGGCGGACACCCTGATGTCTACGGACCTTTTTGGATATGTGCAACGCTTGTAATGACCATTGCGATATGTGGGAATTTGACGACACTTTTCAATAACTTCAACGATTCTTCGTACCACTACAACCCAGAGTTTCATCGACTTGTCATCGCAATGATTATCGTTTACGGATACACGTTTTTGATTCCATTACTTGTCCGTGGAATTCTGTTCTTTACAAAAATGCAAGCCAGTTATGGATATCTAGACATTTTATGCTTATATGGTTACTCAATGTTCATTTTTATCCCGTTATCATTTCTTTTGTTAATCCCAAACTGTACAATTGAGTGGATTTTAGTCGTAGTAGCTGCTTTGGTATCGGGTTTAGTTATCCTTGTTAGCCTGTGGCCAAAAATGAGGGAAGAAGGCACGAAAAGGGCCATGATCATATTAGCAGTTGTGTTTGCATTACATTTCGCCTTTTCGTTGAGTTTTCGGTTGTATTTTTTCAGTTCAATTAAGTGTTCCCCTTGGATGGATCCTGGTAATTCTACTGCTGCTACGGTGAACACTACCCCTCATTCAAGTATTGTTTTGACTACCCTTAACGGCACGATCCATCAGTGACTCATTTTCAAAAAAAATTTTTTTATTAAAATTCACTCTGAACAAGACCAGAAGCAATGCCTGAAGGGAACTAAATAACGGCCACTTAATAGCAAAGAGCTACTTAAAAATATAGTATCAGTAACTGCACTCTAGACGGAAAACATCTCAAAAGGACATCTCAACTATTTCCGACGGGGAAATCCTTGACAAAAGATTCTGTCTGTTTGGGTGGCCAAAATCGGTTGAATTCAGGATTGAATATGATTAATTTTTATAGATCGACTTGAAGTATTGGAATAAACAAAGGACTTCGCTCGGCAAATTGTTAAAAACACCAAAATTAATCTGTGTTCTACTTTCGAATCAGTGGGAAACTCGAATCGAATAATTTATGATTCACGAATCACTAATAAAATTTTGGACAGTCTTAATAATATGGTGGTCCTACTCTGTACTTAGTGTCCGATATTTAACATTTGCTTGCAGTATATTGTGGTCTAGTATGTATATGTAATATTTATGCTTCTAGAAATGTTCCATTGCTTACTTTAATTAATTATTTATATTTGCCAGAATTATGTCATTCGTAGCAGATGGTATTAATTCTGCGGTATGTCTTAAATCCAAATTTTTTTGGTGAATATAAAATGTTTGTAAATGATTTATGTATATCTTGTATAACTTATGTATATCTTCGCATATGTGCTTCAAGGAGACATTCATGGACACATTTCTCACGTGCCATAAAAGGCAACTAGAAGGAAACAAAAACAAACTTGCCCAGGGCAGATACCACCACTCATTCGTCGAAGTGGCAGAATCTTGGGTTTCTTCGGGTGTTGTAATTTACGTCATTTTCTTCAGAAGGACAAAAATAGCTTCACAACCATCAACACTGCTATTTCATAGCAGTATTGATGGTTTTGAGCTATTTTATAAAGTTTTATTGCTCATTTGCTAAATTTTTTCTGATAAGACCCATTTTCTTTGGCTGTTGGAGTTGCTGGTATTCTGCTTGGCTCAAATTATGATTCAATTAGAAAAAAAATTTTATTCGAATTTTCAAAGATTAAAATCATGATCATCCATTCATACTATTCTGTATTTCCATACAAACCCAAAGATCGGTAACATTAAATGTAGGCGAGATTCACATATTAGGATAGGATAGAATATCATTTTTATCCTACGGGAGAGGAAAGCTGAGAAAACAGCTTAACCATATGGTGAACCACCATCTTTCGTGCAGATACCAGTTCCGAATCGGGGTAAAGTTTTTTTAGAATATCGTATTTTTCATTTTCTGTGCATGGACCTCATTTTCTGTGCATGGTTGGTGGAGGAAGTCTTAAGCAGCGCTTAAGCGAACCACCGTGCACCGGCGAGGCGTCCAGCAGACCTCTCGCATATAATCATCCCTCACGGGATTCGAAGCTCGTAACTCCAATAAAATGTTAGTCTGAAGAGCAAAATATTCAATGTTGGCCATTCCGGGACAGTAGACTAGCTACTAAACACGTTCTTTCTACCAGCTTTTTGTCTCCTGATCCCCAATGTTATTGTTTCTTTATTTTCATGCTACCCTGGAATAACGGTACTGTTGAAGCATGTGTGGGATATTTTCCTATTCTCATGTTAATATGATATAAGTCCTTGTTATGCTATAACGTTATATTTTTTCTGTGCCTATAAATTATAGGAACAATTATTTGTATCTTGAAGATAGTTCCTCGCATTTATAGCAGCAAGAGAATTTCTCTAGTGAAGCATCAGTATTGCATCGATCTTAGATTTGGTTTAAACTATATAGCGGCTCCTGATGAAAATGTCTGGCGAAGATGAATATGACAGTTTTGATGATGAAAAATCACCACGGAATAGTGAGGGTAGAAGCAGTAGACAGAGTAGAGGTAAGCTTGTGTGGAAGACATGAGAAATATGTTTGTTATATGTACCGTATTTACTCGATTGTAAGCCGCGGCTTATAAAGTTTTTTTTTTATCATGTTTGAGGCTTAAATTCAAGGGCGGCTTATATTCAAAGACGGCTTACAATTTTTCTTTGCAATGCCGATACTCTGTCTAAACTTTATCGGTCAGCTTTATCAGTCTCCAACCCGTATAAGCATCAGCACAGTACCGGTACATGCGACTTACATTCAAAGGCAGCCAACATTAAATTTTTAACACTATCACATGCGGCTTACAATCAATTAAATACAGTATATATAGGTACAGTGGCTTAGTTATTATCATATTGGAATTGAATATCGGGATCAAGTTCCAACAAGTCCAGCTCTTGAACTTGTTGCGTTTCTCGATATTTGTGTTTCTATACATAAACTTCGATTACAATCGAACTCTATTTATTGAGAACAGTGACACAACTTAACAAAGACGTGGTAAACAAACATGTTGGCATCGCAGGTTGAAGATCTCTGGTTTGAGCCCCGGCAAGTCCGGCTCGCTTATCCATGCCCACCACTCAAACCAGGGTGTAATGACTTGCGTAGGCTAAGCTGAATAGGAATAGATCATATCTTTCCTTGAAATTGTAATCCTATTCATCTATAAGTAGTCGCTGGTACAGGGTGGTTAAGAAGTGGTTATAAGAAGAAAAAAAAACGTCCACATGCTAGCACTGCAATATAGTAATAGCGATTGATACAAATAGATGTATCGCAATGCGTCGCGACATCATAGAACTCATGAGGAGGAGTCCTTGGTTTCTATTCCTACATTTAATGTAGCTCTAGTGATTTTATATATGTATATAATATATTGAGTTGTTGATATCGTAGATTGAATATCGGGATCTGGTTCCAACAGTTCTAGCTCTTTTAAATTATGAGGTTTCCTTAGTTCCTATTCCTGCATTTCATGTAACTCTCTACACACTAATTGTTTCAGATAACTTTACAGACTTTTCAGATAAGAATGATGCGTCTCTCACAGCCTTGCTCTGAGCGAATTTTGATACTCACTTTCTGTGCGAATGAAGTTAATTTTTCTCTACCTTTGTCTCTAAACATTTTTTTCTTTCTCAGGCTACGATATGTCTTTGCAGCATGACTCTGATCGAATTTTTTTTATTTTTGCGCGAATTAAGTTGATTTTTCTCCGCCTTTGTCTCTAAACATTTTCTTTATATCTCAGGCCACGATGAAGACACAGATGATGCAAGTGAAACAGATCGGGCAAAGTTTGAAGAAGAAGCCTTAGATCAGATATATAGGTGAGTTATCGAAGGGATTAAGAGAAACAAAACTAGGCCGATAATCTAGTCTGAATGTTGATGTTAAATGTTCATGCTTAATTCTGTCCTGTCAGAGCCACAAGTGAATTCTTTAATGGCAAAAGGTTTTGGAAATTTTTTTTCAAATCACAACATAAACAATGAGACAAAGTATATTATATTATTATACTTAGATCAAATATATAGGTGAGTTGTTAAAGGGATTAAGAGAAACAATACTAGGCCGATAATCTAGTTCGAATGTTGATGTTAAATGTTCATGCTTAATTCTGTCCTGTCACAGCCACAAGTGAATTCTTTAATGGCAAAAGGTTTTGGAAATTTTTTTTTAAATCACAACATGAACAATGAGACAAAGTATATTATACCGTCGACATTTCGAAAGTCTATGAAAACGACCTTCTTCAGGACAATGGTAAAAATAAAAATGGGACAGATTTATATATATATATACATATATATATATACATATATATATATAAATATATATATATGTATATGGTTATACATTAATGGGACCTATTATAAGAATAAAATGAGATATTCAACATCTTAAACTTATAGATCTCATTGATGTATAACTGTTCCCATTTCCTTTTTCGCCATTGTCCTGAAGAAAACTGTCTTCATAGACTTTTGAAATGTGGACGTTACGTTATACTTTGCTGTACCTTCACCATTTGGGCAATTACCTGGTGGCAACAATTCACTATATAGTGAACCAATGAAAATTTGCTGAATGCTTTTGTCGAACCATATACTGAAGAGTGGGCTTAATTGTTTCATTGTCATTAATGGCGACTTTCAGGGAGCAATTTTCAGTTTTGTATGAAATATTTCTCATCTGGTCTGCAGTTGCTTGTTTTACATTTTATTTAACTTTTTGTAGGGTTTTTCCAAAATGTTGTGATTATATCGGTAATGCGTGAATCATAAATTATTCAATTCTCCACAGAATTAAAAATGTATATATTTTCAGGAAATGAGAGAAAGTATTAGTTTCTCTGGAAATAATCTGGAAAGATATCTTTATTTGTTTATTGTGGGATTTGATTCAAATATTCGATTTAATTTCCGAAAAATATTGATTCGAAATCGAAAGATATTTGATTTTGGCCACCCATAAACTCTTTGCCTTATATGTGACTGTTAATTTGTTACTTTTTTGCACTTGATCAGAGCGAATTTTGAAATAATAAAAATATCACTGAAACGATTGTTCTCTCATGCATACTATGTTCAATATAAAAGTGTTTTTTTTATCAGAGATTTCTCATTTTTTCTACGCATTGACTTCCCCTTTGAAGGTTTTTGCTTCTTAATCCACACAGTTACACTGCAGTACTTCCTCCAGGATCGCAGAAAATACAATAAAATTCAGTGCCTAAAACTTCAATGCCATTAGACTTGATCACAACTATTTAAAAAATAATCCATAATGAAATCAATATATTAAAATTTTTCTTGATGAAAGATTTTCGTGGCGAGCTCAAAACACCATATTAAAGCGTGGGATCTGCCTTCCCTATGAAAAACTACTGACCTCTTCGTCATCATACTTCCAAATCGATTGAATATAAAAATTTCCATTATTCATGATTTTCATCTCTCTTTAAATCCTCTCCATTCCAGAGACAAACTTGGACAACTTAAGAAACAGCTCGCGCAACTAGACTCCGGGACACTTCAGGAATATTGTAAAAGACTCAAAAAACTAGAACAGGCTCACAAAGACAGGCAGAGACAAGCACATACACACCAGGAATACCTGCTAAGCAAGGTTGGCTTACCTACTCTATCAGATCTATAGGGCAGGGCGAAACCGAATCATTAGGAATTCGAATTTGATTCGAATATTTTTTTTTGAATCAGATCGAATCGTTGACTAACAAATATTTCCTCTTTTACTATTACTATCATTGTCTCCATTATGATAATTGATCAGGATCAGATTAATCAAAATTTACAAATTACAAATATTGGCATAAACCGACTTAAAAGCAATGTATTTTTAATTACACTCCAGTCCAGAAGCAAAAATTTTTCGTTTTAAAGACAAAATACAATTGATTTTGGTCAAATTTGACCAAAATCGATTGCATTTTGTCGTTAAAAATAAAAAATTCCAGTTCATTTAGCATGTTTTTGTCCCTAGGACAGATTCTCGATTGATTCGAATAATTTGTACTTCGAATCACCGAATCGAATTGCCCAGCTCCACGCTCAACCCAGGGTCGATTTTGTCGTTAAAAATGAAAAATTCCAGTTCATTTAGCATGTTTTTGTTCGTAGGACAGATTCAAGATTTATTCAAATAATTTGTACTTCGAATTGCCCAGCCCTGCACTCAACCCAGGGTGTAATAACATGTGTAGGCTTCCCAAACCGGAAATCTTTTCAACAACACTAAACCCGATCGCCACTAAAAGGCCACTGGTGCAGGGCCTTGGTCAGGGTGATCCACTCAGATATGTGGCTATAAAAAAAAATAGCAGCCATTGATGGGCGGAGCCCTACAGAGCTATCCAAAATATTGACTAGCAAATTAATTGCGTTCGACATGACGAATTGATTGTTTACACAGGCAACTCATTGCTTACCAGTGGTATGGGGAATTCTCCTTCAATTCAAAAAGTTCCCTTACCTCCCTTTGAGTGGACTTTGGTGAAAAAAACGGCTAATATGCGAGAAAATAAGGTTTAAATAAAGTTTCCAAGAGAGTGCATTTGCTTGCCTTAAAATTATTTATTAATAATTACTCAAAACCGTACATAAATAGCATGTATAGGGGTACCCCACTTATTGAAATGAAATGAACTTTATTTCACAGTGTGCAATTAACAATGTTTACAATTATATCTGGTTACGAGATTTATGTTGCGTCTCGCTATTCCATCCAGTGTGCAACCAATGAGGAACTGGTAAGGTTATCAAGCATTGTCCCAAGGTTTTGGGTTACAGTGCTTTGCCCAGGGGCATCCCGCTTGTATTGCTCTTTGAAGTTTTTTTTTTCGTTTATCAGTCTTGACCCTACTTTTCAAGGGTTTGAACCTGAGTCATTCAGTAGCTATTACGTTCGGTAGCTATCGTCGCTTTCATCACGTCGTCGCAGCCCGCAAGCCTCTCAAAGGAATTCGAAGGACTGTCACTGTATATACACACGGTAATTAAAACACAAATCTGATCAGCTTTTCATTCCCAGGTGGAACAAGAATATGAACGTGAGAAGAAAGCTGCGATCAAAGACTTCGACGAAAAGAAAGTGGAATTGAAGGAAAATCTAATAACAGAACTACAGGTTGGAAAGATTTTATTTTTAAGGCTAAACTGTTTGTGAGCGAATGCAACGAATTCACTAAGACACTGATTCTGCTATTTTAAAGGTCCGTCATTTGAGAGGATTATGATGTGCATGTGAGACTGGTAAGACTCTTATGAAGCCATGATGAAATTCTTAAATACTCCCTGTAAGGATTAGAGTTTGATTCTAGGATTTGTAGTTCCTCATGGTTATTTCCTGTGTCCATTATTGAATCCATCTATTCCGCTATATAACTCTCCCGGCAGGAAGCTAAAAATGTCGTAAGTTGAAATGAATTTGGAAACCTGATGCAGCCATTTGCTCGAAACCGAATTTTTATTTTGGAGATTCATCAAAAAATTTTTCAAACTTTTTCAACATGCTGGTTCCGGTGTATATGTTCAAGTAATGTGTGTAACCTCTAAATATCCAATTTAATTTTTTGCTCCAAGCCTGTATTCAATCAGCATGTCACGTAAGGAGGTATCAAACCCAGGCACGAGATAATTTTGAATTGAGAAATGAAAAAGTTTATCAAAATTTTTCCATCAATTTCCCAAATAAAAATTTAGTTTGAAACAAATGGGTTTACCTTACATGCACATTACAATCCACTCAAATGACCAACTCTAAAAATAGCACTCGACCACATTTCCTTATGACGCTATTACTGTGTGTCGTGAGGGTTTACTTATAGATAACTGTTCCATGCAAGCTTATTCCATGCCCACCATTCAACCCAGGGTGTAATAACTTGGGTAGGCTAAGCTGAACAGGAACAGATTATCATATCTTTCCAGTAATTGTAACCCTGTCCATCTATAAGTGGCCGCTGTTAAAGGGCCTAGGACTGGGTGATCCACTCTAAGAAGTGGCTTCAAAAAATAAAGAGCGTAAGCAATACCTATGAAAACAGCTAATGAACAACATGCCAAAGAACTATTTCAGCATATACTACTAGCAACAGCAATATCAACTGCTATAATGAAGTGCAGTGGGTGGAATCTGCCCTGGGTTCCCTGACTAGTTCAATCACTTTAAGTATGAATAAAATAATTATTCCAGGAAAAGAAGAAGATGATAGAATCGGAGCGCCACACGATGGAGCTAACAGGTGTATGTCCGTCGATGGGTGATGCGAAAACACAAGTAAAACGAAACCTTCGTAGACGAGCTCACGATCCTGCTCCAACTAATAACGACAAACGACGGAAACCAAGTCCGACGCAGCTAAATTTTGTTCTCGATGATGAAGATATTTTGGAGGATTTGAAAGTGAGTGAATTTCCAAGCAACGTTTCTATGTTTTTGCTAGATTATGGGGTATTTTTCTTAAGACTGGACAAAACCGAATCATTTTGAATTCGAATCTGGTTCAAATATTTTTTGGAATCGGATCGAATCACTAATTATTCGTGAATAGCGAATATCCCATTTTTATTAATTAAATCTTGTCCTCATTGTGAAAATAAAGAAATTAATAGTTTGTAAGATCAACAATTTTCTTATTGTTTTATGACGAAATATGATCGTTGTATTTCGTCGCTAAAAATAAGATTCCTGGTTCACTTAACAAGTTTTTGACCCTATAAGCGATTCTCAATTGATTCGAATTAATCGTGCTTCAAATCACCATATCGAATTGCCCAGCCCTAATTTTTCTGAGCATTCAACACTTGTTCATCTTCGCAAAGTTATATTTTGAATTGTAATATTTAATTAATCCGATTCATTCAGGTTCTTATTCCAATTGTATTGTCACATTGTGTCAAAATTTGGTGTTTTTCTCAACCGTAGCAGATCTACAGGATGTCCAACCCTCGATATTTGTTCACGACCAGTAATTATCACTATCACCCAATAAAAAACAATTATTTCGACAAACATGAGCCACACAAGATGTTTGGCACCACAAGTGATTTGGTCTGGTGATGGTTCATAAACTCATTGTGGCAGAATGTTGCTGATGAGACAGGCTTCACTCGTTTGGCAACGATCGTAACGCGACCGGTATTGTCGAAGCTAAACTATGCTTTATCCAAAACCTTGGCAAATAAATCTTGTAATACGTGGAAAAAGATCCTGATCTTTTTTTTTGAATTCCTTCAACTTTACAATTATTTAGTCGTATTTTACAAAATTTTGCACGAAGAGAGATTTCATTGGGTTTTTTAAAAAGATATGGGTTCTATCATCGCCCAGCGCAGATACCACTCACTACGCTTTACCTTATTGATTGAATTCGATTTGGTATATTTTACGCTCTGAGTACAGCTGCCGGTATTATATTTTAAAGAGCTCTTTGTTGTTTCAGTGGGTACTGGTTCTAGGGATTATTAATGCTGATTCGTCAGTCGATTACCAAAGCAAAAGGCAAATAGGCAAATATCAGAACTAATGTTAAGGTTGCACTACACGTTTGCGTACGTTGCGTTTTTTCTCGGTTTGTTTTATTTTACCCTTTCGTTTTACGCAAGCACAATGCTGTGCATGCATTTCCCTACGTTTTCCAATGAAACAGAACGGCTTGCTGTAAAAGTTATCGCAGAGTGTTTGTTTCTTTTTTTGCTTTTGTGCCTTGTACTCATGTGAACACAATTAACACAAAGCAATCCCGGGGTGTTTTGCTGTTTTTATTTTGTTACCCGAAACGAAATGCAACACATCCGTAAGACAACTCCATGTGTATTGTGGGCTTAAGCCCAATGTACGGGCTTCAGAATAGTCCTAACGTTTTCAACTTACTGCTTTTCTAAGTTGACCTTATGTTTTTCCAGATCGTAAACAAAGGCAAGCCAGCAAAACTATCCCACGAAATCTCTATAGAATCTCACAACATCAGTGGACAACCGGTCGAAGCCAGAATCGAGGGAGGAAAGTTATTGTACGACAAGAAATGGTATCACCGCGGGCAACCTGTGTTTATCTATAATTATAAAGATAACACAAAATTTAGTGGAATGATAACTGTCATCGCAGATAGAGAGGTGAGAATTCCTTTTTTTAAAAAAATTTATTTTAATTTACAAGAAAGATCGTTAGGGTCTGGTTCATTATACTGTAAATACCTGACTATATCAGGCATTCCGTACATCATGTGCAGGCAGTTTCTGAGGCCAGTTTCACATTAAAATATGTATACCCATGTATTATGCGCCATTCACTTTCTCTTGTCGTGTGGTCGTATTGGCGGGTGTCACGCATATGTTATTGTATGTAATCCAGCTGTTACAGTAAAAAACTATTGTCCATAACCTTTATTTTTGTATTTTCTCTTTGATGCCACTCAGTATCCCAGCCAGGCATGGTCAAGGATCGAGGATATATATTCCCTCTCCTATTTCATTAGGCAGAATAGCAGAACGTCAGCTACTCTACTGCTCAGACACCCAAAGAAAATGGGTCACTCTCAAACGAAATTTTAGCAAACTGGCAATGTTTTTATGATATATCTGTGGCGAGATAGTTTAAAATATCTCTTTCTGAGTGTCTGGAGATAACCAAACTGTAGAAAAAAGTTCAATATTAGGCTTTTTGTCCATTTGAAGACTACATGAAAATGGGGTGCCCGGTTAGCATAATCGGTAATATGCTTCGAACTATGCATCTCTAATCTTCATGACTCAGGTTCGAATTACGTGAGGGATGATGTTTATATGCGAGAGGTCTGCTGGATGCCTCACTGGTGCACGGTGGTTTGCGTATGTGATGCTTACGGCTCTTCCAACAACAAGGTCCATGCACAGAAAAAATGAGAAATATGATAGAACCTTCACCCCGATTCGGAACTGGTATCTGAATGAGAGGGCGTGGTGTTCCCCCCATATGATTAAGCTGTATTATCGGCTTTCCTCTCCCGCAGGCTTCTATCTTATTTCAAACACTCAAAGAAATCCAAGATTCTGCTTTCCTGGGGTTGGGCGTTTCAGACATACATAGACAAAGTTCATGGGAGAGGAGAGCTTAGAATAAAGCTCAATCATATAGTGAACCACGACCTCGTAGTAGTGTAGCTCGAAGAGTATTCCTAACCTAATGCTCTTGTCGATTGAGCTAACCGCTTTGCAGGCAATACGTGGTGAATGATTTAGGACATGATTTCAATTTTATCCTGTGGGAGAGGAAAGTTGGAAATACAACTCAACCAATCCATGGCCAACCACGACCAGTTCTGATTGTGGGGGAGGTTCTGGCTTAATATATTTCTCGTATGCTACCCTATGTTCAATCAGTCTTTTATTGACATTCCAGATCACGATCCGCAAAGCGTCAGGAGTATCGGTTCGGATATTTGCATCACAACTTCACAGGGGAAAGTATGGAATAAAGAAAAGAATGACACAATAACATTCATATGTACGTTGGAAGCAATACTTCCCCTATTAACGCTGAAATAGAATAGCCATGGGATTATTACTTTAACATTCTCCCATGTAGTGGCAGCAGACGCTCTCAATCTGAGGGGGGGCATTTAAAAATGATGTCCAAGATTTTTCCTTTGTCAATAGTTGATGAATTGAATTGAAGAATAGAACTTGTCGACAATGTTCAGAATTTCTCGTCGAAGGCACTCAACTATTTCCTTCTATTAAATGAAATTTTTGAATATTATTCAGGACTCGTGGGAAATGTACTCCCCCCCTCTCTTCCTCCAGGGATCTCCTACGAAGATTCCTAACCATGATATCGAAAAAGCTTTGCCACAGCGGGGTGACCCTAAAATTTTATTTCATTTTCGTTATTATAAAACTTTTTCGTTGACGAGTTGAACCATGCTGCCAAAGTCTTATATCATCAGACATCACTGCAGTCTAGTAGTCCTCCCTATTTTGCAGGAGAAAAATTAACCCTTACGTACCTTTGCACTTCGAGTGTGTGAACCTTGGAACTAGGAATGTTCTTATCAAGTGTGCAGTCACAGGTATTACGTCTAGTAGTTGCTCTCTGCCGCCCAAGTAGCCGTTAGTTGGTTCCATTTGGGCGCTGCTTCCGGCCTCGCTAAGAGTGAATCTTGGTAAAATGAATCGCTTTGGCAGCAAAGTCAAGATTTATGTCAAATTTTACCGTGTAAAATTCGACATAAATCATGATTTTGCTGCCAGGTGAGCAAAATATTGTCAAATATCAGTAATTTCGTTTAGTTTGGCTGTAGGATATCATTTTTTTATCCTGCGGGGAGGAAAGCCGATAATACAGCTTAAGTATATGGCGAACCACGACTTCTCGTGCAGATAACAGTTCCGAATCGAGGTGGAGGTTTTTTTGGCTTATCGTATGTCTCATTTTTCCTGTGCATGCACCTGGTTGGTAGAGGAGGAAGTCGTAAGCAGCGCTTACGTCAACAGGGAGGCAACCAGCAGACCTCTCTCAATTAATCATAATCCCTCACAGGATTTGAACCTGCGTCGTGCCTATCAGAGTGGCGTAGCTCAAAGCTTATCCCCAATGCTTTACTGATTAAGATAACCGCGCACCCTGTTCAAACAGCAAACTATTAGGGTAGGGCTACTCTCATCCATTTTTTTTCTGACTTTAATTTTTTATTTTCAATATTTTTTACTTTTCAGAATAAATATTATTTTCAAGCACAATTTCCTCAGCGTTTGTCCAAATGCGGGTTTTTTTAAGTATATTGGGGTAACGGATTCCCTGAAGGCGGTTTGGAATAGCTTTGTACGCGATTAACAACGTGTACTGTGTTAAAGATTGAGTGATTGCCACCAGGGAAATTCATAGTGAATCTAATTCCTGTATTAGCTGATTACGCGATGTATTCTTGATTCTTGCTACCCAAGGCTTTAAAACTCGCGTTAATCAGTGGCATCATCGACGACCCCTGTCATTAATTAGGTGTTACGTTCGGCGGCTATCATCGTTTTCTTTACGCCACCGCGGCCCACATCTGCTGACCGGACCATATTTCACACCGGCCAAGTTCTTCGCTAACACAATGACAACAAATGTAGAAAAAATGAAACAGCGTTTATTACGTAATAATTTCAATAAACGAAAAAAAAATCAAACAAGAATGTTCAGATGCATGATGCTAAAAAAAAGCAGAAATCAAACTAAACTTTTCAATTAATTTAAACGCAATATACAAAGCAGCTATGGTAGCGAATCTATGATCCTGCGCCACACTAGGAGTACGGAGAGGAAACAAAGCGATAACTAAAAATTACTTTCTACAAATTATGTGATGCGGTGGTATAATTATGCTACCTCAGTCGCATATGGAAGGCGCGGGATAGTTTTGAATTGGAAAAAAAAATAATTTTGTTTCTTGAATGGCGCACATAAATAATTAACAAACAATTCTCGCAACGAGGGGGGGAGACAGTGGGGGCATCCCCTTCTCCCCTTTTCGTCATTTTAGGAAATGTGATGTCGGCTTCAGACGTTTTGCAATAATGAATACTTTGTAATTCGGTATTTGTTGCTCCAAAATCCTAGACTCCGCGCAAACACAAGCAAAATAAAGAATTTAAACGAAGAGTCTATTTACTCCACACGCCTAACAATTAAATTGCGATGGCGCGCAAAAAAATCAATTTGAAAAATGGGCCAATCATGAATCAGACCACTAAGACTGAGTCCATCTGTGGCCCATGCTTGGCAGAATAAAGTCCGTGGGAATAATGAAAACTTTTGCTACAAAACCAAATTAAAAATTTCATTTTTTCAAGCATTAGCCACAGATGGACCGCGCCTCGAGGGCACGACCCAGTTAAAAAATGCTATTTTCTCAAATATGAGCCACAGATGGACCGCGCCTCGAAGGCACGACCCAGTTAAAAATGCTATTTTCTCAAATATGAGCCACAGATGGACCGCGCCCCGAAGGCACGACCCAGTTAAAAATGCTATTTTCTCAAATATGAGCCACAGATGGACCGCGCCTCGAAGAAGCGACCCAGTTACATATTCTATTTTCTTAAGTACAAGTCACTGATGGATCGCGCTTCGGCAGCGCGATCCATCAGTGACTCATACTTAACAAAACATAGTGCGAAGAATATTTTGTAATTTGTCATTTTGAGTGGAAAATTCTAATGTCAAACTACGACGCAAGCTCATGCATAAGTTAAGTCAGAGTCACTGATAGACCGCGTCTCCGTGGCGCGATCCATCAGTGGCTCATACTCAATGGAAGATATGGCGTGATAATATGATATTTAGACCCGGAATCTATATAAATCTACATCATATAACAAGAAATAGCGTATGTCAACATGTAATTAGTAAGAAGTGGGGCGTGCAGCGTTTCCAATCGCTTGTACAATATTGTAAACAATCATAAGCGCGACCGTGCCCGAGCATTTTTTTATCAAAATTTAATCAGATGTAGCTTCTTTACGGTCTATGATAAACAAAAAAAATTGGCGACATGCTGGCGACAAACTGTCAACATGTTAGTACTAATAATTGGGGCATGTAGCGCGTTCCCAATATCTTGTAAAAAATATTTGTAAACAAGAATCAGCGCGACCGCGACATAATAGCGCCTAATCGAAATCCCATCTGCAAATCGCTTTTGTTAAGCGTGAGCCAGTGATGGATCGCGCCAATGAGGCGCGGTTCATCAATGGCCCATGCTTGAGAAAATATAATTTTTGATTCGGTAAGAATGAGGTAATTGGAATCTGGAGAAGGGAACCCATTGAAGCTTCTAATTTAAAAAGAGATAAATAATTTTTAAAAGTAATTGGTAGTTTTACTATCCCCCGGGGCAGATATCATTCAGTGCACTTTATTATAGCGGTTCATTTTTTTTTATTAAAATGCGCTCCAAGCAAGAACAGAAGTGGGGCCGCAAAGAAATCAACCTACTAAAGACCGCAAACATGACAAAGGGAAACAAACAATGTAGCTGCAGAGAGTGGTATCTGTCCTGGGCGATGGTAAAACTCTGAAATAATTATGATGGGATATTGGAAAAAATCAGCACACAAAAAATACACAGCTAGCATAGATTACAAAAGCCTTTTATAGTAAAAATTTGGGTAAAAAAAGTTTAAATCGCAAACGAAATTATAGCAATGTTGGTCAGATGAAATCCACCCAGGGCAAAATCGGGAGTAGTGCTAAAAAAACGACAAAGAGCTATGTTTGATGCAAAACCAACGACTGCACTCGACGCTCACAAATATTTCACTCACAATTGAACCACTTTAGTGGAGTGCAGTGACAGGTATCTGCCCTGGGAAATGACACGGATGGACCGCGCTGCCGTGGCGCATACGTGATTGAAGAAATCAGAATCTGGTTTTTCTTTGGGTGTCTGAAATATTCATGTCATTTACTTCTGATGAACACAAAAAGCTTCAAAACCACCAACACTGCTATTTCATAGCAGTATTGATGATTTTGAACCTTTTTGTGCAGTTTGGTTGCTGCAAGACACTCAGAAGTGACCTTTTATTTCTTCTAGCCAAAATATTTTCCGAAATTCTGCTCATTTGCCAAATTTTCTTCCGCTTGAACCCTTTTTTTTCGTGTGTCTGAGTAGCAGAGTAAGTGACACTCTATCAGTCCAAAGGAGACCATCTTACTGGAGTCCTTAAGTCTTGAGACTAGGTTACTGATACATCCACAGAGACAAATTTTCTATTTACCTTTCGCCCTGTAGACGTGAATTGCATTTTGTGTGTGTCGTAATAGGCGAATAAAAAGAAACAAGGAGATTGTAGATGATTCTACCACCGCCCTGGGCAGATACTACTCATTGCACTTTACCATAGTGGTTCAGTTCCGTTTGAGATGTTTTCCGTTTGGTGCAGTTGCTGGTACAGCATCTTGTAGTAGCTCTTTGTTGTTAAGTGGCCGTTAGTTGGTTCGTTTTCGGCACCACTACCGGCCTTGCTTAGAGTGAATTTCAATTAAAAAAAAAAATGGAAACGATAAATGGTTCCACCATAGCCCTGGGCAGGTACTACCAACTATGCTTTACCAGTTTTCCAGAGCGCAGTTGCTTGTTACTGCATTTTGAAGTAGCTCTCTACGTACACTGTTACAAAATACAACAAAATCACTGTTTTTTACAGTCATTTTAGTTGGCGGTATTGAAAAATTTCAAAATTGATTTTTTTGGCCAAATATGGGGTGTTGATGGAACGTACCGCGAGGGTGCAGTCCATCAACAGCCCATAATTGGCATAAATCTCGTCGACGTGGCGTTTTTTTTACTTTGGAAATATGCAATTACTGCAAATGACCAGTAAATTTACTGTACTTTTGTTACAGTGTATGTATTTCTCTACAATTTGGCCCTTTGGGTTATTCCCCCTTATTAAAAAAGCAAATGGAATTACCTATTTCATAATGTATCTAAAAAAATTGAGAAATTCACTAGGGTTTATATGTAATTCGGAATATTCATGTATTTGATATTTCAACCATGTATGGGCCAGACATGGGCGCCTGCAAAATCGGTTATATAGGCTTCATTCAAACGGGGTCAAGGCGAAGTTTTTATGTGAAATACTGGCAGTTGAAAATTTTTTACGCGCCTACTTAGTCAATGGGAATGGTTTACTGCATTTATAAAAAATGCTTCCCCCAATAAGTTATCTCATTCTGTAAATCTTATAAAAAAAATGCTCAAAGCTTCAAGAAAATCACGAAATTCGAAAAAAGGGGAATCTATTAGGTCATGATTCAATTTTGCAGACGCCCGTGTCCTTAAACTGCTGGGATTCTGGGATAAATAATCCACCTGGGACCCTAACTTCGTCTACTGGCCTGTTCTCGACCTCATTTAGTAACATTTTTCCTTTTTTTGGAATTTTTAACAGTCACAATTGACCGTTTGATTGACTAAAATCAAGTTAAGCAAACTTGAAATTTTTAACAGTGTTCACAGTTTATGATAAATCAAGGCGAAGGAGGCGGCAATAAATTTTGATTGGCTTCGGCGCTTTTTTCGTTACTTTTTACATCATTATCGTTCTTGTCCACACCGTCTTCATATGCTTCATGGAGTTCTTCAAGTTCTTCTAGCTCAACAGCGACACCACGGTTCCAAGGTTTCTTCTCTTTGCTCATTTGGCGGTTAATCTGCCGGGAAAGGAGCGCAGAACGCAAAGAAGATCTTGGTTTTACGATACGATTTTTAGCTTCTTGTGGAATTTCGACTTCACGTTTGCCTTTTGCTTCTCGTTCTTTGACGGGGAAATATTTTTGTACCAACGGAAGAAGTAGATTTGTGAAAGCGCCGATTATAAACATTCCACCACCCAGATAAAACGCGGTTTTGTATGAGTTCGTCAAATCGTAAATCCCACCAGCAGTGACAGGTCCAACGACCATTCCCAGCGCTAACATAACGTTGATATATCCCCATACGTGTGTGCCCCGCTCATTACCAAATAATTGCATAGTCGCCGCAAACATTAGGGAGTTCAATATGCCAGAGTTTATACCTACAACAACGCCATAAGCAAACATGACTGCTAGTGTTTGACCCTGAGGCGCTAGAAGCGTTGCGATACCCATAAGTCCACTGCTCCCGGCGTATACATACGCAAGACTGAACGGTAATTTGCCTGCGGCTGAGGCGCAGATTATTCTTCCAACGAATTCCGATATTCCGTACGCCGTCATTACCCAAGTACCACGAGATGGCTCGATTCCAAGCGTTTGCATATAATCAATGAGGAAAATAAGTGGAAATAAGAATGAAAGGCTCCAGAATAAAGTACCCAACATCCATAATATAAACGTAGGGTTTGTGCATACAGAGCAGTCGTACATCTTCTTATCTAAAACGTTTTTCTTGATCTCCTGCGCAGCGAGGCTGATCCTACTCTCGTTACAATTTTGCAGAGATTCTGCTACGGCCTGTTTGTTCAATTCACGATGAGAACTCAGAACTTTTTCCAACATTTGATCGCGCTCTTCTACTTTTGTATGTTTTAGTTTTGTTACGAGTTTTTGTTCTTTTGTTTTGACAGGTTTGAACGAAGCAGCGCATATTAATCCGACAACCAATATCAAACCGGATAGGAATCGGAATGTGTTTCTCCACCCGATCATTCCGACTAAGAACTCAGAGAACGGGTTCATGAGTAATGTTCCGAATGAAATACCGGCCGATGCGAGGCATGTGGCGAGTGCTTGGTGCTTCTTCGGGAAATACTGCCCTGTGAGGTTCATTGCAGAATTGTAGACGAAATTTGCGGATATCCCGAACATAGTACTGTAGGTCAAGAACATTAAATACACTATAGGGATAAACGACGTCACAAGAACACTTGCTGCACCACTTATGACTCCAAAAAGTGCGATTTTCCTGCTCCCATAGACGTGTATCAATGGAGTGCTGAGGGGACAAGTCCCTACAGTGAAACTGAACGCAAGAGACCCGATCCAACCCGTCTCAAGCTTCGTTGCGTTGAATTCCTCAGACAGAGACCCAACGATGGTCCCAAAGCTGCTCAGGGTACCCGCAACGGGGATCATGATAATCCATGAAGCGGCTACCACGACCCATCCCCAGTTTTTGCGTAGTTTCGTGCATTTTGTTGATTCTTTTAAAATATCGTCCTCGTCGTCCAGTTTTTCTTCTCCCATGTTGATTTCCACTGTCGGTATCATGGCCTTTTCGTCACTTTCATTCTTTGAATCCATCTCCAAATAGACAGCACGAAAGGTTGTATATTCTATGCGGATTTAAATCCAGTAGGGAACGATCACAATGTCGTTAAAAATACAGAACCTTTCAAAAATTTAAAAATCTTTATATCTTTTTATTTTTCAAAATATCTATTGCAGTATTTACACACTTTCTGGTCTTTTCAATTGATTAGTAACGTAGTGGCAAAATATTGCGTCTTTTTTTCCTTGCCAAGTTATCACAAACTACTTCAAAACTAGTGTAGCAAAAAATAGTCTTTTATACCCGGCTCGAAACTACCCAAATCGTGGTTCTTTCTCAACTTTTATACCGGTTTTTATATACTTTTTAGCTTCGTAGTTTAACAATTTTCGAGTCCCAAGTAGCCGGCAAACTCTTATGTCCAGCGCACAAAAGACTTCCTGAAGTAATCCACTCCAAAACCCGGCGATATAGCGCCAGATGTTACCAATAAACAAAAAGCTACAATTACCACGTACGCGCTATCGTCTGTTCTAAGAGAGAAAGTAAATTTTATTTATTTATTGAATTTCGAATTAGTTTACGGTCCGCTGACTCGGAGATGTTATTGACTACTCAGAGATTTTATTTTGTCAAGCATGAGCCAAAGATGGACCGCGCCTCAGCAGCGCGATCCATCTGTGACTCATGCTTGGCAAAAGACCCATTGGTGACAGTGATATAAACCAACAACCACTGATATAACAAGTCTTCAAACTGCGGAAAATGGTTGATAAACGTGATTCCAGAGCATGAATAAGTAAGTTCGATAACTGCAGCGCAAAAGGCGCGAGAAAATTTTAAGATTTCTAACGTTTTGAATCATCTAAAGGGCATTCTTCTGTTTGGTCGTTGAGGAAAGGTGCATTTTATCTATTTATTGAATTTTGGCAAAAAAATTTCGATTGAGGTATTATCAACCAACGGAAACTGCCCGATCCACAAATTTGTCGATTATGAGTTTCGGACACTGATGGAACACGTCGGCAAGGTGCGATTTTTGATGAATGTTCAATACCAATAGTAAAACTATCGTGAAGAGGACTAAACTGCTATGATAAAGTGCACTGAGTGGTATCTCCCCTGGGCAATAGTAAACGCCATCAATAAAGAAGAAAGGGCGAGTTGGGAATCTTGCTCGTTGCAACATATCAACAAATCACCTATAAAATGATTCTCGATAGAAATTTCCAATTTGTCATGCATGAGCCACAGATGGACCGCGCCTTAGAAGCGCGATCCATCTGTGGCTCATGCTTAACAAGACATGTTCTATTAAGTATGAGCCACAGATGGTAAACGCCCTCACGATGCTATTTTAGTGTCTGAATTTGTCTAAAGTCTACTACAGCACAGAAGTCGCGCAAAAATTTTGGCATTTCTTACGCTTCAAATCGCCTAAATGGCCATTTACAGGGTGACTAACGGCGCAAATTTTTTCTTCAAAAATTGATTTAACAAGTATATACCACTAATGAATGGTGCCGTCCATATGTGGCTCATGCTTGAACAAATATAACTTCTGATTGGGTATGTGTTTAGCTGTCTAAGCTTGGTCCATCTTTGGCTCTGACTATGTCGACCAAGCCGAAGCAGTGGTTGGAAGGAACATTAGCGACCTCTCAAATGGTAACGAGCTACTACAAGATAAAGTGCCAGCAACTGCACTCTAAGTAAACAAAATAATACAAAACTAAACCACTATGGTAAAGTGAAGTGAGTGGTATCTGCTCTGGGTGATGATAAAATTATCTACCACTTCTTTGCTTCTTTTTAGTCGCCTCTTACGACACGCAGAAAATACGATAGAACTATTTTATGTCCGCACCTACAGGGCGCTTTAAGCGAACGCGTCCGTTTATCTGCCAGGGCGTGATGCATCAGCAGGTCGTGTACGAAAACGCAACATTTCATCAGCGAAAAATCAATCTAGCCCCGGTATCTATTGGTCTAGCACTAACGACTTATCCTTCCTCTGCGCCTTTGTGTTTGCGGATCCATATGCAGTACATGCAAGGACGCAGTAGCAAGAGTAACTATGACAAACAAGAGAGGTTCAAAGGCTTGCTTCACATTAACACAAATTTATTTCTGTAACTTATTGTTTGGCCAAAGTCAGACTTTTTCGGACAAGCATTTTAAAAATGTTAAATTACAAATGTTATGCAGTAAACGCAAGGATACAGTAGCAGAGTAACTATGACTAACTAGAGAGGTTCAAAGTCTTGCTTCACACTAACAAAAAATTATTTCTGTAACTCATTGTCTGGCGAAAATCAACCTTTTTCAGACAAGCATTCAGAAAATGTTACATTCCAATGTTGCACACATTCATAAAATGATTGTCTGAGAAGTCAGAATTTTTTCAGACGAAACTTCACGAAAAAAATTTGTGTAAGTGTGAAGCAGTTCTCGGAATCCCTCACTAGCCCTGGCACCTATGTGTTATTTTAAACCAATTCTTCTTAGGCCTGAAATATTTTATCACTCCTCCATCTTTTATAAAACGTAAACAGTGAGCTTCGAATTCCTTGAATTCTTTCCCTGCGCACGCAGATTTGAATCAGAAATTTAATTTGTCAAGCATGAGCCACAGATGGACCGCCTCTCATCGACGCGATCCATCAGTGACTCATACTTGGCAAGAGATCTTTTTAACAAAAAATTATAATCGGGATTATCATGATTTCTTTCAAGCGCTCTTTTGATTTCGCAATATGAAGCGTTTTCTCAATTTTGATGGTATTTTTACTGTACGCAAAGCCGGAAGCATTGCCTAAAAGAAACCAAACAGCAGACGCTTATATAATTAATAGTTATTGTGGCGGAAACGGGGGTCCGGGGTCCGAATTTCCCTTTTTCCTGCGTTTTAAGACCTATTACATCATTAAAATATTCAGCTAAATGCGCTAAAAAAAATTTCGTCGGCAAGTCGGCCCCCCAACGACCCCAAACTACCAGCAACTCTGCCAACTACACTTTGAATGAGTGGAAAATATTCAGACTTTACCGCTATTATAAAGTGCAATAAATGATATATGCCCTGGGCGAGCAAGCAGCTCATCGCAATATATGAACGGGTTGCCCATTAAACGATAATTAATAATACTAAATCACACCGCCATTCATATCCCAGACTGTACAAAACATAAGCTCAAAGAACATTGTTATTCTGAACGTCGATAATGTATATTTGAATAGCAACGATGGTATTTATATTTCATGAGATAACACCTCCCTTATCTAATCAAAAAATAAATTCATAATATTTTGTCAAGCATGAGCCACAAATGGATCGCGCCGTTGAGGAAATTCGACTCCTCACCCTATAATTCCCGGAATAAGAAATGTGAGATGGTTTACCATCACCCAGGGCAGATGCTACTCAGACCAGTGGTCAGCGCCTGAGGGGCACATGTAATGGCAAAGAGCTACTCCAAAATGCAGTGCAGTGAGTGGTATCTGTCCTGGGCGCTTCTCAAACCATCAATAAAAAACGCGCAACTAGCCTACCGCTATATATCAACGGATCGCCTATAGCAATTATAAATCTTCCAGAAATCCGATTTTGTTAAGCATGAGCCGCAGATGGATCGCGCCTCGGCGGCGCAATCCATCAGTGACTCAAGCTGAACAAGAACAAATGTGCACGACATATCAGCGACACGTTACCTCTACGTCCTAAATAACGTTGTTGGCTCATAGGATGCCATTAATATCGCAGACTTTACAAAACATCGGCTCAAAGAACATTGGCATTCTGAACGTCGATAATGTATATTTGAATAGCAACGATGGTATTTATATTTCATGAGATAAAACCTCCCTTATCTAATCCAAAAATAATTTTATATTCATTATTTTGTCAAGCATGTGCCACTGATGGATCGCGCCGTTGAGGAATCCAACCCCCTTTAGCCCCCGGAATGAGAAGCTGTAGAGGGTCCACCATCGCCCAGAGCAGATACTAACCAATGCACTCCACAATGGAGGTACAGTTCTCTTCATCAGACCAGAAATTGCGTGCAAAGGGGTATAGTCACAAATATAATAGAGTGCAGTGACGGGTATTTGTCCTGGGAAAAAGTAAAACCATCAATAAACGAAAAGAGGCGAAGAGCCAGGTATCACCAATATATCAACTAAGTACCAAGAACATATCAACTAAGCCAGTATACTAAAATGCATTGAGTGGTATCTGCCCCGGGCGGAAATTAAACCATCCATAAAAAGGACGCGCAGCTAGCTCATCCCACTATATAACAACCAATCGTCTATAAAAATGTTAATTCGACTCCGTAAATCACATCGCCATGAATAACCCGAACTGTACAAAACATCAGCTCAACGACCACTCGTATTTTGAACCTCGATAAAGTATATTTGAACAGTGCGGTGTTATTCATATCTATTCCAGAGATAATGTTCGCGTAGAAATTGAATTACAACCAATTCTGTCAACCATGCGCCACTGATGGATCGCGCCTCGTCAGCGCGATCCATCAGTGGCTCATAATTGACAGAATCAGTTTTAAATTACTGCTTTTATAAGTATTCAAAAGCGTGCTCGGCTGGGCAGAATTGATATATCGTCGCAGGCACTAACATGGATTTGAATACGTGAATGGTCAATTTGGAAAAGTATACCTTCAACATTAGTATAGAGCGTTCTTTCCTGAAACGTTACTGATCGACACCTAAGCACTATTGACCTCGTTAAACACTAAACCTAACTCGTTCTATCTGTTTTGTCAATTTATCCGAGTGTTGTATTTGAACAGTGCGATGTTATTCATATCTATTTACGGAACAAAATTGCTGTGAAATCATAATTTTTTTGCAACAATTTTACTCGATTATATTGAAATAAATCTATAAAGACAACTTTTTTTAATTAACAGTAAATTTACAGCGTTGTTAAAAGTGCTGGGGATGATGAGGATGATTCATTCAATCGAAATTTTGAATTTTTATTCTTCTAGGGATGATGATAACTCCTTCATTTAATCAAAAATTTGTATTTTCATTCTTTTATCGAGTATGAGTCACTGATGGATCGCGCCGTCAATGAGTGATTCATCTGTGGTTCAAACTTGAAAAAACAAATAGTCGCCAAAGCTTTCGAAATGAAATTGTGTTTGTTTATTTATTGCGAAATATCGTCTCGTCCTTTCGAAACCTACGGGCGAAAATAAGATATAATTGGTCGTGGAAAATTGTTGGTTTTATTCAGCGATATGCGTTATTATAGACAATCTTGCGAAATGAATTCTCTTGTCACTATTATTTTTAGATAAGGTCGTTGTGAGAATGGTTTTTGAAATATTTTTTATTATTTTTATTATTATAATTTGAATTGACTCTGAGCTTGGACGGTAGCAGTGCCCAAACGAAACAAACCAACGGCAACTTAATAATTTTCATGTTTTAACGGCGAATTATAATCGATTTTGGTCAAATTTGACCAAAATCGATTGTATTTCGCCGAGAAAAATGAAAATCCTAGTTCACTTAACAAGTTTTTGTTCCTATGAACCATTCACGATTGATTCGAGTTAACCGTGCTTCGAATCGCCGAAATGAATTTCCCAGTCCTAGACTCAATACACTGTGAGGCGAGTTTTCTTTTATAAAATGTGAAAAGGTTCAAAACATGTGTTTAGTCTGACTCATGAATTATTAAAATCAGCCTGAAATCTTTTTCCTGCGTAAGCTGGTATATCACTCACAAAGTAGAAAGAACACGTCTAGTTTTGATCGAAATACTTCAATAAAAACAGTGTGAAACGTTCGCCCACATAAGCCTTGCAAACGTTTTCAAAAAAGCCCTACAAACCCTACGCGTGCAAAACTGACTAACTCGCTAAAAACTGCATTGAATCCTCATCTCCTCCTTATATAATAAGCCCGCGTTGGTCTAACAAAACAATCGACCATATTTTGAACGTTTCCTCAAAACGCAGAGCACCAGGGCAGCGCGTTGAAATCAACAAATTCAGCATTCTTTGTGTGTTTCGCCTCAGTTCTGACGTAACGTCACGCAAGACGGTTTTCGCTCGCTCGATAGATCGATTTCCTCGTTTCTCTCGCGCGCTTCTTCAATAGATCAGCTGATTTGAAGCGCGGCCTTCTTTGGCCCTTGCATGATTTGTTTTTCCTCTGCAAAACAGCTGATCCCAACAACAGATTATTAAGCTTTGTTGCTGCTCGAAACCTCTTTGCCGTCGGCGCCGTTGTCCGCTCATATGTTTTCACGGTTTTCACGAAAGCAAAACTGCGGTCGCGTGAACCGGGCAGTATTCAATAATAAAAATTTCGCCGTGATATGAGAACGGACCGATTTGATATTTTTGTAAACAGGCTTTTAAAATATCGGTAAAATATATTTATTTTCATAAACACGAGGCAAAAGTGTGCCTAATCGAGGCATTTTATTGAAGTTCGTGCGAGCAATTCGGCAGTAGCAACACTCATTCTTTCTCATTTTTTCATGGTACAGCTCGGTGGTGAAACGGTCAAGCATTGAACCATCGGCTCTCCGGACAATCCGATCGCGCTTAACTGACTGAACCACCGAGCCGGGCTAGCAGCAACATTGAAGGAGCCGACCGATTTAATGGGAAATGCTACGAGGTTAAAAACCAGGAACTCCACTCTAAAACTGAATAATATTCCTAACGGAACTGAACTGCTATAGTGAAGTACAATGTGTGGTATCTGCCCTGGGCAATGCTAAAAACATTAGCCAATTCTTTATTTCCTTTTTGATCGCTTCTAACGACGCCCAGGGAATTCGTTTGGGCAAATCTGAAACCCGCGCCAACATTAAGGCTGGGCAGAACCGAATCATTTGATTCGAATATATTCGGATATATATATTGTGCTCCGAATAGGTTCGAATCACCGAATCGAATTGTCCAGCCCTACCAACAGTGTATAATACACGTGATAAATATATAACAAAATAAATGAGCGCCGGAGGCCCACGAAAATTTTTGAAATATTTGTTCTTAAAAGTTCCAAAACACTATGTATGTGCATCTTTCAAGATACAAATGCTCGTAACCGTCGGCCGCTTGTTTTCGTGAAAGCAAAGTGAGAACGCACCGGTTTGATATTGTTGTGAAAATGCTGTTGAGACTTCAGTTGGAGATCTTTCTGGTTTTCATGAAATTTAGGAACCAGGGCTGCGTTTTGATATTCCACGTTGCTGAGTTATTATTTGGAAAGCATACAAAGTCCGGAGTTTACACTGCACTTACCATGAAGGTTCAGTTCCGTTTGGGATGTTTTCCGTTTAGAATATATTTGCTGGTACTACATCTTGCAGTAGTTTATTGCTATCAAGTGGCCGTTGGTTGGTTTGTTTTCGGCTCTGCTACCGGCCTTGTACATAGTGAATTTCAATAAAAAAGTAATACGCGACACAAGAAAATTCAAAATGCAGATTCGAGTTAGTAACGGGCGTTCGGTTACTTGAAGGCTTATTGTGCATTTTTGATTGAACGATTCCCAATCCACGATTCGGCATGCTTTGTCAAGCATGAACCACTGATGAACTGCGTCAAGCGTCGCTCAGACGCGGTTCATCTGTGGCTCATGCTTGACAAAACGAAACATCTGCTCTTCGACTCACATAAATATTTTATAAATATTTTATGAATATAATCTAAGATTAATTTCGTTCTAAAATATTCTATCAAGCGTGGGTCATTGATAAAATACGCCGTTTATCGTTGGCCCGCGCTTGACAAGCTGAAGTTTCTGATCGGATATGAAGCCTGTAACTTAATACCACTGTGGAATTGTTAATGTTGGAAAAACATAACGAAACAACGATTCTTGTGGGCGCGATGGCATTGTGATAACGAATCACGTTGTCATCGCAGAATGAAGATTTCGGGTTCGTCCCGGCAAATCCGGCTCTGTGCCCACCACTCGACCCAAAGTGTAATAACCTGTGTAGGCGAAGCCAAACCGGAAAGGTGATATGTTTCCAACAACTCTAACCCTATCCGACTGTAAGTGGCCGTTGGTACAGGGTCTTGGTTGGAGTGATCCTCTCGAAATAGTAACTATATTACCGATGCGTTGCATTACGTTTCGGGTGATAAAAATTAAAAGTCAAAACACACCTGAATTGAATCAATCGTTTTTTACACGCCTACGACGCACAAACGCAAAAAAAGAAACGATTCATACAAAACCGTTCTGTTTCATTGGGAAATGTAAGTAAATTTTGAGCATTGCGCTTGCGCAAAACAAACCTAGAAAACAACGCTACCCAAGCAAACGTCACTCTGAGTAAAGCCGGAAGCATTGCCCAGAAGAAATCAACTAACAGCCACTTAATAGTAAAGAGCTACTAAAAGATGTAGAACCAGCAACTGTACTCTAAACGGAAAGCTTCCCAAACCGCCATGACAAAGTGCAGCGAGTGGCATCTGCCCTGGCGATGGTAAAACCATCTAACACTTCTTCGCTTCTTTTTAGTCGCCTCTTAAGACACACAAGGAATACATTAGGACTTTTATAAAGCCCGTACCTACAGGATAGGATATCAATTTTATCCTAACCATATGGCGAACCACCACCTCTCATGCAGATACCAGTTCCGGATCGGGGTGAAGGTTTTTGGATTATCGTATTTCTCATTTTTCCCGTGCATGAACCTGGTTGGTGGAGGAGGCCGTAAGAAGTGCTGACGTGAACCACTGGGCATCGGCGAGGCGTCCAGCAGACCCCTCGCATATAGTCATCATCCCTCACGAGATTCAAACCTGCGTCGTGACGATCAGAGATGCGTAGCTGGAAGCGTATTCCCAACGATTTCACCGATTGAGCTAGCCGGGCACCCCAACGTCATTGCGTCATTTTACCACAAAGGTTACGTACACAATACTAAAATGCCTAACTTTTTGTGCATCCGTGCGTGACGGACTGCTACGTCTCATTTCCTGCATCAGCTGACTGTCAACACTTAAACAAACAATAATAAATCGCTCACTCACGTTTCCCTGAGACCTTATTCACATTTGGACTTTGGAACCGATGCATCATTTTAAGGCCGAAGACGGGGTTAACATGTTTGTATTTTGAATACGCTTTATTGAAATGTTTGTCACCGAGGCGCGGTCCATCACTGACGCATGCTTAACAAAATTAAATTTCCGATTGGGAAAGCCGGGGCGTTGATTGTGGTTGTAAACCGATTGAAAAATTATTTATGGGACTATGTTTTGTCAACCACGACAAGTTTAAATGTCAATTTGGGATTTGTACGTATTTAGAAATTTGAGTACAAATAACGGAGGGGGGGAGGTGGTTGAGAAAGTTTGAAAAAATCCGACCAAACGCCCTCCCTCCAGCCCCCAAAATAAATCAAGATTCTAGTCCCCTGGGAATGACACTTTAAAATTTAAGATTCGATAATTCGGATACGAGTCCGATTCGAATACTAATATCTGTGTTTCAGCCTTGACGGCGCGATCCATCATTGACTTGTCTAAGTCTCGCGCAAGATTTCCCTATTTAGATTCCAATCCTTTCTACACTAAAATTCTCCCTGTAACTAGGGAAGGCTTGGCAAAACCGAATCCTTTGGAATTCGAATCTGATTAGAATAATTTTCTTCGAATCAAATCGTTGATTTCAAAAAAATTAACAAATATCCCATTTTTACTATTACTAATATAGTCTCCATTATGGTGATTAGGGAATACAAATTACAAATATTAGAATAAGCTGAATTAAAAGCAACGTTTTTCATCTTAACGACAGAATATATTCGATTTTGGTAAAATTTGACAAAAATCGATTAAATTTTGTTTTCAAAATCTCGCTCGCCGTTAGCTTTCATAGCAAACCGTTCCCTTTCATTGGAAAACGTAAGTAAATGCACGCAGAGCATTGCGCTTGCGTAAAACGCAAGACAAACAAAACAAACAAAGAAAAAATGCAGCCTACGCAAACGTGTAGTGCTACCTTAACTCGTTCTATCTGTCCAGGCTTTTTTATTTCAAAGGCCACGATACATGCGAAGCTCCCTTAGCAATCCATATCGTTGCGCTCCGGGTAACAAAACAAAAACGGCAATAGACGTCAGCATTGCTTTGCGTTTTTGTATCCACACGCCAGCAAGCACGTACGTACACAAGGAAACGAGCCTTCTGCGTTTCCTTGCATAGCAAATCATTCAATTACGTGGTAAAACGTTGAAAAATGCATGTAGCATGGAACGCGAGGCTGAAATACAACGGGCGTACAAGAACACAACCCACACAAAGTGTATAGCGACCTTCACTCGGGAGTCCCATTCGCACTACTTCAGAAATCGATTTCATTCATTGTTTATAATGTGAATGAGCAGCACTTACGCACTTTTGACCTCATTAAACACCTGTTCTAACTTGTCCTATTTGTCTATTTTTTTACAAGTCAATACAAAGTCGAAAGAATCGCTAAAAGAACACTTACATGAAGGAGATATCGCGAAACGTAACACCTGCAATTAAGAATATCTTTCAACAAAACAAACCGCTATAGTTAAGTGCACTGAGTAGTACCTGCCCTGAACGACAGTAAAAAACTTTACGACGCTTATTGGTTTCTCTGTAATCGATCATCACAACACGAACACTTAATATGCGTCATCCTACTCTTGAGAGATCGATTCTTTATCTCAGATGTGAATGATCGGCACTTGAGAACTGTTGACATCATTAAACGCCCGTTCCTCCCTCCTTCTGTCTGTTTTATCGATCTCTTTAGTTTGAAGTGTGAATCCATTATCAGAGTTTCTTGCAAAAGATAATTTCCGCGTAGAAATTGAATTACTACCAATTCTGTCAACCATGAGATACAGATGGATCGCGATCCATCAGTAGCTCATGATTGACAGAATCGGTTTTGGATTAGTGTTTGAATGACCAAAATCGAATATATTTCGTCGTTAAATCAGAAAAATTGTTGCTCTTAGTGTGAATTGATAATACACTATAAACTATAAATTTCTTCATTTTCACGATGGAAACGAGTTATAGTAGTAAAAATGAGTAATTTGCTATTTACATAAAATTAGTGATTCGATCCGATTCGAAAAAAATATTCGAATCAGATTCGAATTTCATATGATTCGGTTTTGCCCAGCCCTAGTAGTAGGAAGAAGTGCGTAAATGGAGGCGACCACGGGCCAAATGTGGCAAAAGCGACTACAAAACGTAGCATTAGCAAATCCGTACTGCTGTCGTGATCAGTGATTATCGATTGCTTTCATTGTGAACTATAATTACGGCTTCCGTACCTACGTCAGACGAAGCATACAAACATAGCAATTTCAACCAGATAAGTAAATCTGTCGAAGATGGTCTTGCAACGCATCTGTCATTGATGGATAGCACCGCGGAGTCATGATCCATCTGTGGCTCATGCCAATGTTGAGAGAACTTGAGTCAAAGACTCGAAATTGAGTCACCCGTTTCAATGACTTGACTCAGGTCGTCTTAGTAGAATAACTTGACTCGTATATGACTTGGCTTTTCGACGACTACTCGATGTCGCTTAGCCTGAAGTACGGATTCGTATCTTTCGTAATTGAATAGAGAACCGAGAATATGGCTTAACCATATGACGGGCCGCGACGGATACGACGGATATATATTTTTTATTTGAAATTCACAGAAGCAGAGCCTAAAAAGAACCAACTAACGGCCACTTAATAGAAAAGAGTTACTAAAAGATGTAGTACCAGCAACTGCACTCTAAACGGAAAACACCCCGAAAAGAACTGAACCGTTATCGTAAAGTGCAGTGAGGGATATCTGCTCTGGGTGATAGTAAAACCATCTATCACTTCTTTGGTTCCTTTTAGTCACCGTTTACCACACGCAGGAAATCAGCACTCTCCGTTGACATCAACAAACACCTGTAACTCTACCATCCTGATTCATCGATCAAAACTAACTGAAATGATCAGTATTGACTGCGTAGTTCTCAAATACCGGCAACCAATAAATCTGCCCCCCCCCCCCCCCCCCCCCCCCCTTTTCCCATTTGTATAAATACTCATTTCGCTGTTTCCTCCGTAATGAAATAATGGAGACTATCCAAAATATTGGAGGGGGATGTCCTCTCCACAAGACTTAAGGGCGACATGGCCCCTTCCCCGTTCCACAGGCAAAGGGCATAACAATCGAAAGTTAATTATTTTTTAATTTTTGTTTTATCAAAACTTGAGCGCCAAAGTCGCACGGAAAATTTTTGATGCCTTCTGTTGATGATAAAAAACAACATTCGGGGACAAGAACGACACGATTGCGCAGAATTCATGATTCCGCGCCGAAGGCCCGTTGATGCCAGAAATACACTTGTCTCTGAGCCCTTTATAAATCTCAAATCATTACACAACCAATAACGTCGCAAAACACTGATAGAAAACGTTCAACGAAAAAAAATTGCGTCTGTGATGTGAACTATGAAATCATAACTTGGACTAACTTGATAAAAAAAAACTCAACAGCCCCGAGCTCGCCTTCCACACACCACCTGTCTTATTAGCTCGACTGATACATAACGGGTATGTGCGTATATTTAAATTGATTCTCATCGCCGAGGCGGGGATTTCGCAATATACCTACTCGTCATAAAGCGAACGTGTAAATTCACTATAATATCACTGTTATTGACTTATATGTATTCTATACCTTAGCACAAAACAAGCAATTTAATATAAACAACCCCTTTCAAACCACAGTTAAATTACAGTTAAATAAACCACAAATATTTCGCAACGGAGGAAACCGTGAATCATTCAGATCTTTCGCAATACACGAGAGAGAGAAATACAAAACAAAATACCCGTCGCGCTCGTTTAACTGGAGGTCGTTCAAAGGTATTTTCGACGTTGTAGAGAGATGGGTGGGGGGAGGGGGGTGCTATACACTTTCTGACGAAAAAATGACAGTTTTGAACTAATCATAATAGTCCGTAATAAGTTTCTGAAAATAACTAATTCCGTAAATATGTCTAAAAAAACATCGCTACGAAGACGCGCGAAAAAATAACAAATTCATAATCTCGTCTAAAAAGAAAGATCGCTCCGGAGGCGCAAAAAATCATAATTCCGTCCAAAAAGAAACATAGCTCTAAAGGCGCTCGAAAATATTGCCAAACTCGGCCCGTTTTGCGCACCAGGACATTCAGAGAAATGCGAGCCCTACGGCGTAATCTTTCTGGGCACATGAGCGGATTGGGGGATGCCCCTCACTAGTATATAAAGCTAAAATTTTCTGCGTGCCTTCGGCCACATCATTACACAGTATAGAACTGTTAAAACTCGAACTCTAAAATTTCGATCGCTAAATAAGAGCGCTATGATTTCGTTTAGAATTCTTTGCCTTCGGCGCACATTATGACGTCATGATTTAGACAAATCAAATCATTCCCCGTTCTCCAAACATTGTTGAAGACCAACACTTGTTACCAAATCTGAATTTTTCTGTCAAACATGAGCCACTGATGGATCGCGCCTCGGCAGCGCGATCCATCGGTGGCTCATGCTTGACAAAACTAGTTTGAGACAAAAAAATAGGGCGTATCTTTCCATCAACTCCGACGCTGTCCGTCTATAAGTGGCCGCCGATACAGGGCTTTGGTTAGGTTGATCCATTCCAACAAGTGGAAGTTCCCCGTCGGTGCGATTCATCAGCGGCTCATGCTTGTCAAAATAAAATTCCAAGTTGGGAAAACATTTAATCCTTTATACAGCCGGTTCTTTTCAAAACACTGAATCGGTGAATGGCAGCGCAAGGATATAATCTAGGTCAATTGTTGTCAATATTGAAAACGCATGTTAGGTAGAAAACATCCCTAAAATAACTGAACCTCTAATAAAATCTGCCCCGGGCGCTGGTAAATTAATTTATCCCTTCCTCGTTTCTTTTTAGTCGCCTCTTACGATTCGCAGAGATCACGTTAACAAGTACAAGTAGGAACTAAAAACGTTCCAACGTTCCGTTAACAAGAAAAGTAGGAACTGCGCGCTTGGACACGTTCACACACCTGCAGGTCTGGGCATTGCACTTTAACTACAGACGTGTCTGCCCAGGGCGACGACAAACCCATCTACCCCTCGTTTCTTTTGCTCGCCTCTTGTGACACTAAGTAGCAAACATGTTAAATAAAACTGAAACTCGTTTCTCAGGTAGGGATTACGCTAGGATTCCCACACCGTCAGGTCTTTGAAATAGCACTCTACGTACAGTGGTGTCTGCCCTGGGCAATAAGGCCATCTGTGGCTCATGCTTGACAAAATACAATCTATGATTGAGAAAACTATTAAATCCTTTATGCAGCTGTTTCTTTTCAAAACACGAATCGATGAACGGTAGCGAGAACTAGGTCAATATAAACTAGATCAATGTAAATGTAAATTTGACAACGCACACTAAGTAGTAAACATGCTAAAAAAATTTGCGCCTCCAAAAAATGCAGAAAGTAGTATCTGCCCTGGGTGATGATAAAACCATCTACAACTTCCTCGTTTCTATTTAGTCGCCTCTCACGATTTGCAGAGATTAGGTTAACCAAAGAAGGAGTAGAATGAGTGGTGGATGACTTTACCAACACCCAGAGCAGATACCACTCATTGCACCTCACGATGGTGTTTCATTTTTGTACGGTGTTTCCGCTTAGAGTGCAGTTGCTTGCACCACATCTTGTTGCATTGCTTTGCCTAATTAGGGCCGTTAGTTAACTTTTTATAAGCGCTACTCTCGGCCTTTCTAGAGAGCGAATTGGCGTGAAATAGAAATCTGGGGCAGACAGTCATCAAACATATGATAGAGCTCTTCACCAGAAGCTATTAAAACTTTATACGGATCGTCCACTTTTAAAACTCCGAATCGTTAAATGGCTAGAAAAATTTCATTATAACGTGTTTTGTTAAGCATGAGCCACTGATGGACCGCGCCGACGAGGCGCGGACCATCTGTGGCTCATGCTTGACAAAACGAAATTGGCAATTGAAAAACTATTGAATTCTTTATACAGCTGTTTCGTTTCAAAACACTGAATCCGTGGACGGTGGAGTAAAGATATAAAACTAGGTCAGAAGGTTCCGACTCTTTGTGAATCGCGCTTTTGTTTGGTTTAGATAAAGGTTCAAGCGAGTGTGTTCTAAATGGGCAACGTTCAAAACAGAGCTGCTATAGTAAAGTGCAGTTATTAGTACCTGCCCTATCGGTACCGATAACTGCACTTTACTATAGCAGCTCTGTTTTAAACGTTTTGTTTGATTAAGAGATAAAGGTTCAAACGAGCGTGTTCTAAATGGGCAACGTTCAAAACAGAGCTGCTATAGTAAAGTGCAGTTAACGGTACCTGCCCTGGGTGGTAGTTAACCAATGACGTTTCTCGACTTTTGTGATTGCGCTTTTTGTTTGATTTATAGGGAAAGATTCAAGCAAATGTGTTTAAGTTGAAACACTCTAGAGTGGAGTAGAGTGCGCTGAGTGGTATCTACCCTGGGTGATAGTTAACAGAAAAGGTTTATGACGTTTTTTAACCCACCTTTCGGTTTGCTTGAGAAGCACGAACGAAGCGTTCTGATACAAAGCAACATTTTATCACTTCAACACCCCATATCTGTCCGAAGTTTTCCGCGCCCCCGAATGTATCTCGTTACTCCGTTGAGAAGCTCCATCTCTCCCGCACACGAACTGCGTCAGAGCTCTTATGAGTTTTCGCGCCCTTTGAGCTCACTCGCTACGTATACAGAAGTGACCTTCCTCACGTACACTCGCGCTAACCACATGACTGTAGGTACGGGCTTTAGAACAGTCGTAACGTACATCCCACATCTTTTAGTAGCTCTTTGCTATTGAGTGGCGTTGGTTTGGGAGCTGCTTCCGGCCTTGCTCAGAGTGAATTTCGATAAAAAAAAATGACTAAGCACTCAGTAACTCACAACGATAAGGCCTCTCTCCCTCGATATTTGTCTTGCTAGCGCTTTGTCCTAGTGTTTTTACAGAGTATTGTAAAAGGCGAATAAAAATGAACAAAGACGTTGGTTTTGTCTCTCATCATTGCACAGGGCAGATACCACTCACTGAATAGGATGTATATAAGTGCCCCCCCCCCCCCCAAAAAAAATAGAAAGTGCGCAATTATTGAGCTTTCTCGCTACTTCCTACTGTAGTGAGGGCCGTCACCCAGGGCTGATACCATTTACTGCACTTGGGGGCGCATTTTTATAGTAAATCCTCCTTATATCACTAAGTTTAATGAAGAAAAAAAATAGCGCATTCGACTCTCATTCGCTACTTCATGCAGAAGTGAGGTATTTAGTTTAACTATCACCCAGGGAAGATATCATTAACTCCAATAGGGTGCAGGTTGTGGGCCACGTAAGTCACATTCGCTATCTTATACAGAAATGAATTCCGTTACACACACTAGGCACCCAGTATTGTCATAGCCTCGCTCGTCCTTGATATTTGTTGGGCTGTTTCGGGACTTCAAAATCTTCTTAACGTTTCTCATGGGTGGTGTTAAAGGCAGATAAAAGGGAACAAAAGCGTTGTTTTCTGACTTTATTATTGCCCAGGGCAGATACCACTCACTGCACTATTCGTCATAGAAATGAACTTCAATAAAAGGGTCCCGACGCCCTTGAGCCTCTCTTGCTATATGCTTTATACAGAATTGATGCACCTGGTTTCACCATCGTCCGGGGCAGATACTACTCACTCCACTAGGGTGCAAATTCAGGCGCACGTAAGCCTCATCCGCTACTTTATACTGGAATGACTTCCCTCGCGCTCACTCGCTCATACTACACGACCGGGCACTCAGCGTCTCTCATTGATAATGGCCTCCTCTACCTTGATATTTGCCTTTCAATTAAATAGCGCGATGGCAGTGATTTCGCAATACGATATTATGTAACTTTTTATTCGAGGCGCGGTCCATCTGTGGCTCATGCTTGAGAAAAATAATATTCTCATTCAAATGAGGAGGACGAATAAAGTTAAAATAAGCGACAAATTTCAAAGGTTTAGATATTATTTACCTTGCCCATGTGTGGCTCATGCTCGACTAGAGAGTCGGAATTTCGCAATAAGAAAACGGGAAGTATCCATACGTCTAAAATGGGCGTCGTTTTAAAGCAAAACCAATTAAATATTGCGGTTATGGGGGCGGGGCCGAACCTTTGAACGAAGGGGATTTCGGATTTACTGACTAGTGAAGTTTTACGAGCGAAGTGTTTGCACAAACAGTAAAGTTTGCGTTGAATCGTATATGCGGTCACTTTTCACGACACAAAAACGGTAATATTATGATAAACATAACGCAAGGTACGAAGTCCGCGAAGTTCTCAAAAAAAAAAATTATGAAAATTTGATGAAATAACGTAAAAAATATATGCGCGATGATTTTGCAAATACATTTCTGGTATTTCTCTCTTTTATTTGTGAAGATTTTGAGTTTTTTTACAACCCAGAAATAGGTATATAGCCCTCGAGGATTCAGTTTTTACAAATATTCGAAAAACATTTCATGAGCTCCTTTTAGAAATACCTTTTAGATACTATTTTCTCCTATTTGTGAAATTTAACATTTTTTAATCCGTTTACATCCCAGAAATAGATATGCTAGGATGGGTCAATGGGTCACAAAGTTATCTCAAAATAAGAAAAAATTTACCGGATGTTTCAAGATATCGATATCCTTTTTGTCTGAGCAAGTTTGGTTATTTTCCTTATTTCCTTTAAATGATCAACAAAATTCCTCGATAATTTCGCAGTTTCCACTAAGGTTATTAAAAATAGCAGATATTTGTAAAAACTTATCCTGTCAAGCATGAGTCACTGATGGATCGCGTCGATGAGACGCGGTCCATCTGTGGCTCATTCTTGACAAAACCATATTTCCGATTCGATATTAGACCTCGTACAAACGCGCTCGTAGCCCTTGATTTCACCAAAAAAAAAATTCAGCGGAATTAGAGCTGGGCAAAACCGAATCATTTGGACTTCGAATCTGATTCGGACTATTTTTTAAACCGAGTCGAATGGCTAATTGACCAAAATTAGTTGCAATTTGTCGTTAAATATGGAAATTCTAGTTTATTTAGCAAGTTTCTGTTCCTATCAACGATTCAAAATTGATTAGGATAAATTGTGCCTCGAATCGATTCGAATCACAAAGTCGAACTGCCGATCCCTAAGCGCAATACTATAAATCATAGATTACCTTATGTTCCACCTATTACGATCTTATATGTCGAGCAAGCATTTCTGTTGCCCATTATATAGAAAATCAGCCACTCATCGGACCTCTCCAGATTTTGCTGTAACCACAATGACGGAATAAAAGTTCCGTCTGGAAATTATGTTTTCACGCGTGGGCCGCTGATAAGGCTGGACAATTCGATTCGGAGATTCGGAATGATTCAAAGCACACGTTATTCGAATCAATCTCGAATCGTTCATAGGAACAGAAACTTCCCAAATGAAGTGAAATTTCCATTTTTAACGATAAAATGTAAGCGATTTTGGTCAAATTTGACCAAAATCGATTGTATTTTGTCGTTAAAATATGAAAATTTTTGCTCCTAGACATGGAGTCTCAATTGAAAATAAACACTATAAACTATAAAATGTCTTGATTTTCAAAATGGAAACGAGTGGTAATACTAAAAATGTGATATTTGCTATTTACACGGAATTACGGTGGTTCGATCCGATTCGAAAAAAATCATCAGAATCATATTCGAATTCCAAAAGGTTCGAATCGCCGATTCCATAATAATGGAATCAGTCAATATTTATCCAACTTGTTAGCGAACTCACGCAGTTTACTTGTGGAAGCTGATCTACGTCATTCGAGGTGTGGATGTGTCGTAATTCGATCTGACGAAAGTATTTGATTACATATTGCCTGTGATTTATAAAGCATCACAAGAACAAGTTTATAATTTTAATCATTTATTTAATAATTTTTTATTTATTGAATATTTATTTAATATATTTGAAGTCGTTCACAAGTTCCGAGAAAAATGCAATGTTTATTCGGCTTAATATAGGAATTAACCCGCTCCCCAACCCCACCGGAAGTCTCTGAAATTCATATCAAAATGTACAAAATTCACCAAAAAAGCGTCACACTAGTTGAAGCAGTCGATTTTCGTCATCCTAATTACTCTTATTACTTAATAGAAAAGGCGATAACATCATTTCTTTGGCTTCTGTCTAAAAATCTCAAAATCATAAATTAATCCCATTCCTCCAAGTGAATATTCCTCCCCAGGCGTATGAAGAGGGTAATCCCCCCCCCCAACAGCCTCTGACGCTCAAAAATATATTGAACTCACCCAAAAACGCTAAATATCTTACTTTTTACTTATTTTTCAATTAAAAGTCCTCCACTATGGCCCATGTTTGGCGAAACAAAGTTACTTATACGCGCTGGAATAAACAACAGAAACTCACTTGTCGAAGTCGATCGATGTGCGTCATTATATGTATTGATGTTTCGTAATACAAAAGGCGATAAATTCTTTTCTCCCGTATGTCGAGTCCCCTTGAGAGTCCTTCGCTATTCAGAAGTTAATTATTATTATTCATGGTAGATTATACTACGCACGAGCTGCAGATGGTTTGCCTTATTGATAGGGCCGGGGAAAACCGAATTATTTGGAGTTCGAATTTGATTCGAATAATTTTTACCAATCGGATTGAATCATAAATTTAACGTGAATATTAAATGGTCAATAGTCAGTAATATTTTCAATATTATAACTTGTCTCCCTTGTTAAAACCACGGAATTTATAGTTTTAGTGTGTTTTAAATTCATACTAAATGTCAGAGAGAACCAATTTTCATATTTTAACAACAAAATATAATCGATTTTGGTAAAATTTGACCAAAATCGATTGTATTTTGTTGTTAAAATTGAAAATTCGAGTTTATTTAGCAAGTTTGTATTTCTATGAACTATTCACACTTGATTCGAATAAATTGTGCTTCGAATCGATTCGAATCACCGAATCTAATTCCCCATCCATAATTATTGATGAATGCGTTTCGAACGACCATATAATTGGCCATATACATAAGAGAAAACCATTTCCCATTTATTTAGGATGTTTTATTGACCAAGTTTGACCAAAATCGATTGTATTTTGTCGTTAAAAATGAAAATTCCAGTTCATTCAGCAAGTTTTTATTTCCATGAACGATTCACGATTAATTCGAATAAATCGTGCTTCGAATCGAATCACCGAATCCCATTCCCCATCCCTAATTGCATAAGAGAAAACCATTTTCCATTCATTTGAGTAAAACCGACAAAAACTGGTATAGACCGGGTATATCACGTGATTATGTCTGCATATGTTCCTTCCTGGACAAATTAAAAGTATCTTTATGACGTTAACAAGTAATTGTATATTCCCAACAATTCGAAACTTGTGGTGACATTTATGCTGAGTATAAGCTGCTGTCGGCCCACGTCCCGCAGTAAAGTTATCGTCAACGAACGACGAATTTAGCAGATTTAGCACGAAATGGCATTTTGCACGTAATTGTATATTACACGACGAGATACCGGTCCATCATTGACTCATACATGACGATCCACCAAAAGCCCATAATTTGCCGGAACGTCGACTTTACAGTTTAATTTTGGTTTAATAAAGTAAAATTATGGTGAAAACTGCGATTAGACCGCTTAAAAGTTTGAATCTTCGCACATAAATGTATGTTTATTAAGCTGCGGTCCATCTTTGGCTCTCGCATAACAAATTTTTACAGTTTGCTATTGGCCTGGGGACGTGGACTAACTACTTATCCTTCCTCTGTGCCTTCGTGTTTGCGGATCCATATGCAGTGCATGCAAGGATACAGTAGCAAGAGTAACTATGACTAACAAGAGAGATTCAAAGTCCTGCTTCACACTTAAGCAAATTTATTTCTATAACGTTTCGTCTGACGAAAGTCAGACTCTCTTTTTACAGTTTAATTTTAATTTAATCGAATAAAATTATAGACAAAACGGCGATTAAACCTCTTAAGAGTATGAATCTCTGCACGTAAATGTATGTTTATTGAACCGCGGTCCATCTGTGGCTCTTGCTTGACAAATTGATACCTGATCGTAGCAATTGTATATTTCTAAATATCTAAATGGCCTTGTTGATGAGATTTTTCTAAAGTATGGACTGTTCATGGACCCCGCATTTGACCATCAACAGCCCATAATTGGCCAACAAAAAGTCGATTTTAAAGCTTAACTTCAATATAGGCAAGACGCCGGTGTATACGAGGGTTCATATTTGACAAAATAAAATATTTTGATGAAGTTTGCATTTTTTCAAGTATGCTGCGTCTAGTTTAACAAATAAAAGTTTCAAAATAAATCGATGTCAGCGTTTCTTCCCCGTCAGGTCAAGAAGCCCTTACGGTTACGTTGCGTGATTAGAAAATCATCCTCGAGTCGAAATGGCCTAGTCGAGGCGCGAGTCCGGCTTGCTTATCCATGCCCACCACTCAACTCAGGGTGTAATAACTTGGGTAGGTTAAGACGAACAGGAAAAGATGATATCTTTCCAGCAATTGTAACCCTGTCCGTCTATAAATGGTCGCTGTTACGGGGCCTTGGACAGGGTGATCCACTCTAAGACGTGGCTATAAAAAAAAAATGTGCAGTCTTTCTTCGTAGTTACGTTGAGCTTATCCAGTCAGAAATTTTGTTTTGTCAAGCATGAGCCACAGATGGATCGCGTTTAAGCAGCGCGATCCATATGTGACTCATGCTTAACAAAGCTCGCTTACCAAATGGTAACTTTTTTTCAGGTTTTTTGAATTATTTGCTATGGCCTGACCGTGGACCTACCGGGGACTTGTACCCAATAACCGTTAGGCACGGACGTTTGTAGGGACTGTGTATCTGTTCTATGTTACAGATACCCGCGAAGTGCCTTGCTGAAGGGCACGTCCGGTGGTGAAATGGTCAAGCATCGAACCATCGGCCTTCCGGACAATACCTTCGCTTACTAAGGATGACTTCCTGACCTATCTGAAAGGGGGCTGAAAAAGTCGATTTTACGGTTTTATTTCAACAACCCCGAGCAGAAATTCAAGGGGGGGGAGGGGGGGGGGCTTTGTGATGATTATTATTGCAATGGTTCTATTATTTGACCCAGCTTCCCACGAAGGCCATATTAAGGGCGCATTTTTTGTTTATTTTTTGTCACAGTCAGGCAATGCATGTGTGTTTCAACTTCCCGTAAAGTAGAGATGGGCTGATTCCAAAATTTCGCGGATACCGATACCACCTTCGTAATTTATATTCCGACACAGATACCGAGTACTTTGTTAAATATGTCAAAAGCCTTTTTGTATCCACATACTTATGCGCTCGCTATGGTTCACCCACGTATGTGTACGTCTACGTACGTTTGCACCCTTGAACTTTTGCATCCATTTGAGTGCAAACTTTTCACAGATGAAAAGATACCGAATTGAAGCTGCATTCAAGCCTACATAGTTTCAACGATTGTGTGCAAATAGGCGCGGGAAATGTTTGTGGTTACACGGCTAACGGGACATCTAAGACGTTTTTTCTGCATAAAAAGAGCATATAGTCAAAAATAATTACAGTGAATTGATGGGTTTTATTTAATAAAACCCAAAGTGTAAATAAAAACGTTCACGAGAGGCATGCTTCACCCGTTTTAATCATTTTTCAGAGCAGCTGAGTGCGAAGCCGACATGGATTCGGACTGAACTAGTCAGTGAAAATAGAAAATTCCTAAAGAGTTTCATTGTTGCGTAATAAAACAGTTGCTTTTCCATTCACTCACATTTATCACGTTGATAAAGGGTATTCGTACGCTACGTTGTGAAAATTGACACCGCCACTAAGACTTTCCCCTCTATCGGTATCGACGGTGGTAATTTTCCGATACCAGTACCGATACCGATCCTTCAAAAACCACCGATACTTTCCGATACCGATACATCGACCCATCTCTACCGTGAAGGCCTTACTGCGGGCGGCATATTCTTCTGTTCACATGCAAGCAATGCATTTTATTGTTTACTTGACAAAATAATACTTCTGATTGGGAATCTTTAACCATTTCCAAAGGGGTATTGACGGATTGAGGGATGGGAACGTAAAAAGATCGCGCAACTAGGGCGTTCCCATCAGGGGCTAATAATTTTTTCACAGCCACTAATCCGAGCGAAACATCCTGAGCAAGGCCACTGTAAAGGCCGTATCACACGTTTGCGTAGGTTGCGTTTTTTCTAGGTTTGTTTTATTTTACGCGTGTGTTTTACGCAAGCGCAATGCTCTGCATGCATTTCCTTACGTGTTCCGATGAGACGGAGCGGTTTGCTATGGAAGCTAACGCAGAGTACCCGTTTCGGTTTTTGCGTTTGTGCTTTGTACGCGTGTGAAAACGATTAACGCAAAACAATGCAAGCGTTTGTTGCAGTTTTTATTTTATTACCCGAAATGTAATTGTATTGTGGCCTTAACAGCGGCAACTTAGTAGCGGATGTGTATTGCAATAGCCAAGTAGATTTTGAATCGAGTATCTTTGAAGATAAAAGTTAAAGTTTCTGACGGATCGCGCCACCAATGCGCGGTCTATAAGTCGGTCATGTTTATTATCTTTATTTTCTTGCTTTATCACTACGTCAAGGTAAGGTCCATCGGTTGTCCACACTTGAAAAAAGATTATATACATTGTGACTAGGGCAATTCAATTCGGTGATTCGAAATGATCCGAAGCACAGATTATATGAATCAATTGTGAATCGATCATAGGAACAAAAGCATGGTAAATGACTACATTTTCCCATTTTTAGCGACAGAATGAAATCGATTTTGATCAAATTAGACCAAATTCGCCTGTATTTTGTCGTTAAAAGGAAAATACATCGCTTTTAAGTCAGTTTATGCTAATATTTGTAATTTGCAACTGTATATTTCCGAATCATCATAATGTAGACTACAATAGTAATAGTAAAAATGGGATGTTTGATATTTTTATGAAATCAACGATTCGATCAGATTCGAAAAAATTATTCGAATCAGATTCGAATTCCAAATGATTCGGTTTTGCCCGGTCCTAACAGTGATGCAGGTCTTTGATACAGGTCTAGAACGCGGATGTGTTGCAACAACCAAGTTGATTTTATATTCAGTATCTTTGAAGATAAAAGTTTAAGTGCCTGATGGATCGCGCTAACAATGCGCGGTAGGTCATGTTTGACAAAATCCATCTGTTGTACTATGTCCTTGCTTATCTGCAATGCGCCGAAGATCTCAAATAGGTCGTTGCCACGGAACTACTACACGGATGTGTTGCAATAATAGAAGTATATGTGTATTGGGTGTTTTAAGCGTATAAGAGTGGGTCACTAAAGGAAGGCATCGCGCTTTTCAGTAACTCTTTGCTATGGAGTGGCTGTTGGTTGGTTTCCTTTGGGAACTGCTTCCGGCCTTGCTCAGAGTTAATTTCAATAAAAAAATATCCATGCTTATCTGAAATGCACCGAGGATCTTAATAGATCGTTATCGCGACACTTCTACACGGATGTGTTGGAAGAAGTGGATTTGTAATGAGTATTTTTAAGCGTATAGGTGCGGGTCCTTGAGGGATCGCCCAAGAAGTAAAGTAAATCGGCGGAAGTATGTATATTTGGAAGGCAACGACGCTAAGCGACATTACGACACTGGAACGCGGATGTGTTGCAATATTCTATTTGCCATATTTCATATTTTTATCAATCTGACGCCACGCCACGGCTCGGTTCGTCAGTGTCCCATAGTTGACAAACAATTATCCCTCAAGAAGTGTAGATAAGTGGTAGAGCGTTTTGTCATCGCTCAGAGCAGATAGAAGTATGTATATTTGGAAGGTAACAACGCTCTCAATAAAGCGAGATTGGAACGCGGATGTGTTGCAATACTTCATTTTCATAAAGAAATTTTATTACTCTGAGCAAGGCCGAAAGAAGAGCCTGAAATAGGCCAACTAACGCCCATTCAAATGTTAAAGGCCAGCAACTGCGCTCTAAGCGGAAAACATTCCATACAGAGCTAATTGAGTGGCTGTTAATTGGTTCCGATTGGGAGCTGCTTCCGACCTTGCCTAGAATGAATTTCCATGAAAAAAATAATAAAAAACACCATGGCGAAGAGCAGTGTCCTTCCCAATGATAACTTCTTTGTTTCCTTTCATTCGCCTCTTACAACAGGCAGGAAATATTAGAAGGAGTCACTGATGGAGCCAATTTGAAGTTTGTATGTTTGAAAGGTTTGCTGGGCGATTTCCCTGTGGTTAAACATGATGGCATCGCGGGTTAAAGATATCGTGTTCGAGTCCCGGCTTGTGAATCCATGCCCAACACTCAACCCAGGGTGTAATAACTTAAGTGGGATAAGCCGAACAGGAAAAGATCGTATCTTTCCAGCAATTCTAACTCTGGTCGTCTATAATTGGCCGCCAGTACAGGGCCTTGGGCAGGGAAATTCCCTCCAGGAAGTGGCGATAAAAAAGGTAATAACGCTCTCGTTAGATCTGCGTTTTTATATTGCAACGCGGATTTGTTGCAATACTCGAGCGGATTCTGAAATGAATGTATTTAAAGATAGGAGTAACTGTTGGATCGCGTGGACGAAGCGTTCAGTGGAACTAAATAAAATGTCAATAGATAGCGCCGCCAACGCTCCGCCCATCAATGGCTGCTACTTTTTATAGCCACTTATCTGAGTGGACCACCCTGATCAAGTCCCTACACCAGCGGTCATTTAGAGGCGATCGGGTTTAGTGTTGTTGAAAAGATATCAATTTTTCGGTTCGGGGAAAAACTGTGGGTGCCCTGTAGGTACGGGCTTTAGAATAGTCCTAACGTATTTCCTGCGTGTCGTAAGACGCGACTAAAAGGAAGCGAAAGAAGTAGTAGACGGTTCTACCATCGTCCAGGGCAGATACCACTCACTGTACTTTACAATGATGGTTCAGTTCCGTTTGGGATGTTTCCCGCTTAGAAAGCAGTTGCTGGTACAACATCTTTTAGTAGGTCTTTGTCATCAAGTGATTGGTAGTTGGTACCTTTTAGGCTCTGCTCCCGGCCTTGCTCATAGTGAATTTCAATAGAAAAAAAAATTTAGCTTGGGATGCAAGGCCAACCCGTCTACTTGACAAAATGCCTCGATTCAGAATCATGCTTATTCAGAGAATGACGCAACTCTCAAAAAATCGTTATTACGACACTGATACGCAGTTGTGTTGCAATACTCAAGTGGGTTTTGAAACGAAAGGTTTCATATTTAGAAATCTGCACGATGGTAATAAAATTACTCAAGTGCCGGGATAGTTGGAGGGATTTTAGCGCGTCAATACCAACACATGATGCCTTTCATTATTTTTATTTTTTATTGAAATTCGCTGAGAGCAAGCCCACAGTAAACTAATCAAACTTGAAAAACCACTTAAGTGCAAAGAGCTACATGAAATGCAGGAACAGGAATTAAGAAATCCCCATCCCTGATAGATGTCTAAGTTTAGAGATTCTC
>OZ023149.1:788595-975836 GCA_963675895.2 Styela plicata
TGCATCTACGAAGAGAGATCACGCAAGGTGACCGTAAGGGCTTCTTGACCTGACGAGGAAGAAATGCTGACATGGATTTATTTTGAAAGTTTTATTTGTTTAACTAGACGCAGCATACTTGTGAAAATGTGCAAACGTCATCAAAATATTTTATTTTGTCAAATATGACCCTCATATGGACCGGCGTCTTGCCGATATTGAAGTTAAGCTTTAAAATCGACTTATTGACCAATTATGGGCTGTTGATGGTCAAAAGCGGGGTTCATTAACAGCCCATATTTTGCAAAAATCTCATCTACAAGGCCATTTAGATATTTAGAAAGATACAATTACTGCGATTATGTATCAGTTTGTCAAGCAAGAGCCACAGATGGACCGCGGTTTAATAAACATACATTTACGTCCAGAGATTCAAACTTTTAAGAGGTTTAATCGCCGTTTTGTCTATAATTTTACTCGATTAAATTAAAATTAAACTGTAAAAAGAGGGTCTGACTTCGGTCAAACGAATTGTTACAGAAATAAATTTGCTTAAGTGTGAAGCAAGACTTTGAACTTCTCTAGTTAGTCATAGTTACTCTTGCTACTGTATCCTTGCATGCACTGCATAAGGATCCGCAAACACGAAGGCACAGAGGAAGGATAAGTAGTTAGTCTACGTCCCCCAGACCAATAGCAAACTGTAAAAAGTCGACGTTCCGCAAATTATGGGCTTTTGGTGGATCGTCATGTATCAGTCAATGATAAACGGTATCTCGTGCAATATACAATTACGTGCAAAATGTCACTCCGTGCTGAATGTGCTAAATTCCACGTTCTTTGACGAGGCGAGGCGTGGGCTTCAGCAGCTTATACTCAGCATAAATGTCACCACAAGTTTCGAATTGTTGGGAATATACAATTACTTGTTAACGTCATAAAGATACTTTTAATTTGTCCAGGAAGGAACATATGCAGACATAATCACGTGATATAGCCGGTCTATACCAGTTTTTGTCGGTTTTACTCAAATGAATGGAAAATGGTTTTCTCTTATGCAATTAGGGATGGGCAATGGGATTCGGTGATTCGATTCGAAGCACGATTTATTCGAATTAATCGTGAATCGTTCATGGAAATAAAAACTTGCTGAATGAAGTGGAATTTTCATTTTTAACGACAAAATACAATCGATTTTGGTCAAACTTGGTCAATAAAACTTGTTAAATAAATGGGAAATGGTTTTCTCTTATGCATATGGCCAATTATATGGTCGTTCGAGACGCATTCATCAATAATTATGGATGGGGAATTAGATTCGGTGATTCGAATCGATTCGAAGCACAATTTATTCGAATCAAGTGTGAATCGTTAATAGAAATAAAAACTTGCTAAATAAACTACGATTTTCAATTTTTAACGACAAAATACAATCGATTTTGGTCAAATTTTACCAAAATCGATTATATTTTGTTGTTAAAATATGAAAATTGGTACCCTCTGACATTTAGTATGAATTTAAAATACACTAAAACTATAAATTTCGTGGTTTTAACAAGGGAGACAAGTTATAATATTGAAAATATTATTGACTATTGACTATTTAATATTCACGTTAAATTTATGATTCAATCCGATTGGTAAAAATTATTCGAATCAAATTCGAACTCCAAATAATTCGGTTTTCCCCGGCCCTATCAATAAGACAAACCATCTGCAGCTCGTGCGTAGTATAATCAACCATGAATAATAATAATTAATTTCTGAATAGCGAAGGACTCTCAAGGGGACTCGACATACGGGAGAAAAGAATTTATCGCCTTTTGTATTACGAAACATCAATACATATAATGACGCACATCGATCGACTTCGACAAGTGAGTTTCTGTTGTTTATTCCAGCGCGTATAAGTAACTTTGTTTCGCCAGACATGGGCCATAGTGGAGTACTTTTAATTAAAAAATAAGTAAAAAGTAAGATGTTTAGCGTTTTTGGGTGAGTTCAATATATTTTTGGTCGTCAGAGGCTGTTGGGGGGGGAGGGGAATTACCCTCTTCGTACGCCTGGGGAGGAATATTCACTTGGAGGAATGGGATTAATTTATGATTTGGAGATTTTTAGACAGAAGCCGAAGAAATGATGATATCGCCTTTTCTATTAAGAAATAGGAGTAATTGGGATGACGAAAATCGACTGCTTCAACAAGTGTATCACTTTTTTGGTGAATTTTGTACATTTTGATATGAATTTCAGAGACTTCCGGTGGGGTGGGGGAGCGGGTTAATTCCTATATTAAGCCGAATAAACATTGCATTTCTCTCGGAACTTGTAAACGACTTCAAATATATTAAATAAATATTTAATAAATTAAAAATTCTTAACTAAATGATTAAAATTATAAACTTGTTCTTGTGATGCTTTATAAATCACGGGCAATATGTAATCAAATACTTTCGTCAGATCGAATTACGACACATCAACACCTCGAATGACGTAGATCAGCTTCCACAAGTAAACTGCGTGAGTTCGCTAACAAGTTGGATAAATATTGACTGATTCCAATATTATGAAATCGGAGATTCGAACCATTTGGAATTCGAATATGATTCTGATAATTTTTTTCGAATCGGATCGAACCACCGTAATTCCGTGTAAATAACAAATATCACATTTTTAGTATTACCACTCGTTTCCATTTTGAAAATCAAGACATTTTATAGTTTATAGTGTTTATTTTCAATTGAGACTCCATGTCTAGGAGCAAAAATTTTCATATTTTAACGACAAAATACAATCGATTTTGGTAAAATTTGACCAAAATCGCTTACATTTTATCGTTAAAAATGGAAATTTCACTTCATTTGGGAAGTTTCTGTTCCTATGAACGATTCGAGATTGATTCGAATAACGTGTGCTTTGAATCATTCCGAATCTCCGAATCGAATTGTCCAGCCTTATCAGCGGCCCACACGTGAAAACATAATTTCCAGACGGAACTTTTATTCCGTCATTGTGGTTACAGCAAAATCTGGAGAGGTCCGATGAGTGGCTGATTTTCTATATAATGGGCAACAGAAATGCTTGCTCGACATATAAGATCGTAATAGGTGGAACATAAGGTAATCTATGATTTATAGTATTGCGCTTAGGGATCGGCAGTTCGACTTTGTGATTCGAATCGATTCGAGGCACAATTTATCCTAATCAATTTTGAATCGTTGATAGGAACAGAAACTTGCTAAATAAACTAGAATTTCCATATTTAACGACAAATTGCAACTAATTTTGGTCAATTAGCCATTCGACTCGGTTTAAAAAATAGTCCGAATCAGATTCGAAGTCCAAATGATTCGGTTTTGCCCAGCTCTAATTCCGCTGAATTTTTTTTTTGGTGAAATCAAAGGCTACGAGCGCGTTTGTACGAGGTCTAATATCGAATCGGAAATATGGTTTTGTCAAGAATGAGCCACAGATGGACCGCGTCTCATCGACGCGATCCATCAGTGACTCATGCTTGACAGGATAAGTTTTTACAAATATCTGCTATTTTTAATAACCTTAGTGGAAACTGCGAAATTATCGAGGAATTTTGTTGATCATTTAAAGGAAATAAGGAAAATAACCAAACTTGCTCAGACAAAAAGGATATCGATATCTTGAAACATCCGGTAAATTTTTTCTTATTTTGAGATAACTTTGTGACCCATTGACCCATCCTAGCATATCTATTTCTGGGATGTAAACGGATTAAAAAATGTTAAATTTCACAAATAGGAGAAAATAGTATCTAAAAGGTATTTCTAAAAGGACCTCATGAAATGTTTTTCGAATATTTGTAAAAACTGAATCCTCGAGGGCTATATTCCTATTTCTGGGTTGTAAAAAAACTCAAAATCTTCACAAATAAAAGAGAGAAATACCAGAAATGTATTTGCAAAATCATCGCGCATATATTTTTGACGTTATTTCATCAAATTTTCTTAATTTTTTTTTTGAGAACTTCGCGGACTTCGTACCTTGCGTTATGTTTATCATAATATTACCGTTTTTGTGTCGTGAAAAGTGACCGCATATACGATTCAACGCAAACTTTACTGTTTGTGCAAACACTTCGCTCGTAAAACTTCACTATTAGTAAATCCGAAATCCCCTTCGTTCAAAGGTTCGGCCCCGCCCCCATAACCGCAATATTTAATTGGTTTTGCTTTAAAACGACGCCCATTTTAGACGTGTTGCTTCCCGTTTTACATTGCGAAATTCCGACTCTTTAGTCAAGCATGGGCCACAGATGTGCAAGGTAAATAATGTCTAAACCTTTGAAATTTGTCGCTTATTTTAACTTTATTCGTCCTCCTCATTTGAATGAGAATATTATTTTTCTCAAGCATGAGCCACAGATGGACCGCGCCTCGAATAAAAAGTTACATAATATCGTATTGCGAAATCACTGCCATCGCGCTATTTAATTGAAAAGCAAATATCAAGGTAGAGGAGGCCATTATCAATGAGAGACGCTGAGTGCCCGGTCGTGTAGTATGAGCGAGTGAGCGCGAGGGAAGTCATTTCTGTATAAAGTAGCGGATGAGGCTTACGTGTGCCTGAATTTGCACCCTAGTGGAGTAAGTGGTATCTGCCCCGGGCGATGGTGAAACCAAGTACATCAATTCTGTATAAAGCCTATAGCACCCTTTTATTGAAGTTCATTTCTATGACGAATAGTGCAGTGAGTAGTATCTGTCCTGGGCGATAATAAGGTCAAAAAGCACGGCTTTGTTCTCTTTTATTCGCCTTTTACACCACCCATGAGAAACGGTAAGAAGATTTTGAAGCCCAGAATAGCCGAACGAATATCAAGGTAGATACTAAATGACAGATACTGGGTGCCTAGGGTGTGTACGAAATGCATTTTTGTATAAGATAGCGAATATGGCTTACGTGGCCAAAACCTGCGCCCTAGTGGAGTGAGTGGTATCTGCTCTGGGTGAAAGTGAAACTAATTACCTCACTTCTGCATGAAGTAGCGAATGAGAGTCAGATGCGTAACTTTTTCGTTGAAATTCAGTGATATGAGGAGGATATAATACGAAAATGCACCCAAGTGCAGTAAATGGTATCGGCCCTGGGCGACGTCCCTCACTACAGTGGGAAGTAGCGTGAAATCTCAAAGATTTCGAACTTCCGTTTTTTTTTTTGGGGGGGGGGCACTTATATATACCCTATCCAGTGAGGGGTTTCTGCCCTGTGCAATGATGAAAGCCAAAACCAACGTCTTTGTTTATTTTTATTCGCCTTTTACAATACTCTGTAAAAACGCTAGGACAATTTCGATGACTGCACCCGCAAAACAAAGATCGAGGCAGAAAGGCTTTAATCGTTGAGAGATACTGAGTGCTTAGTCATCGTTTTTATCGAAATTCACTCTAAGCAAGACCGGAAGCAGCTCCCAAAGGGAACCAACCAACGGCCACTCAATAGCAAAGAGCTACTAAAAGATGTAGGATGTACGTTAGGACTATTCTAAAGCCCGCACCTACAGTCATGTGGTTAGTGCGAGGGTACGTGAGGAAGGTCACTTCTGTATATGTAGCGAGTGTATATGTACATTCGAGGGCGCGGAAAACTTCGGACAGATATGGGGAGTTGAAGTGATATAATATGTTGCTTTGTATCATAACGCTTCGTTCGTGTCTCCCGAGCAAACCAAAAGGTGGGTTAAAAAACGTCACAAACCTTTTCTCTTAACTATCACCCAGGGTAGATACCACTCACCGCACTCCACTCTATCTGCTCAGAAGTTTTGAATGGAATGTATCTCCTTAAAGCACTTGCTTGAACCTTCCTCCATAAATCAAACAAAAAGCGCAATCACAAAAGTCGAAAAACGTCATTGGGTAACTACCACCCAGGGCAGGTACCGATAACTGCACTTTACTATAGCATCTTTGTTTTGAACGTTGCCCATTTAGAACACACTCACTTGAACCTTTAACTCTAAACCAAACAAAAGCGCGATTCACAAACCTAGTTTTATATCTTTATCCGCCATCCACGGACTCAGTGTTTTGAAAGGCAACAGCTGTATAAAGGATTTAATAGTTTATCAATTGTCAATTTTGTTTTGTCAAGCATGAGCCACAAATGGCCCGCGCCTCGTCGGCGCGGTCCATAAGTGGCTCATGCTTAACAAAACACGTTGTAATGAAATTTTTTTAGTCATTTAACGATTCGGAGTTTTAAAAGTGGACGATTCGTATAAAGTTTTAATAGCTTCTGGTTAAGCTCTGTTATTAGTTTGATACGGGTCTGCCCTACATTTGTATTTCACGCAAATCCGCTCTCTAGAAAGGCCGAGAGTAGCGCCTATAATGAGTTAACTAACGGCCCTAATTAGGCAAAGCAATACAACACGATGTGGTGCAAGCAACTGCACTCTAAGAGGAAACACAATATAAAAATGAAACACCATCGTTAGGTGCAGTGAGTGGTATCTGCTCTGGGTGTTGGTAAAGTCATCCACCACTCATTCTACTCCTTCTTTGGTTAACATAATCTCTGCAAATCGTGAGAGGCGACTAAATAGAAACGAGAAAGTTGTAGATGGTTTTATCATCACCCAGGGCAGATACTACTTTCTGCATTTATTGGAGGCGCAAATTTTTAGCATGTTTACTACTTAGTGTGCGTTGTCAAATTTACATTTACATTGATCTAGTTCATATTGATCTAGTTCTCGCTACCGTTCATCGATTCGTGTTTTGAAAAGAAACAGCTGCATGGAATATTTAATAGTTTTTTCAATGATGATTGTATTTTGTCAAGCATGAGCCACAGATGGCCTTATTGCCCAGGACAGACACCACTGTACGTAGAGTGCTATTTCAAAGACCTGACGGTGTGGGAATCCTAGCGTAATCCCTGCCTGAGAAACGAGTTTCAGTTTTATTTAACATGCTTGCCACTTAGTGTCACAAGTAGCAAGAAGCCCGAACCAACGTCTTTATTCATTTTTATTCGCCTTTTACAATACTCAGTAAAAACTCTAGGACAATTTCGATGACTGCACCCGCAAAACAAATATCGAGGCAGGGAGGCTTTAATCGTTGAGAGATACTTAGTGCTTAGTCATTGTTTTTATCGAAATACACTCTAAGCAAGGCCGAAGCAGCTCCCAAAGGGAACCAACCAACGGCCACTCAATAGCATAGAGTTATTAAAAAATGTAGGATGTACGTTCGGACTATTCTAGAGCCCGCACCTACAGTCATGTGGTTAGTGCGAGGGTACGTGAGGAAGGTCACTTCTGTATATGTAGCGAGTGTATATGTACTTTCGAGGGCGCGGAAAACTTCGGACAGATATGGGGAGTTGAAGTGATATAATATGTTGCTTTGTATCAGAACGCTTCGTTCGTGTCTCCCGAGCAAACCAAAAGGCGGGTTAAAAAAAGTCATAAACCTTTTCTGTTAACTATCACCCAGGGTAGATACCACTCACCGCACTCTACTCTATTGGTTCAGAAGTTTTGAACAAAGTGTAATAACTTAAAGCACACTTGCTTGGATCTTTCTCTCTAAATCACACAAAAGCGCATTCCCAAAAGTCCGGAAACGTCATTGATTAACTACCACCCAGGGCAGGTACCGATAGCTGCACTTTACTATAGCATCTCTGTTTTGAACGTTGCCCAATTAGAACACACTCACTTGAACCTTTATCTCTAAACCAAACAAAAGCGCGATTCACAAAGAGTCGGAACCTTTTGACCTAGTTTATATCTTTACTCCGCCATCCACGGATTCAGTGTTTTGAAACGAAACAGCTGTATAAAGAATTCAATAGTTTATCAATTTCCAATTTGGTTTTGTCAAGCATGAGCCACAGATGGTCCGCGCCTCGTCGGCGCGGTCCATCAGTGGCTCATGCTTAACAAAACACGTTGAAATGAAATTTTTCTAGCGATTTAACGATTCGGAGTTTTAAAAGTGGACGATCCGTATAAAGTTTAATAGCTTCTGGTGAAGAGCTCTATCATAGGTTTGATGACTGTCTGCCCTAGATTTCTATTTCACGCAAATCCGCTCTCTAGAAAGGCCGAGAGTAGCGCTTATAATGAGTTAACTAACGGCCCTAATATGGCAAAGCAGTACGACAAGATGTGGTGCAAGCAACTGCACTCTAAGCGGAAACACCGTACAAAAATGAAACAACATCGTGAGGTGCAATGAGTGGTATCTGCTCTGGGTGTTGGTAAAGTCATCCACCACACATTCTACTCCTTCTTTGGTTAACCTAATCTCTGCAAATCGTGAGAGGCGACTAAATAGAAACGAGGAAGTTGTAGATAGTTTTATCATCACCCAGGGCAGATACTACTTTCTGCATTTATTGGAGGCGCAAATTTTTAGCATGTTTACTACTTAGTGTGCGTTGTCAAATTTACATTAACATTGATCTAGTTTATATTGACCTGGTTTCCGCTGCCGTTCATCGATTCGTGTTTTGAAAAGAAACAGCTGCATGGAACATTTAATAGTTTTTTCAATGATGATTGTATTTTGTCAAGCATGAGCCGCAGATGGCCCTAGTGCCCAGGGCAGATACCACTGTACGTAGAGTGCTATTTCAAAGACCCGTCTGCGTGAGAATGAGTCCTAGCGTAATTGCTACTTGTCGCAAGGGGAGACTAAAAAGATACGAAGAAGTGTTAGACTATCTTATCATCGCCCAGGGCAGATACTACTCACTGGATTTTCTAAGAGGTTCAGTTTTGTTTAGCACCTTTGCTACTTAGTGTCCGTTATCGAATTAACAAACAAATACGATGTGTGTCGCAAGATGGGAATAAAAGAAAGGAGGGGTAGATGGTTTTGTCATCGTCCTGGGCAGACACGTCTGTAGTTAAAGTGCAATGCTAGGACCTGCAGGTGTGTGAATGTGTCCAAGCGCGCAGTTCCTACTTTTCTTGTTAACGGAACGCTGGAATGTTTTTAGTTCCTACTTGTACTTGTTAACGTGATCTCTGCAAATCGTAAGAGGCGACTAAAAAGAAACGAGGAAGGGATAGATTAATTAACCATCGCCCGGGGCAGATTTTATTAGAGGTTCAGTTTTTTTAAGGATGTTTTCTACCTAACATGCGTTTTCAATATTGACAACAACTGACCTAGTTTATATCCTTGCGCTGCCATTCACCGATTCAGTGTTTTAAAAGGAACCAGCTGTACAAAGGATTAAATGTTTTCCCGACTGGGAATTTTATTTTGTCAAGCATGAGCCGCTGATGAATCGCACCGACGGGGAACTTCCACTTGTTGGAATGGATCAACCTAACCAAAGCCCTGTATCGGCGGCCACTTATAGACGGACAGCGTCGGAGTTGATGGAAAGATACGCCCTATTTTGTGTCTCAAACTAGTTTTGTCAAGCATGAGCCACCGATGGATCGCGCTGCCGAGGCGCGATCCATCAGTGGCTCATGTTTGACAGAAAAATTCAGATTTGGTAACAAGTGTTGGTCCTCAACAATGTTTGGAGAACGCAATCTTTTGTTCGCAGTACAAGATTAATCTCTTATCGTTTGCGATCGTCCACAGGGAATGATTTGATTTGTCTAAATCATGACGTCATAATGTGCGCCGAAGGCAAAAAAATTCTAAAACGAAATCATAGCGCTCTTATTTAGCGATCGAAATTTTAGAGTTCGAAAGTTTTAAACAGTTCTATACTGTGTAATGATGTGGCCGAAGGCACGCAGAAAATTTTAGCTTTTATATACAAGTGAGGGGCATCCCCCCAATCCGCTCATGTGCCCAGAAGGATTACGCCGTAGGGCTCGCATTTCTCTGAATGTCCTGGTGCGCAAAACGGGCCGAGTTTTGGCAATATTTTCGAGCGCCTTTAGAGCTATGTTTCTTTTTGGACGGAATTATGATTTTTTGCGCCTCCGGAGCGATCTTTCTTTTTAGACGAAATTATGAATTTGTTATTTTTTCGCGCGTCTTCGTAGCGATGTTTTTTTTAGACATATTTACGGAATTAGTTATTTTCAGAAACTTATTAGGGGACTATTATGATTAGTTCAAAACTGTCATTTTTTTCGTCAGAAAGTGTATAGCACCCCCCTCCCCCCACCCATCCCTCTACAACGTCGAAAATACCTTTGAACGACCTCTAGCTAAACCAGCGCTGTGGTATTTTGTTTTGTATTTCTCTCTCTCTCGTGTATTACGAAAGATCTGAATGATTCACGGTTTCCTCCGTTGCGAAACATGTGGTTTATTTAACTGTAATTTAACTGTGATTTGAAAGGGGTTGTTTATATTAAATTGCTTGTTTTGTGCTAAGGTATAGAATACATTATAAGTCCATAACAGTGATATTTTAGTAAATTTACGTTTTTTTTTAAAGAGAAATGTGAATAGGTAACAGAGGACGCTTTATGACGAGTACGTATATTGCGAAATCCCCGCCTCGGCGATGAGAATCAATTTAAACATACGCACATACCCGTTATGTATCAGTCGAGCTAATAAGACAGGTGGTGTGTGGAAGGCGAGCTCGGGGCTGTTGAGTTTTTTTTTTATCAAGTTAGTACAAGTTATGATGTCATAGTTTACGTCGCAGACGCGTTGTTTTTTTTCGTTGAACGTTTCCTATCAGTGTTTTGCGACCTTATCGGTCGTGTAATGATTTGAGATTTATAAAGGGCTCAGAGACAAGTGTATCTGTGGCATCAACGAGTCTTCGGCGCGGAATCATCAATTGTGCGCAATCGTGTCGTTCTTGTCCCCGAATGTTGTTTTTTATCATCAACAGAAGGCATCAAAAATTTTCCGTACGACTTTGGCGCTCAAGTTTTGATAAAACAAAAATTAAAAAATAATTAACTTTCGATTGTTATGCCCTTTGCCGGTGGAACGGGGAAGGGGACATGTCGCCCTTAAGTTTTAATCCAATATTTTGGATATTCTCCATTATTTCATTACGGAGGAAACAGCGAAATGAGTATTTATACAAATGGGAAAAGGGGGGGCAGATTTATTGGTTGCCGGTATTTGAGAACTACGCAGTCAATACTGATCATTTCAGTTAGTTTTGATCGATGAATCAGGATGGTAGAGTTACAGGTGTTTGTTGATGTCAACGGAGAGTGCTGATTTCCTGCGTGTGGTAAACGGCGACTAAAAGGAAACAAGGAAGTGATAGATGGTTTTACCATCGCCCAGAGCAGATACCACTCACTGCACTTCGCGATAACGGTTCAGTTTTTTTCGGGGTGTTCTCCATTTAGAGTGCAGTTACTGGTACTGCATCTTTTAAAGGCTCTTTTCTATTGAGTGGCCTTTAGTTGGCACTGCCTTCGCCCTTGCTCGGAGTGAATTTCAAAAAATATATATCCGTCGTATCTGCATGAGAGGTCGCGGCCCGTCATATGGTTAAGCCATATTCTCGGTTCTCTATTCAATTACGAAAGATACGAATCCGTACTTCAAGATGGGTTGACTCGAGTAGTCGTCGAAAAGACAAGTCGTATACGAGTCAAGTTATTCCACTAAGACGACCCGACTCGAGATTCAAGTCATTGAAAGGGGTGACTCGATTCGAGTCTTTGACTCGAGTTCTCTCAACTTTGGCATGAGCCACAGATGGATCATGCCTCCGCGGTGCGATCCATCAATGACAGATGCGTTGCAAGACCATCTTCGACAGATTTACTTATCTGGTTAAAATTGCTATGTTTGTATGCTTCGTATGACGTAGGAACGGAAGCCGTAATTATAGTTCATAATGAAAGAAATCGATAATCACTGATCACGACAGCAGTACGGATTTGCTAATGCTACGTTTTGTAGTCGCTTTTGCCACATTAAGTGGCCCGTGGTCGCCTCCATTTACGTACTTCTTCCTGCTACTAGGGCTGGGCGAAACCGAATCATATGAAATTCGAATATGATTCGAATATTTTTTTCGATTCGGATCGAATCACAAATTTTATGTAAATAGCAAATAACCCATTTTTACTATTATAACTCGTTTCCATCGTGAAAATGAAGAAATTCATAGTTTATAGTGTTTTTCAATTCACACTAACAACAACAATTTTTTTAATTTAATGACGAAATATATTCGATTTTGGTCATTCAAATACTAATCCAAAACTAATTCTGTCAATCATGAGCCACTGATGGGTCGTGCTAACGAGGCGCGATCCATCTGTATCTCATGGTTGACAGAATTGGTAGTAATTCAATTTCTACGCGGAAATTATCTTTTGCAACAAACTCTGATAAGGTATTCACACTTCAAACTAAAGAGATCGATAAAACAGACAGAAGGAGGGAGGAACGGGCGTTTAATGATGTCAACAGTTCTCAAGTGCCGATCATTCACATCTGAGATACAGAATCGATCTCTCGAGTAGGATGACGCATATTCAGTTTACACGTCGTGATGGGCGATCACGTTAAGCTGTTTTACCGATACGTTGCATTATGTTTCGGCTGATAAAGTGAAAACGGTAATACGCGCCTGCATTGCTTTGCGTTTTTTGTATCCACAAGCCAACATGTACAAACGTACGCAAGGAAACGAGCACTGTGCGTTAGCTTTCATAGCAAACCGTTCTCTTTCATTGGAAAACGTAAGGATATGTATGCAGAGCGTTGCGCTTGCGTAAAACGCAAGAGAAAAATAAAACAAACAGCGAAAAAACGCAACCTACGCAAACGTTTAGTGCGACCTTAAGAGTCATAAAGTTTTTTACTATCCAGGGCAGGTACTACTCAGTGTACTCAACTATAGTGGTTTGTTTTGTTAAAAGCTTTCTCAACGCACAGTTGCAGGTGTTATATTTTGCGATATCTCCTTTATGTAAGTGTACTTTTAGTGATTTTTAGGGCTTTGTATTGACTTTGTAAAAAAATAGACAAATAGGACAAGTTAGAACAGGTGTTTAATGAGGTCAAAAGTGCGTAAGTGCTGCTAATTCACATTATAAACAATGAATGAAATCTATTTCTGAAGTAGTGCGAATGGGACTCCCGAGTGAAGGTCGCTACACACGTTTGTGTGGGTTGTGTTCTTGTACGCCCGTTTTATTTCAGCCTCGCGGTTCATGCTACATGCATTTTTCAACGTTTTACCACGTAATTGAATGATTTGCTATGCAAGGAAACGCAGAAGGCTCGTTTCCTTGTGTACGTACGTGCTTGCTGGCGTGTGGATACAAAAACGCAAAGCAATGCTGACGTCTATCGCCGTTTTTGTTTTGTTTCCCGAAACGCAACGCTATGGATTGATAAGGGAACTTCGCATGTATCGTGGCCTTTGAGTTAAGGTAGCACTACACGTTAGCGTAGGTTGCGGTTTTTTCTTGGTTTGACTTATATTAGCTTTGCGTTTTACGCAAGCGCAATGCTCTGAATGCATTTCCTTACGTTTTCCAATGAAAGAGAACGGTTTGCTATGAAAGCTAACGGCGAGCGCTCATTTCGTTTTTTGCGTTTGTGCTTTGTAAGCACGTAAACACGGTTAACACAAAGCAATGTTGGCGTGTATAACCGTTTTTATTTTGTTACCCTAAACGTAATGCAACGCATCGGTAAGACAACTTCATGTGCATTGTTGCCCTTGAGTACAGGTGTTTAATGAGGTCAATGGCGCGTGTTGATCATTCACATCCTAAACAATGAATTGCAATCGATATCTTGAATAGTAAGACCAGTGAGTGACTGAAGGTCGCATTATACCTTCGCTTAGGTTGCGTTTTCAAGATTGTTTCCTTTCAACTTTGTATTCTGAGCCGCATGCATTTTTACGTTTTACGCTTTCTAGCGCAACCGAACCGTCGCTAGTAGAATCTATAAGTGCACGTTAGGGCTGGGCAATTCGATTCGGCGATTCGCATTGATTCGAAGCACGGTTTGTTCTAATCAATCTTGAATCGTTCATAGGAACAAAAACGTGATAGAAGAACTGGGATTTTCATATTTTTAACGACGAAATGCAATCGATTTTGGTCAAATTTGACCAAAATCGATTATCTTTCGTCGTTAAAATATGAAAATCGTTGCTCTTAGTGTGAACTGAAAATACACTATAAACTAGGAGTTTCTTCATTTCACGGCGGAGACAAGTTATAATAGTAAAAAATGGGATATTTGTTATATACGTAGAATTAGTGCTTCGATCCGATTCGAAAAAAATATTCGAATCAGATTCGAATTCCATAGGATTCGGTTTTGCCCAGCCCTTGTGCTCGTTTGTTCCGTAGTTTCCTTATTGTAGGTGTCTGGATGCAAAGCAAAGCAATGCAATGCATACCTTCATTAAGGTTTTTGTTTCGTTTCCTCGAACGCAACGCAATGCATCATCTGGGAACAACTTCACGTGTATTGTGTGTTGCCTTTTCGTTTGTCAATATGCAGATTATAGGTAGGGCTGGACAATTCGATTCGGTGATGAGAATCGATTCAAAGTACAGAATATTCGAATCAATTGTGAATCGATCATAGGAATAAAAGCATGTTAAATGAAGTGCATTTCTCCATTTTTAACAACAAATTGCAATCGATTTTGCACAAATGTGGCCAAAATCAGTTGAATTTTGTCGTTAAAACGAGAATACGTGGCTTTTAAGCAAGTTTATACTAATATTTGTAATTTCTAACAGTATATTTCCCTAATCACCATAATGGAAACTATAATAGTAATAGTAAAAATGGGATATTCGTTAATTTTTATGAAATCAACGATTCGATCCGATTCAAAAAATTATTCTAATCAGATTCGAATTCCAAATGATTCGGTTTTGCCTAGCCTTCCCTAGTTACGGGGAGAATTTTAGTGTAGAAAGGATTGGAATCTAATTAGTAAAATCATGTGCAATGTCTAGGCAATTATGAGTCATTGATAGATCGCGCCGTCAAGGCTCAAACACAGATGTTAGCATTTGAATCGGACTCGTATCCGAATTATCGAATCTTGAATTTAAAAGTGTCATCCCCAGGGTGACTAGAATATTGATTTATTTTGGGGGCTGGAGCTTTTGATCGAATTTTTTCAAACTTTCTCAAGCACCCCCCCCCCCCCCTCCGTTATTCGTACTCAAATTTCTAAATACGTACAAATCCCAAATTGACATTTAAACTTGTCGTGGTTGGCAAAACATAGTCCTCCCATAAATAATTTTTCAATCGGTTTACAACCACAATCAACCGGTCTGCGCCTCGGTGACTAACATTTCAATAAAGCGTATTCAAAATACAAACATGTTAACCCCGGCTTCGGCCTCAAAATGATGCATCGGTTCCAAAGTCCAAATGTGAATAAGGTCTCAAGGAAACGTGAGTGAGCGATTTATTAGTGTGACAGTCAGCTGATGCAGGAAATGACACGTAGCGGTCCGTCATGCACGGATGCACAAAAAGTTAGGTATTTTAGTATTGTGTACGTCGCCTTGTGGTAAAATGACGCAATGACGTTGGGGTGCCCGGCTAGCTCAATCGGTGGAATCGTTGGGAATACGCTTCCAGCTACGCATCTCTGATCGTCACGACGCAGGTTTGAATCTCGTGAGGGATGATGACTATATGCGAGGGGTCTGCTGGACGCCTCGCCGATGCCCAGTGGTTCACGTCAGCACTTCTTACGGCCTCCTCCACCAACCAGGTTCATGCACGGGAATAATGAGAAATACGATAATCCAAAAACCTTCACCCCGATTCGGAACTGGTATCTGCATGAGAGGTGGTGGTTCGCCATATGGTTAGGATAAAATTGATATCCTATCCTGTAGGTACGGGCTTTATAAAAGTCCTAATGTATTCCTTGTGTGTCTTAAGAGGCGACTAAAAAGAAGCGAAGAAGTGTTAGATGGTTTTACCATCGCCAGGGCAGATGCCACTCGCTGTACTTTGTCATGGCGGTTTGGGAAGCTTTCCGTTTAGAGTACAGTCGCTGGTTCTACATCTTTTAGTAGCTCTTTACTATTAAGTGGCTGTTAGTTGATTTCTTCTGGGCAATGCTTCCGGCTTTACTCAGAGTGACGTTTGCTTGGGTAGCGTTGTTTTCTAGGTTTGTTTTGCGCAAGCGCAATGCTCAAAATTTACTTACATTTCCCAATGAAACAGAACGGTTTTGTATGAATCGTTTCTTTTTTTGCGTTTGTGCGTCGTAGGCGTGTAAAAAACGATTGATTCAATTCAGGTGTGTTTTGACTTTTAATTTCTATCACCCGAAACGTAATGCAACGCATCGGTAATATAGTTACTATTTCGAGAGGATCACTCCAACCAAGACCCTGTACCAACGGCCACTTACAGTCGGATAGGGTTAGAGTTGTTGGAAACATATCACCTTTCCGGTTTGGCTTCGCCTACACAGGTTATTACACTTTGGGTCGAGTGGTGGGCACAGAGCCGGATTTGCCGGGACGAACCCGAAATCTTCATTCTGCGATGACAACGTGATAGGTTATCACAATGCCATCGCGCCCACAAGAATCGTTGTTTCGTTATGTTTTTCTAACATTAACAATTCCACAGTGGTATTAAGTTACAGGCTTCATATCCGATCAGAAACTTCAGCTTGTCAAGCGCGGGCCAACGATAAACGGCGTATTTTATCAATGACCCACGCTTGATAGAATATTTTAGAACGAAATTAATCTTGGATTATATTCATAAAATATTTATAAAATATTTATGTGAGTCGAAGAGCAGATGTTTCGTTTTGTCAAGCATGAGCCACAGATGGACCGCATCTGTGCGACGCATGACGCAGTTCATCGATGGTTCATGCTTGACAAAGCATGTCGAAACGTGGATTGGGAATCGTTCAATCAAAAATGCACAATAAGCCTTCAAGTAACCGAACGCCCGTTACTAACTCGAATCTGCATTTTGAATTTTGTTGTGTCGCGTATATTTTTTTATTGAAATTCACTTTGTGCAAGGCCGGTAGCAGAGCCGAAAACAAACCAACCAACGGCCACTTGATAGCAAAGATCTTCTGCAAGATGTAGTACCAGCAAATGTACTCTAAACGGAAAACATCCCAAGCAGAACTGAACCTTCATGGTAAGTGCAGTGTAAACTCCGGACTTTGTATGCTTTCCAAATAATAACTCAGCAACGTGGAATATCAAAACGCAGCCCTGGTTCCTAAATTTCATGAAAACCAGAAAGATCTCCAACTGAAGTCTCAACAGCATTTTTACAACAATATCAAACCGGTGCGTTCTCACTTTGCTTTCACGAAAACAAGCGGCCGACGGTTACGAGCATTTGTATCTTGAAAGATGCACATACATAGTGTTTTGGAACTTTTAAGAACAAATATTTCAAAAATTTTCGTGGGGCTCCGGCGCTCATTTATTTTGTTATATATTTATCACGTGTATTATGCACTGTTGGTAGGGCTGGGCAATTCGTTACGGTGTTTCGAACCGATTCGGAGCACAATATATATATTCGAATATATTCGAATCAAATGATTCGGTTTTGCCCAGCCTTACTGTTGGCGCGGGTTTCAGATTTGCCCAAACGTATTCTCTGGGTGTCGTTAGAAGCGATCAAAAAGGAAATAAAGAATTGGAAAATGTTTTTAGCATTGCCCAGGGCAGATACCACACATTGTACTTCACTATAGCGGTTCAGTTCTGTTGGGAATATTTTTCAGTTTTAGAGTGGAGTTCCTGGTTTTTAGCTTCGTAGCATTTCACATTAAGTCGGTCGGCTCCTTTAATGCTGCTGCTAGCCCGGCTCGGTGATTCAGTCAGTTAAGCGCGATCGGATTGTCCGGATAGGCGATGGTTCAATGCTTGACCGTTTCACCACCGAACTGTACCATAGAACAGATACACTGTCACTACAACGGTTCGTGCGTAGGTTCACGGACAGGCCATAGCAAATAATAAAAAAAAATTTAAAAAATGAGAAAGGATTAGTGTTGCTACTGCCGACTTGCTCGCACGAACTTGAATAAAATGCCTCGATTTTGCACACTTTTGCCTCGTGTTCATGAAAATAAATATATTTTACCTATATTTTAAAAGCCTGTTTACAAAAATATCAAATCGGTCCGTTCTCATATCACGGCGATATTTTTATTATTGAATACTGCCCGGTTCACGCGACCGCAGTTTTGCTTTTGTGAAAACCGTGAAGACATACGAGCGGACAACGGCGCCGACGGCAAGTAGGTTTTGAGCAACAACAAAGCTATCTGTTGTTGGGATCAGCTGTTTTGCAGAGGAAAAACAAATCATGCAAGGGCCAAAGAAGGCCGCGCTTCAAATCAGCTGATCTATTGAAGAAGCGCGAGGAAATCGATCTATCGAGCAAGCGAAAACCGCCTTGCGTGACGTTACGTCAGAACTGAGGCGAAACACACAAAGAATGCTGAATTTGTTGATTTCAACGCGCTGCCCTGGTGCTCTGCGTTTTGAGGAAACGTTCAAAATATGGTCGGTTGTTTTGTTAGACCAACGCGGGCTTATTATATAAGGAGGAGATGAGGATTCAATGCAGTTTTTAGCGAGTTAGTCAGTTTTGCACGCGTAGGGTTTGTAGGGCTTTTTTGAAAATTTCGATCAAAACTAGACGTGTTCTTTCTACTTTGTGAGTGATATACCAGCTTACGCAGGAAAAAGATTTCAGGCTGATTTTAATAATTCATGAGTCAGACTAAACACATGTTTTGAACCTTTTCACATTTTATAAAAGAAAACTCGCCTCACAGTGTATAGAGTCTAGGACTGGGAAATTCATTTCGGCGATTCGAAGCACGGTTAACTCGAATCAATCGTGAATGGTTCATAGGAACAAAAACTTGTTAAGTGAACTAGGATTTTCATTTTTCTCGGCGAAATACAATCGATTTTGGTCAAATTTGACCAAAATCGATTATAATTCGCCGTTAAAACATGAAAATTATTAAGTTACCGTTGGTTTGTTTCTTTCGGGCACTGCTACCTTCCAAGCTCAGAGTCAATTTAAATTATAATAATAAAAATAATAAAAAATAATTCAAAAACCATTCTCACAACGACCTTATCTAAAAATACTAGAGACGAGAGAATTCATTTCGCAAGATTGTCTATAATAACGTATATCGCTGAATAAAACCAACAATTTTCCACGACCTATTATATCTTATTTTCGCCCGTAGGTTTCGAAAGGACGAGACGATATTTCGCAATTTCATTTCGAAGGCTTTGGCGACTATTTGTTTTTTCAAGTATGAACCACAGATGAATCACTCATTGACGGCGCGATCCATCAGTGACTCATACTCGATAAAAGAATGAAAATACAAATTTTTGATTAAATGAAGGAGTTATCATCATCCCTAGCACTTTTAACAATGTTGTAAATTTACTGTTGATTGAAAGAAGTTGTCTTTATAGTTTTATAGTAAACTGAACCTCTATTGTTTAGTGCATTGATTAGTAGCTGCCCTGGGCGATGAGCAACCATCTACCGCTTGCGCATATTGATGATACCAGGCTCTTTGTCTATTTTTCGTTTATTGATGGTTTTACTTTCTCCCAGGGCAAACACCCCTCACTGCACTCTATTATAGTTTTGTAATCCTTTTTGTGATACTTGAAACAGGTTTGCGAATCACTCATTGGCGGCGCGATCCATCAGTGACTCATACTCGATAAAAGAATAAAAATTCAAAATTTTGATTAAATGAAGGATTTATCATCATCCCCAGCACTTTTAACAACGCTGTAAATTTACTGTTAATTAAAAAAAGTTGTCTTTATAGATTTATTTCAATATAATCGAGTAAAATTGTTGCAAAAAAATTACGATTTCACAGCAATTTTGTTCCGGAAATAGATATGAATAACATCGTACTGTTCAAATACAACACTCGGATAAATTGACAAAACAGATAGAACGTGTTAGGTTTAGTGTTTAACGTGGTCAATAGTGCTTAGGTGTCGATCAGTAACGTTTCAGGAAAGAACGCTCTATACTAATGTTGAAGGTATACTTTTCCAAATTGACCATTCACGTATTCAAATCCATGTTAGTGCCTGCGACGATATATCAATTCTGCCCAGCCGAGCACGCTTTTGAATACTTATAAAAGCAGTAATTTAAAACTGATTCTGTCAATCATGAGCCACTGATGGATCGCGCTGACGAGGCGCGATCCATCAGTGGCTCATGGTTGACAGAATTGGTTGTAATTCAATTTCTACGCGGACATTATCTCCGGAATAGATATGAATAACACCGCACTGTTCAAATATACTTTATCGAGGTTCAAAATACCAATGGTCGTTGAGCTTATGTTTTGTACAGTTCGGGTTATTCATGGCAATGTGATTTACGGTGTCGAATTATCATTTTTATAGACTATTAGTTGTTGCATAGTGAGATGAGCTAGCTGCGCGTCTTTTTTATTGATGGTTTAATTGTCGCCCGGGACAGATACCACTCCATGCCCTTTAGCATACTTGCTTAGTTGATGTTTTCTTGTTACTTAGTTGATATGTTGGTGCTACCCTGCTCTTTGCCTTTTTCGTTTATTGATGTTTTTACTTTTGTCCAGGGCAAATACCCCTCACTGCACTCTATTATAGCTGTGTAATTCCCCTTGTGACTTTACCTCTTTGCGCGCAAATACTGGTATTATATAGAGAACTGAATTGGGAAGTGCATTGATTAGTATCTGCCCTGGGCGATGGAACCCCCTTTACCGCTTCTCATTACGGTAGTTAATGGAGGGTCGGGTTTCTTAACGGTGCGATCCATCAGTGGCTCATACTTGACAAAATAATGAATGTAAAATTATTTTTTGATTAGATAAGGGAGGTGTTATCTCATGAAATATAAATACCATCGTTGCTGTTCAAATATACATTATCGACGTTCAGAATGCCAATGTTCTTTGAGCCGATGTTTTGTAAAGTCTGCGATATTAATGGCATCCTATGAGCCAACAGCGTTATTTAGGACGTAGAGTTAACGCGTTGAGGATATGTCGTGCACATTTGTTCTTGTTCAGCGTGAGTCACTGATGGATTGCGCCGCCGAGGCGCGATCCGTCTGTGCCTCATGTTTAACAAAATCGGATTTCTTTGAGGTTTATAATTTCTATAGGCGATCCGCTGATATATTGCGATAGGCTAGTTGCGCGTTTTTATTGATGGTTTGAGAAGCGCCCAGGACAGATACCACTCACTGCACTGAATTTTGGAGTAGTTCTTTGCCATTACATGTGCCCTTCAGGCGCTGACCACTGGTCTGAGTAGCATCTGCCCTGGGCGATGATAAACCATCTCGCATTTCTTATTCCGAGGGGCCGAGTTTCCACAACGGCGCGATTCATCAGTGGCTCATGCCTGACAAAATCGAATTTCTGGAAGATTTATAATTTCCATACACGCGTCTTTTTTACTGATGGTTTAACTATCTCCCAGGGCAGATACCACTCAATGCACTTTAGTATACTGGCTTAGTTGATGTATTTTTGTTACTTAGTTACCTGGCTCCTTAACTATTTTTTTCTTTAATTGATGGTTTTACATTTGCCCAGGGCAAATACCTCTCATTGTACTCTATTATAGCTATGTAGTCCTCTTTGTGACTATACCCCTTTGCACGCAATTATTGGTATTATATATAGAACTGAACCTCTATTGTGAAGTGCATCGATTAGTATCTGCCCTGGGCGATGAGGAACCATCTACCGATTCTCATTCCGTGGGCTAAAGTGGGGTTGGATTCCTTAACGGCGCGATCCATCAGTGGCTCATACTCGACAAAATAATGAATATAAAATTATTTTTTGATTAGATAAGGGAGGTGTTATCTCATGAAATATAAATACCATCGTTGCTGTTCAAATATACATTATCGACGTTCAGAATACCAATGTTCTTTGAGCTGATGTTTTGTACAGTCTGGGGATATTAATGGCGGTGTGATTTAGTATTATTAATTATCGTTTAATGGGCAACCCGTTCATATATTGCGATGAGCTGCTTGCTCGCCCAGGGCATATATCATTTATTGCACTTTATAATAACGGTAAAGTCCGAATATTTTCCACTCACTCAAAGTGTAGTTGGCAGAGTTGCTGGTACTTTGGGGTCGTTGGGGGGCCGACTTGCCGCCGAAATTTTTTTTAGCGCATTTAGCTGAATATTTTAACGATATAATATGTCTTAAAACGCAGGAAGGAAAATTCGGATCCCGGACCCCCGTTTCCGCCACAGTAACTCTTAATTATATATGCGCCTGGTGTTTAGTTTCTTTTAGGCAATGCTTCCGGCTTTGCGTACAGTAAAAATACCATTAAAATTGAGAAAACGCTTCATATTGCGAAATCAAAAGAGTGCTTGAAAGAAATCATGGTAATCCCGATTAAAATTTTTTTTGTCGAAAAGATCTTTTGCTAAGTATGAGTCACTGATGGATCGCGTCGATGAGAGGCGGTCCATCTGTGGCTCATGCTTGACAAGTTCAATTTCCTATTCAAATCTGAGTGCGCAGAGAAAGAATTCAAGGAATTCGAAGCTCACTGTTTACGTTTTATAAAAGATGGAGGAGTGATAAAATATTTCAGGCCTAAGAAAAATTGATTTAAAATAACACATAGGTGCCAGGGCTAGTGAGGGATTCCGAGAACTGCATCACACTTACACAAATATTTTTCGTGAAGTTTCGTCTGAAAAAATTCTGACTTCCTCAGACAATCATTTTATAAATGCGTTTAACATTGGAATGTAAAATTTTTGAATGCTTGTCTGAAGAAGTCTGACTTTCGCCAGACAATGAGTTACAGAAATAATTTTTTGTTAGTGTGAAGCAAGACTTTGAACCTCTCTAGTTAGTCATAGTTACTCTGCTACTGTATCCTTGCGTTTACTGCATAACATTTGTAATTTAACATTTTTAAAATGCTTATCCGAAGAAGTCTGACTTTGGTCAGACGATACGTTACAGAAATAATTTTGTGTTAGTGTGAAGCAAGACTTTGAACCACTCTTGTTAGTCATAGTTACTCTTGCTACTGTATCCTTGCATGTACTGCATATGGATCCGCAAACACAAAGGCGCAGAGGAAGGATAAGTCGTTAGTGCGCGTCCCCTAGACCAATAGATACCGGGGCTAGATTGATTTTTTGCTGATGAAATGTTGCGTTTTCGTACACGAGCTGCTGATGCATCACGCCCTGGCAGATAAACGGACGCGTTCGCTAAAAGCGCCCTGTAGGTACGGACATAAAATAGTTCTATCGTATTTTCTGCGTGCCGTAAGAGGCGACTAAAAAGAAGCAAAGAAGTGGTAGATAATTTTATCATCACCCAGAGCAGATACCACTCACTTCACTTTACCATAGTGGTTTAGTTTTGTATTATTTTGTTTACTTAGAGTGCAGTTGCTGGCACTTTATCTTGTGGTATCTCGTTACCATTTGAGCGGCCGCTAGTTGGTTCCTTCCAACCACTGCTTCGGCCTGGTCGACATAGTCAGACCAAGTATGGGCCAAAGATGGACCAAGCTTAGACAGCTAAACACATACCCAATCAGAAGTTATATTTGTTCAAGCATGAGCCAGATATGGACAGCGCCATTTATTAGTGGTATATACTTGGTAAATTAAGTTTTGAAGAAAAAAATTTGCGCCGTTAGTCACCCTGTAAATGGCCATTTAGGTGATTTGAAGCGTAAGAAATGCCAAAAATTTTGCGCGACTTCTGTGCTGTAGTAGACTTTAGACAAATTCAGACATTAAAATAGCATCGTGAGGGCGTTTACCATCTGTGGCTCATACTTAATAGATCTGCGGACTTGACATCATCCCAAATCGGAAGAAAGTTACCAGAACATGTCTTGTTAAGCATGAGCCACAGATGGATCGCGCTTCTAAGGAATTTCTTATTGAGAATCATTTTATAGGTGATTTGTTGTTATGTTGCAACGAGCAAGTTTCCCAACTCGCCCTTTCTTCTTTATTGATGGCGTTTACTATCTCCCAGGGGAGATACCACTCAATGCACTTTATCATAGCAGTTTAGTCCTCTTTACGATAGTTTTACCATTGGTATTAAACATTCATCAAAAATCGCACCTTGCCGACGTGTTCCATCAGTGTCCGAAACTCATAATCGACAAATTTGTGGATCGGGCAGTTTCCGTTGGTTGATAATACCTCACTTAATCGAAATTTTTTTGCCAGAATTCAATAAATAAATAAAATGCCCCTTTCCTCAACGACCAAACAGAAGAATGCCCATTAGATGATTCAAAACGTTAGAAGCCTCAAAATTTTCTTGCGCCTTTTGCGCTGCAGTTAATGATCTTTCTTATCCATGCCCCGGGAACACGTTTATTAACAATTTTCCGCAGTTTGAAGACTTGTTATATCAGTGGTTGTTGGTTTATATCACTGTCACCAATGGGTCTTTTGCCAAGCATGAGTCACAGATGGATCGCGCTGCTGAGGCGCGGTCCATCTTTGGCTCATGCTTGACAAAATAAAATCTCTGAGTAGTCAATAACATCTCCGAGTCAGCGGACCGTAAACTAATTCGAAATTCAATAAATAAATAAAATTTACTTTCTCTTTTAGAACAGACGATAGCGCGTACGTGGTAATTGTAGCTTTTTGTTTATTGGTAACATCTGGCGTTATATCGCCGGCTTTTGGAGTGGATTACTTCAGGAAGTCTTTTGTGCGCTGGACATAAGAGTTTGTCGGTTACTTGGGACTCGAAAATTGTTAAACTACGAAGCTAAAAAGTATATAAAAACCGGTATAAAAGTTGAGAAAGAACCACGATTTGGGTAGTTTCGAGCCGGGTATAAAAGACTATTTTTTGCTACACTAATTTTGAAGTAGTTTGTGATAACTTGGAAAGGAAAGAAAGACGCAATATTTTGCCACTACGTTACTAATCAATTGAGAAGACCAGAAAGTGTGTAAATACTGCAATAGATATTTTGAAATATAAAAAGATATAAAGATTTTTAAATTTTTGAAAGGTTCTGTATTTTTAACGACATTGTGATCGTTCCCTACTGGATTTAAATCCGCATAGAATATACAACCTTTCGTGCTGTCTATTTGGAGATGGATTCAAAGAATGAAAGTGACGAAAAGGCCATGATACCGACAGTGGAAATCAACATGGGAGAAGAAAAACTGGACGATGAGGACGATATTTTAAAAGAATCAACAAAATGCACGAAGCTACGCAAGAATTGGGGATGGGTCGTGGTAGCCGCTTCATGGATTATCATGATCCCCGTTGCGGGTACCCTGAGCAGCTTTGGGACCATCGTTGGGTCGCTGTCTGAAGAATTCAACGCAACGAAGCTTGAGACGGGTTGGATCGGGTCTCTTGCGTTCAGTTTCACTGTAGGGACTTGTCCCCTCAGCACTCCATTGATACACGTCTATGGGAGCAGGAAAATCGCACTTTTTGGAGTCATAAGTGGTGCAGCAAGTGTTCTTGTGACGTCGTTTATCCCTATAGTGTATTTAATGTTCTTGACCTACAGTACTATGTTCGGGATATCCGCAAATTTCGTCTACAATTCTGCAATGAACCTCACAGGGCAGTATTTCCCGAAGAAGCACCAAGCACTCGCCACATGCCTCGCATCGGCCGGTATCTCATTCGGAACATTACTCATGAATCCGTTCTCTGAGTTCTTAGTCGGAATGATCGGGTGGAGAAACACATTCCGATTCCTATCCGGTTTGATATTGGTTGTCGGATTAATATGCGCTGCTTCGTTCAAACCTGTCAAAACAAAAGAACAAAAACTTGTAACAAAACTAAAACATACAAAAGTTGAAGAGCGCGATCAAATGTTGGAAAAAGTTCTGAGTTCTCATCGTGAATTGAACAAACAGGCCGTAGCAGAATCTCTGCAAAACTGTAACGAGAGTAGGATCAGCCTCGCTGCGCAGGAGATCAAGAAAAACGTTTTAGATAAGAAGATGTACGATTGCTCTGTATGCACAAACCCTACGTTTATATTATGGATGTTGGGTACTTTATTCTGGAGCCTTTCATTCTTATTTCCACTTATTTTCCTCATTGATTATATGCAAACGCTTGGAATCGAGCCATCTCGTGGTACTTGGGTAATGACGGCGTACGGAATATCGGAATTCGTTGGAAGAATAATCTGCGCCTCAGCCGCAGGCAAATTACCGTTCAGTCTTGCGTATGTATACGCCGGGAGCAGTGGACTTATGGGTATCGCAACGCTTCTAGCGCCTCAGGGTCAAACACTAGCAGTCATGTTTGCTTATGGCGTTGTTGTAGGTATAAACTCTGGCATATTGAACTCCCTAATGTTTGCGGCGACTATGCAATTATTTGGTAATGAACGGGGCACACACGTATGGGGATATATCAACGTTATGTTAGCGCTGGGAATGGTCGTTGGACCTGTCACTGCTGGTGGGATTTACGATTTGACGAACTCATACAAAACCGCGTTTTATCTGGGTGGTGGAATGTTTATAATCGGCGCTTTCACAAATCTACTTCTTCCGTTGGTACAAAAATATTTCCCCGTCAAAGAACGAGAAGCAAAAGGCAAACGTGAAGTCGAAATTCCACAAGAAGCTAAAAATCGTATCGTAAAACCAAGATCTTCTTTGCGTTCTGCGCTCCTTTCCCGGCAGATTAACCGCCAAATGAGCAAAGAGAAGAAGCCTTGGAACCGTGGTGTCGCTGTTGAGCTAGAAGAACTTGAAGAACTCCATGAAGCATATGAAGACGGTGTGGACAAGAACGATAACGATGTAAAAAGTAACGAAAAAAGCGCCGAAGCCACTCAAAATTTATTGCCGCCTCCTTCGCCTTGAATTATCATAAACTGTGAACACTGTAAAAAATTTCAAGTTTACTTAACTTGATTTTAGTCAATCAAACGGTCAATTGTGACTGTTAAAAATTCCAAAAAAATGGAAAAATGTTACTAATAGGTCGAGAACAGGCCAGTAGACCAAGTTAGATCCCAGGTGGATTATTTATCCCAGAATTCCAGCAGTTTAAGGACACGGGAGTCTGCAAAATTGAATTATGACCTAATAGATCCCCTTTTTATCGAATTTCGTGATTTTGTCAAAGCTTTGAGCATTTTTTTATAAGATTAACAATATGAAATAACTTATTGGGGGAAGAATCTTTTATGAATGCAGTAAACCATTCCCATTGACTAAGTAGGCGCGCAAAAACTTTTCAACTGCCAGTATTTCACATAAAAACTTCGCCTTGACCCCGTTTGAATGAAGCCTATATAACCGATTTTGCAGGCGCCCATGTCTGGCCCATACATGGTTGAAATGTCAAATACATGAATATTCCGAATTACATATAAACCCTAGTGAATTTCTCAATTTTTTTAGATACATTATGAAATAGGTAATTCCATTTTCTTTTTTAATAAGGGGGGAATAACCCAAAGGGCCAAATTGTAGAGAAATACATACACTGTAACAAAAGTACAGTAGATTTACTGGTCATTTGCAGTAATTGCACATTTCCGACGTAAAAAAACGCCATGTTGATCAGATTTATGCCAATTATGGACTGTTGATGGACTGCACCCTCGCGGTACGTTCCATCAACACCCCATACTTGACCAAACTCAAGTCAATTTTGAATTTTTTCAATATCGCTAAGTAAAATTACTGTAAAAGACCAGTGATTTTGTTGTATTTTGTAACAGTGTACTTAAAGAGATGCTTCAAAATGCAGTAACCAGCAACTGCGCTCTGGAAAACTGGTATAGTACGGTTGGTAGTACCTGCCCAGGGCTATGGTGGAACCATTTATCGTTTCCATTTTTTTTAATTGAAATTCACTCTAAGCAAGGCCGGAAGTAGCGCCGAAAACGAACCAACTAACGGCCACTTAATAGCAAAGAGCTACTACAAGATGCAGTACCAGCAACTGCACCAGACGGAAAACATCCCAAACGGAATTGAACCACTATGGTAAAGTGCAATGAGTAGTATCTGCCCAGGGCGGTGGTAAAATCATCTACAATCTCCTTGTTTCTTTTTATTCGCCTATTACGACACACACAAAATGCAATTCACGTCTACAGGGCGAAAGGTAAACAGAAAATTTGTCTCTGTGGATGTATCAGTAACCTAGTCTCAAGACTTAAGGACTCCAGTAAGATGGTCTCCTTTAGACTGAAAGAGTGTCACTTACTCTGCTACTCAGACACACGAAGAAAATGGGTTCAACCAGAAGAAAATTTGACAAATGAGCAGAATTTCGGAAAATATTTTGGCTAGAAGAAATAAAAGGTCACTTCTGAGTGTCTTGCAGCAACCAAACTGCACAAAAAGGTTCAAAATCATCAATACTGCTATGAAATAGCAGTGTTGGTGGTTTTGAAGCTTTTTGTGTTCATCAGAAGTAAATGACATGAATATTTCAGACACCCAAAGAAAAACCAGATTCTGATTTCTTCAATCACGTATGCGCCACGGCAGCGCGGTCCATCCGTGTCATTTCCCAGGGCAGATACCTGTCACTGCACTCCACTAAAGTGGTTCAATTGTGAGTGAAATATTTGTGAGCGTCGAGTGCAGTCGTTGGTTTTGCATCAAACATAGCTCTTTGTCGTTTTTTTAGCACTACTCCCGATTTTGCCCTGGGTGGATTTCATCTGACCAACATCGCTATAATTTCGTTTGCGATTTTAACTTTTTTTTTACCCAAATTTTTACTATAAAAGGCTTTTGTAATCTATGCTAGCTGTGTATTTTTTGTGTGCTGATTTTTTCCAATATCCCATCATAATTATTTCAGAGTTTTACCATCGCCGAGGGCAGCTACCACTCGCATTGTTTTCTTTGTCACGTTTGCGGTCTTTACTTTGTTGGTCTCTTGCCGACCCTACTTCCGTTCTTGCTTAGAGTGCATTTTAATAAAAGAAAACTGAACCGCTATGATAAAGTGCACTGGGTGATATCTGCCCCAGGTGATGGTAAAACTACCAACTACTTTTAACAATTATTTATCTCCTTTTAGATTAGAAGCTTCAGGGGCTCCCTTCTCCAGACTCCAAAGTACCTTTTTTATCAAATAAAAACTTTATTTTTGTCAAGCATGAGCCATTGATGGACCGTGCTTCAGCGGCGTGATCTATCACTGGTTCATGCTTGAGAAAATGTTTCGGGCGAAAATTCTTGTGATTTGCAGGGGGGATTTCGATTAAGCTCTACTCGCGGTCGCGCTGATACTTGTTTACAAAGTTTTTTTTTACAAGCAATTGGGAACGCGCTACATGCCCCAATTATTAGTACTAACATGTTGATAGTTTGTCGCCAGCATGTCGCCAATTTTTTATGTTTATCATAAACCATGAAGAAGCTACATCTGATTAAATTTTGATAAAAAAAACTACTCGGGCACGGTCGCGCTTATAGTTGTTTACAATATTGTACAAACGATTGGAAACGCTGCACGCCCCACTTCTTACTAATTACATGTTGACATACGCTATTTCTTGTTAAATGATGTAGATTTATATAGATTCCGGGTCTAAATATCATATTATCACGCCATATCTTCCATTGAGTATGAGCCACTGATGGATCGCGCCACGGAGACGCGGTCTATCAGTGACTCTGACTTAACTTATGCATGAGCTTGCTGGTAGTTTGACATTAGAATTTTCCACTCAGAATGACAAATTACAAAATATTCTTCGCACAATCTTTTGTTAAGTATGAGTCACTGATGGATCGCGCTGCCGAAGCGCGATCCATCAGTGACTCGTACTCAAGAAAATAGAATATGTAACTGGGTCGCTTCTTCGAGGCGCGGTCCATCTGTAGCTCATATTTGAGAAAATAGCATTTTTAACTGGGTCGTGCCTTCGAGGCGCGGTCCATCTGTGGCTCATATTTGAGAAAATAGCATTTTTAACTGGGTCGTGCCTTCGAGGCGCGGTCCATCTGTGGCTAATGCTTGACAAAATAAAATTTCTTATTTTTCTTTATCAAAAGTTTTCACTATCATCACGGTTTGCCAAGCATAGGCCAATTTTTGCAATTTTTCACAAGAGGGAAATAACCCAAAAGGCCAAATTTTAGAGAACTTCTTTATTATTGAAACTCGATCCAAGCAGGACCGAAAGAACCTCCTTAAAAGGAACCGATTACCGGTCGTTTTAAGAAAATAGCATTTCAACTGGGTCGTGCCTCCGAGGCGCGGTCCATCTGTGGCTAATGCTTGAAAAAATGAAATTTCTTGTTTGGTTTTGTAGCAAAAGTTTTCATTATTCCCACGGACTTTGTTCTGCCAAGTATGTGCCACAGATGGACTCAGTCTTAGTGGTCTGATTCATGATTGGCCCATTTTTCAAATTGATTTTTTTGCGCGCCATCGCAATTTAATTGTTAGGCGTGTGGAGTAAATAGACTCTTTGTTTAAATTCTTTATTTTGCTTGTGTTTGCGCGGAGCCTAGGATTTTGGAGCAACAAATACCGAATTACAAAATATTCATTATTGCAAAACGTCTGAAGCCGACATCACATTTCCTAAAATGACGAAAAGGGGAGAGGGGATGCCCCCACTGTCTCCCCCCTCGTTGCGAGAATTGTTTGTTAATTATTTATGTGCGCCATTCAAGAAACAAAATTATTTTTTTTTCCAATTCAAAACTATCCCGCGCCTTCCATATGCGACTGAGGTAGCATAATTATACCACCGCATCACATAATTTGTAGAAAGTAATTTTTAGTTATCGCTTTGTTTCCTCTCCGTACTCCTAGTGTGGCGCAGGATCATAGATTCGCTACCATAGCTGCTTTGTATATTGCGTTTAAATTACTTGAAAAGTTTAGTTTGATTTCTGCTTTTTTTAGCATCATGCATCTGAACATTCTTGTTTGATTTTTTTTTCGTTTATTGAAATTATTACGTAATAAACGCTGTTTCATTTTTTCTACATTTGTTGTCATTGGGTTTGTGAAGAGCTTGGCCCGTGCGGAATATAAGTTCGGTCCGCGGTGGCGTAAAGAAAGCGATGACAGTCGCCGAACTTACACCTAATAAATGACAGGGGTCGTCGATGATGCCACTGATTAACGCGAGTTTTAAAGCCTTGGGTAGCAAGAATCAAGAATACATCGCGTAATCAGCTAATACAGGAATTAGATTCACTATGAATTTCCCTGGTGGCAATCACTCAATCTTTAACACAGTACACGTTGTTAATCGCGTACAAAGCTATTCCAAACCGCGTTCAGGGAATCCGTTACCCCAATATACTTAAAAACACCCGCATTTGGACAAACGCTGAGGAAAAAGTGCTTGAAAATAATATTTATTCTGAAAAGTAAAAAATATTGAAAATAAAAAATTAAAGTCAGAAAAAAATGGATGAGAGTAGCCCTACCCTTATAGTTTGCTGTTTGAACAGGGTGCGCGGTTATCTCAATCAGTAAAGCGTTGGGGATAAGGTTCGAGCTACGCCACTCTGATAGGCACGACGCAGGTTCAAATCCTGTGAGTGATTATGATTAATTGAGAGGGATTATGATTAATTGAGAGAGGTCTGCTGGTTGCCTCCCTGTTGACGTAAGCGCTGCTTACGACTTCCTCTACCAACCAGGTGCATGCACAGGAAAAATGAGACATACGATAAGCCAAAAAAACCTCCACATCGATTCGGAACTGGTATCTGCACGAGAAGTCGTGGTTCACCATATACTTAAGCTGTATTATCGGCTTTACTCCCCGCAGGATAAAAAAATGATATCCTACAGCCAAACTAAACGAAATTACTGATATTTGACAATATTTTGCTCACCTGGCAGCAAAATCATGATTTATGTCGAATTTTACACGGTAAAATTTGACATGAATCTCGACTTTGCTGCCAAAGCGATTCATTTTACCAAGATTCACTCTGAGCGAGGCCAGAAGCAGCGCCCAAATGGAACCAACTAACGGCTACTTGGGTGGCAGAGAGCAACTACTAGACGTGACTGCACATTTGACAAGAACATTCCTAGTTCCAAGGTTCACACACTTTAAAGTGTAAAGGTACGTAGGGTTTAATTTTTCTCCTGCACCAGAGGGAAATAGGGAGGACTACTGTACTGCAATGATGGCAGATGATATAAGACTTTAGCAGCATGGTTCGACTCGTCGACGAAAAAAGTTTTATAATAACGGGAATGAAACAAAATTTTAGGTTCACCCCGCCGTGACAAAGCTTTTTCAATATCAAGGTTAGGAATCTCCGTAGGAACACCGCTGGAGGAAGAAAGAGGGGGAGGACGTTTCCCACGAGTCCTGAATAATATTTAAAAATTTCATTTTAAGCTCATGCATAAGTTAAGTCAGAGTCACTGATAGACCGCGTCTCCGTGGCGCGATCCATCTGTGGCTCATATTTGAGAAAATAGCATTTTTTAACTAGGGTCGTGCCTTCGAGGCGCGGTCCATCTGTGGCTCATATTTGAGAAAATAGCATTTTTTAACTAGGGTCGTGCATTCGAGGCGCGGTCCATCTGTGGCTCATGCTTGACAAAATAAAATTTTTTATTTTTCTTTATCAAAAGTTTTCACTATCATCACGGTTTGCCAAGCATAGGCCAATTTTTGCAATTTTTCACAAGAGGGAAATAACCCAAAAGGCCAAATTTTAGAGAACTTCTTAATTATTGAAACTCGGTCCAAGCAGGACCGAAAGAACCTCCTTAAAAGGAACCGATTACCGGTCGTTTTAAGAAAATAGCATTTCAACTGGGTCGTGCCTCCGAGGCGCGGTCCATCTGTGGCTAATGCTTGAAAAAATGAAATATCTTGTTTGGTTTTGTACTGTTTGATTCCCAAACAGTTTGATTAAAACAGATTAAACTTACGGATCTAACCCAGTACTACCCGTCTCGAAGCACATGCACTCGTAGCTCACTCAAAGTCTTTATTACCAACGGTCATTCAAGGTTATATCGCGTGACGTAATGCAATGCATGGTTGAGTAGACACTACAATCCCTTTTCCACCAAAATTAAATTGTAAACCATTAAACACTGTACAATTGAAATTACAAAAATTCACACTTAAATCAGGTCATGACATAATCATCATATCTAGAGGGTAATTTAGCACTTCTTTTTGGTCTCCCAAATTGTTGTTCGGGTAAATTTACTGACGGTTTATCATTTAGATTTCCATCTGAAACATTTTCAGACTTATGAGCAACATCTGGTACGCCAAAATTATCATCATCATCATCATCTATAATTGGCATTGTTTCATGAAATTTCTTAATATGCGTGATATTTTTCTTATATTTCACCCCTTCAGGTGATTCTACAACAACGCTATTGCCTAATTTGTTTTTAACAATAAAAGGATCACATTTAAAATTAGGAGACAATTTGTTTTCAGCTTCATGCTTAACTAAAACTTTATCCCCTTCTTTAATATCATTTTCGCGAGCTTTTCTTCTTTGATCAGCATACAGCTTTCCTCTTCCTTTTATTTCGGAATCGCGATCTCTTATTTCCTGATCATATAAAGAATATTCTTGAATTGCTGGCAGTTTTGTACGAAGTTTACGTTTGAACATTAATTCAGCTGGCGAAACACCAGTTGTAGCATGTATTGAGGTTCTATACATCAGCAAATATGTATTCAACTCTTCTCTCCAGTTTTTTCCTTCTACTTTTGCAATTTTAAGCCTTTTCAGCAATGATCTATTCTGGCGTTCAATTTCACCATTTGCAGATGGATAATAAGGAGTAGTTCTCCTGTGTTGAATTCCATTTTCTTTCAGATAATCAGAAAATTCTTTGCTCGTCAGATTTGAAGCATTATCTGAAGTTAAAGTATAAGGGTAACCATGTCTTGAAAATATATCTTGTAAACTTCCAATCAGTTTCTCAGATGTAGTTGATTTCAAAATTGAACATTCATAATATCGACTATAATAGTCTACCACAACAAATAGACTTTCACCGGAAGGCAATGGACCCATAATATCCGCTGCAACATCTATCCACGGACCAGTTGGTAATTCGGTTCTAACCATTGGTTCTGGACGTTCAGGTTGGCCCGTCATTTGACATCCATAACATGATTTGCAAAACTTCTCCGCATCACGGTCTATTCCCGGCCACCAAACTTTCGCTCTCAGGTTTTGCTTCATTGCAACGATTCCTGGATGACCTTCGTGACATATTGATAAAACTCTAGTTCGTAATCTTTCAGGAATAACAATTCTCGTTCCTCTCAAAAGTAGTTTACCAATAACGCTTAGTTCTTGTTGCACTCGTAAATAGTTCGTCAATACTCCCTTTGGCCAGCTCTCATTCTTTATACTTTCTCTTACTTGAGTCAACTCCTCGTCTTCAAATGATGATCTTTCTATTTCACGAGTTGTCATTGCTTTTGGGGTTGCTTTTATAGCAATAAATTTCACATGTTCTTCTGTCATCTGTGACAGCATTACATTTTCTGGTCTGTCATCTTTAACAAGACGTGACAATGTATCAGCAATATTCTTGTGACCTGGTATATGCTTAACTATGTAGCTATATGGCATCATACGAAGAACCCATCGTTCAATTCTTGCACTTGGCTTTGATTTTGGCGAGTAAATAAATTCAAGTGGTTTATGATCTGTCAATAATTCAAATTCGATTCCGTAAAGATATACGTGAAATCTTTCACACGCCCAAATTATTGCCAACGCTTCTTTCTCCGTTTGAGAATATCTTCGTTCTACATTTTGTTAAACTTCTGCTTGCAAAACAAATAATTCTTTGTTTGCCTTGCTGTTCTTGGATCAAAACACTTCCCAGACCCACTGGACTAGCATCAGTTATTACTTGTGTTTTGGCGTCTTTATCATAGTATCCCAATACTTTCGCATTTGACAGTTCTTGCTTTAATTTTTCGAATGACAGTCTCTGTTCACGTCCCCATTTAAACTTTTCACCTTTCCTTGTCAGTCTTTCTTCTCATTGGTTCTGACAACGTTGCTAAATTCGGAATATATCTTGCACAAAATTGAACCAGTCCCAGAAAACTTCTTATCTCACTTGCATTTTCAGGCGCTCGGGCATTTTTGATAGCTTCGACCTTAGTCTCTTCAGGCCCTATTCCTTTTGCCGTAATCACATGGCCCATAAATTCAACTTTAGCCATTTTAAAATGGCATTTTTGCTTGTTCAAGGTCAAACCCAAATTTTGAATTCGTTCCAAAAGCTTTTCTAATTTCTCGTCATGATCTTTTTCATTTTTACCATGAACAATTATATCATCAAGAATATTTTGGACTCCATCAAGTCCTTGTAATGCTTGTTGCAGTATCCTCTGAAACTGTTCAGGTGCCGAAGAAACACCGAATAAAAGACGTTTATAACGATAGAGCCCTTGGTGTGTAGCAAAAGTTGTAATTCCCCTCGAGTTTGGATGCAACTCAATTTGATGATAAGCCCATTTTATGTCTAACTTCGAGAACAATTGACTTTCCCCGAAGTCTTGCAAGATTTCATCAACAGTGGGGATTGGATGTCTTTCCCTTATGACAGCTTTATTAGCCTGCCTCATATCAATACATAAACGTATATCTTTCCCTTTACGTTTCGGAGATATCACTGCCGGAGACACCCAAGGAGTAGGACCTTCTACTTTTTCGATAATGTCCAATTTCTCTAGCTCGTCGAGCTTGGTACTCACTTGGTCTCTCAGGTTGTAGGGAATTCTACGAAACGTTTGGGCAACAGGTTTTACATATTCATCAATCGGTAATTGTAATTGAAAATCTTTAAGTTTACCAAAAACCTTTAAAACATTTTGGATATTTTTGTAGTATATAATCTTGGCCCACAGAATTAACATTCAAACCCAATTTTCAATACACCCAAATTTTCGGAAGCCTGTTTACCTAACAAAGGTTGGCCAGCATTTTCTACCACAATAAAATCAACAGAAATACTAGCGCTCCCTTTTACCGAAATATTGGCTTGGAATACCCCAGCAACATCTAATGGCTTATCATTACCATATGCAAAAACATTTTTGGAAATTCTTCTCTGATTATAACAATTCACATTATTTCGTTTCAAATATCCCCATGTTTTACGATCAATAATGTTACAACTTGCCCCGGAATCCAATAATCATGGGTAATTCCACACCTCCAATAGTGACAATAATCTTATCAGAATCACATTTTGAAAAATTATACACATGAAAAGTAAAATCATTAGCAATTTTGTGAATATTTTTCTGACTAAACTGATTCATCATTTTGGATTTGCAACATCTTGCAAAATGACCAAATTTCTTGCACTTTCTACACTCTTTGTTTCGCGCAGGACAAGATAAATCCTTTGCAAAATGTCCGAAATTTCCACATCTAAAACATGTCATTTTTGCCTTGTTATCATGAGCAAATGAATTTTGAACAGTCTTACTTCTCTTCTTTCCTCCACGTAGAAAATGAATTGTTTCGTCGTGATGAATTGTCTTCGCTTGCAACTCGGCAGCTTCCCACGATCTAGCTTTTTCTTGAAGTTGTTTGAGGGTTAATTTACCACCTTTTCCGAGAAGAATTCTTCGTAATTCTTGGCTGTAACCTTTCTCGATAACTTGATCTCTTATTACGTTTTCAACATTTCCTTCAAATTCACATGTTTCGGATTTTTGTCGTAATCTCGTTACATATTGATCAATAGTTTCTCCTTCACTTTGCGACATCTGTCTAAACACATGCCTTTCAAAAACAACATTCGTTTGCGGAATAAAATATTCGCTCAACTTCGTCGCTGCATCATTATAGCTCTCACCCACGTCGGTTAAAGTTTCGAAAATTTCTTGAACTTGTGGTCCCGCATGGAATAATAATAATGCACGTTTTTGAGCTGAATTGGTTATTGCTTTTCCTGCAATAAAGTAGTCAAAAGACCGTTTCCAACTCCGCCATCTTGAACCAATTGTTGTCGGGTCACCTTTGCAGTCGAATCTTGGTAACGCATGATCCCGATTTTCTCTGTCTGCATACGCCATTTCTTGATTCAATTTACACAAATCTGATCTTTACTCTTGCTTTTTTTTATCCTCGTCGCCAAATTGTACTGTTTGATTCCCAAACAGTTTGATTAAAACAGATTAAACTTACGGATCTAACCCAGTACTACCCGTCTCGAAGCACATGCACTCGTAGCTCACTCAAAGTCTTTATTACCAACGGTCATTCAAGGTTATATCGCGTGACGTAATGCAATGCATGGTTGAGTAGACACTACAGGTTTTGTAGCGAAAGTTTTCATTATTCCCACGGACTTTGTTCTGCCAAGCATGGGCCACAGATGGACTCAGTCTTAGTGGTCTGAATCATGATTGGCCCATTTTTCAAATTGATTTTTTTGCGCGCCATCGCAATTTAATTGTTAGGCGTGTGGAGTAAATAGACTCTTTGTTTAAATTCTTTATTTTGCTTGTGTTTGCGCGGAGTCTAGGATTTTGGTGCAACAAATACCGAATTACAAAATATTCATTATTGCAAAACGTCTGAAGCCGACATCACATTTCCTAAAATGACGAAAAGGGGAGAAGGGGATGCCCCCACTGTCTCCCCCTCGTTGCGAGAATTGTTTGTTAATTATTTATGTGCGCCATACAAGAAACAAAATTATTTTTTTTTCCAATTCAAAACTATCCCGCGCCTTCCATATGCGACTGACGTAGCATAATTATACCACCGCATCACATAATTTGTAGAAAGTAATTTTTAGTTATCGCTTTGTTTCCTCTCCGTACTCCTAGTGTGGCGCAGGATCATAGATTCGCTACCATAGCTGCTTTGTATATTGCGTTCAAATTACTTGAAAAGTTTAGTTTGATTTCTGCTTTTTTTAGCATCATGCATCTGAACATTCTTGTTTGATTTTTTTTCGTTTATTGAAATTATTACGTAATAAACGCTGTTTCATTTTTTCTACATTTGTTGTCATTGGGTTTGTGAAGAGCTTGGCCCGTGCGAAATATAAGTTCGGTCCGCGGTGGCGTAAAGAAAGCGATGATAGTCGCCGAACGTAACGCCTAATAAATGACAGGGGTAGTCGATGATGCCACTGATTAACGCGAGCTTTAAAGCCTTGGGTAGCAAGAATCAAGAATACACCGTGTAATCAGCTAATAGAGGAATTAGATGCACTATGAATTTCCCTGGTGGCAATCACTCAATCTTTAACACAGTACACGTTGCTAATCGCGTACAAAGCTCATTTCAACCTCTTACGGCGTTCAGGGAATCTGTTACCCAAATATACTTAAGAACACCCGCATTTGGACAAACGCTGAGGAAAAAGTGCTTGAAAATAATATTTATTCTGAAAAGTAAAAAATATTGGAAATAAAAAATTAAAGTCAGAAAAAAATGGATGAGAGTAGCCCTACCCTAATAGTTTGCTGTTTGAACAGGGTGCGCGGTTATCTTAATCAGTAAAGCATTGGGGATAAGCTTTGAGCTACGCCACTCTGATAAGCACGACGCAGGTTCAAATCCTGTGAGGGATTATGATTAATTGAGAGGAATTATGATTAATTGAGAGAGGTCTGCTGGTTGCCTCCCTGTTGACGTAAGCGCTGCTTACGACTTCCTCTACCAACCAGGTGCATGCACAGGAAAAATGAGACATACGATAAGCCAAAAAAACCTCCACATCGATTCGGAACTGGTATCTGCACGAGAAGTCGTGGTTCACCATATACTTAAGCTGTATTATCGGCTTTACTCCCCCGCAGGATAAAAAAATGATATCCTACAGCCAAACTAAACGAAATTACTGATATTTGACAATATTTTGCTCACCTGGCAGCAAAATCATGATTTATGTCGAATTTTACACGGTAAAATTTTGACATGAATCTCGACTTTGCTGCCAAAGCGATTCATTTTACCAAGATTCACTCTGAGCGAGGCCAGAAGCAGCGCCCAAATGGAACCAACTAACGGCTACTTGGGTGGCAGAGAGCAACTACTAGACGTGACTGCACATTTGACAAGAACATTCCTAGTTCCAAGGTTCACACACTTTAAAGTGTAAAGGTACGTAGGGTTTAATTTTTCTCCTGCACCAGAGGGAAATAGGGAGGACTACTGTACTGCAATGATGGCAGATGATATAAGACTTTAGCAGCATGGTTCGACTCGTCGACGAAAAAAGTTTTATAATAACGGGAATGAAACAAAATTTTAGGTTCACCCCGCCGTGACAAAGCTTTTTCAATATCAAGGTTAGGAATCTCCGTAGGAACACCGCTGGAGGAAGAAAGAGGGGGAGGACGTTTCCCACGAGTCCTGAATAATATTTAAAAATTTCATTTTATAGAAGAAAAATAGTTGAGTGCCTTCGACGAGAAATTCTGAGCATCGTCGACAAGTTCTATACTTCAATTCAATTCATCAACTATCGACAAAAGAAAAAGCTTGGACATCATTTTTAAATGTTCCCCTCCCTCTCTTAGATTGAGAGCGTCTGCTGCCACCACATGGGAGAATGTTAAAGTAATATTCCCATGGCTATTCTATTTCAGCGTTAATAGGGGAAGCATTGCTTCCAACGCACTTGTGAATGTTATTGTGTCATTCTTTTCTTTATTCCGTACTTTCCCCTGTGAAGTTGTGATGCAAATATCCGAACCGATACTCCTGACGCTTTGCGGATCGTGATCTGGAATGTCAATAAAAGACTGATTGAACATGGGGTAGCATACGAGAAATACATTAAGCCAGAACCTCCCCCACAATCAGAACTGGTCGCTGGATTGGTTGAGTTGTATTTCCAACTTTCCTCTCCCACAGGATAAAATTGAAATCATGTCCTAAATTATCCAAAGCGGTTAGCTCAATCGACAAGAGCATTAGGAATACTCTTCGAGCTACACTACTACGAGGTCGTGATTTGCTATATGATTGAGCTTTATTCTAAGCTCTCTCTCCCATAAACTTTGTCTATGTATGTCTGAAACGCCCAACCCCAGGGTGGCGGAATCTTGGATTTCTTGGAGTGTTTGAAATAAGACAGAATCCTGCGGGAGAGGAAAGCCAATAATACAGCTTAATCATATGGGGGAACACCACGCCCTCTCATTCAGATACCAGTTTCTAATCATCATATATCTCATTTTTTCTGTGCATGGACCTTGTTGTTGGAAGAGCCGTAAGCATCACATACGCAAACCACCATGCACCAGTGAGGCATCCAGCAGACCTCTCGCATATACGGTAAACATCATCTCTCACGTAATTCGAACCAGAGTCATGAAGATTAGAGATGCATAGCTCGAAGCATATTACCGATTAAGCTAACCAGGCACCCCATTTTCACGTCGTCTTCAAATGGACAAAAAGCTTCAAAACCATCAATACTGCTATTTCATAGCAGTATTGATGATATTGAACTTTTTTCTACAGTTTGGCTATCACCAGACACTCAGAAAGAGACATATAAACCTTCTCGCCACAGATATATCATAAAACATTGCCAGTTTGCTAAAATTTCGTTTGAGAGTGACCCATTTTCTTTGGGTGTCTGAGCAGTAGAGTAGCTGACGTTCTGCTATTCTGCCTAATGAAATAGGAGAGGGAATATATATCCTCAATCCTTGACCATGCCTGGCTGTGATACTGAGTGGCATCAAAGAGAAGAGAAAAGTAAATACAAAAACAAAAGTTATGAACAATACTTTTTTTCTGTCACAGCTGGATGACGTGTGCGGGACACTCGGCAATACGACCATGTAACAAGAGAAAGTGAATAATACAGGGTTATATTGTATTCATGTGAAAATGGCATCAAAAACTGCCTGCTCATGATGTGCGGGTACATGATATAGTCAGGTATTTATGGTATAATGAACCAGACCCTAACAATCTTTCTTGTAAATTAAAATGCATTTTTTTAAGAAAAGGAATTCTCACCTCTCTATCTGCGATGACAGTTATCATTCCACTAAATTTTGTGTTATCTTTATAATTATAGATAAACACAGGTTGCCCGCGGTGATACCATTTCTTGTCGTACAACAACTTTCCTCCCTCGATTCTGGCTTCGACCGGTTGTCCGCTGATGTTGTGAGATTCGATCGAGATTTCGTGGGATAGTTTTGCTGGCTTGCCTTTGTTTACGATCTGGAAAAAACATAAGGTCAACTTAGAAAAGCAGTAAGTTGAAAACGTTAGGACTATTCTGAAGCCCCTACATTGGGCTTAAGCCCACAATACACATGGAGTTGTCTTACGGATGTGTTGCATTTCGTTTCGGGTAACAAAATAAAAACAGCAAAACACCCCGGAATTGCTTTGTGTTAAACGTGTTCACATGAGTACAAGGCACAAAAGCAAAAAAAGAAACAAACACTCTGCGATAACTTTTACAGCAAGCCGTTCTGTTTCATTGGAAAACGTAGGGAAATGCATGCACAGCATTGTGCTTGCGTAAAACGAAAGGGTAAAATAAAACAAACCGAGAAAAAACGCAACGTACGCAAACGTGTAGTGCAACCTTAACATTAGTTCTGATATTTGCCTATTTGCCTTTTGCTTTGGTAATCGACTGACGAATCAGCATTAATAATCCCTAGAACCAGTACCCACTGAAACAACAAAGAGCTCTTCAAAATATAATACCGGCAGCTGTACTCAGAGCGTAAAATATACCAAATCGAATTCAATCAATAAGGTAAAGCGTAGTATCTAGTAAGCGTGGTATCTGCGCTGGGCGATGATAGAACCCATATCTTTTTAAAAAACCCAATGAAATCTCTCTTCGTGCAAAATTTTGTAAAATACGACTAAATAATTGTAAAGTTGAAGGAATTCAAAAAAAAAAGATCAGGATCTTTTTCCACGTATTACAAGATTTATTTGCCAAGGTTTTGGATAAAGCATAGTTTAGCTTCGACAATACCGGTCACGTTACGATCGTTGCCAAACGAGTGAAGCCTGTCTCATCAGCAACATTCTGCCACAATGAGTTTATGAACCATCACCAGACCGAATTACTTGTGGTGCCAAACATCTTGTGTGGCTCATGTTTGTCGAAATAATTGTTTTTAATTGGGTGATAGTGATAATTACTGGTCGTGAACAAATATCGAGGGTTGGACATTCTGTAGATCTGCTAAGGTTGAGAAAAACACCAAATTTTGACACAATGTGACAATACAATTGGAATAAGAACCTGAATGAATCGGATTAATTAAATATTGCAATTCAAAATATAACTTTGCAAAGATGAACAAGTGTTGAATGCTCAGAAAAATCAGGGCTGGGCAATTCGATATGGTGATTCGAAGCACGATTAATTCGAATCAATTGAGAATCGTTTATAGGGTCAAAAACTTGTTAAGTGAACCAGGAATCTTATTTTTAGCGACGAAATACAACGATCATATTTCGTCATAAAAAAATAAGAAAATTGTTGATCTTACAAACTATTAATTTCTTTATTTTCACAATGAGGACAAGATATAATTTATAAAAATGGGATATTCGCTATTCACGAATAATTAGTGATTCAATCCGATTCCAAAAAAATATTTGAACCAGATTCGAATTCAAAATGATTCGATTTTGCCCAGCCTTGAGAAAAATACACCATAATCCAGCAATAACATAGAAACGTTGCTTGGAAATTCACTCACTTTCAAATCCTCCAAAATATCTTCATCATCGAGAACAAAATTTAGCTGCGTCGGGCTCGGTTTTCGTCGTTTGTCGTTATTAGTTGGAGCAGGATCGTGAGCTCGTCTACGAAGGTTTCGTTTTACTTGTGTTTTCGCATCGCCCATCGATGGACATACACCCGTGAGCTCCATCGTGTGGCGCTCCGATTCTATCATCTTCTTCTTTTCCTGGAATAAATATTTTATTCATACTTAAAGCGATTGAACTAGTCAGGGAACCCAGGGCAGATACCACCCACTGCACTTCATTATAGCAGTTGATATTGCTGTTGTTGGTAGTATATGCTGAAATAGTTCTTTAGGCTGTTGTTCATTAGCTGGTCTCTTGGGTATCGCTCACTCTCTTTTTTTTGAAGCCACTTCTTAGAGTGGATCACCCTTTCCAAGGCCCTGTGAGAGTGTCCACTTATACACAGACAGGGTTACAATTACTGTAAAGATATGATCATCTTTTCCTGTTCGGCTTAGCTCACCCAAGTTATTACACCTTGGGTTGAATGGTGGGCATGGAATAAGCTTGCATGGAGCAGTTATCTATAAGTAAACCCTCACGACACACAGTAATAGAGTCATAAGAGACGACTGAAAGGAAGTGTGGTCGAGTGCTATGTTAAGGGTTGGTCATTTGAGTGGATTATAATGTGTATGTAAGGTAACTCATTTGTTTCTGACCAAATTTATATTTGGGAAATTAATGAAAAATTTTGATAAACTTTTTCATTTCCCAATTCACAATTATCTCGCGCCTGGGTTCCTTTCGTGATATGCTGATTCAATACAGGCTTAGAGCAAAAAATTTAATTGGATATTTAGAGATTATACACATTACTTGAACATATACACCGGAACCAGCATATTGAAAAAGTTTGAAAATTTTTTTGATAGATCTCCAAAATAAAAATTCGGTTTCGAGCAAATGGCTACATTAGGTTTCCAAATTCGTTTCAACTTACGACATTTAAATCTTCCCGCCGGGAGGGTTATATAGCGGAATAGATGGAATCAATACCGAATTACACAGGAAATAACCAAGGGGAACCACAAAGAATCAAACTCCTATCCTTACAAGGAGTATTCAAGAATTTATCATGGCTTCATAAGAGTTCTACAAGAGTCTGTGCGGGATTCTAGAAACCCCATCGAATTCGCAAGCCTGCAAAATGTACCTCCAAATTCACTAAAATGACGGACTCTTAAAGTAGCAGAATCAGGGTCCCAGTGAATCCATTACATTCACTCACGAACGGTTACATCCTCCCAGGTTGAGCCTTAAAAATAAATTCTTTCCAACCTGTAGTTCGGATATTAGATTTTCCTTCAATTCCACTTTCTTTTCGTCAAAGTCTTTGATTGCAGCTTTTTTCTCACGTTCATATTCTTGTTCCACCTGGGAATGGAAGGCTCATCAGATTTGTGTTTTAATTACCTAATTTTCACATACAAACCGGTCTTTTTCACCAAAGTCCACTCAAGGTAAGGTGAGGGAACTTTTTGAATTGAAGGAGAATTCCCCAAACCACTGATAAGCAATGAGTTGCATGTGTAAACAATCAATTTGTCATGTCGAACGCAATGCCCACCCGCCTAGGGCTCTGCCCATCAATGGCTGCTATTTTTTTTTTATAGCCACATATCTGAGTGGATCCTCCTGACCAAGGCCCTGCACCAGTGGCCTTTCAGTGGCGATCGTGTTTAGTGTCGTTGAAAAGATTTCCGGTTTGGGAAGCCGACACATGTTATTACACCCTGGGTTGAGTACAGGGCTGGGCAATTCGATGATTCGAAGTACAAATTATTTGAATAAATCGTGAATCTGTCCTACGAACAAAAACATGCTAAATGAACTGGAATTTTTCATTTTTAACGACAAAATCGACCCTGGGTTGAGCGTGGGCCTGGGCAATTCGATTCGGTGATTCGAAGTACAAATTATTCGAATCAATCGTGAATCTGTCCTAGGGACAAAAACATGCTAAATGAACTGGAATTTTTCATTTTTAACGACAAAATGCAATCGATTTTGGTCAAATTTGACCAAAATCGATTGTATTTAGTCTTTGAAATAAAAATTTTTGCTTCTGGACTGGAGTGTAATTGAAAATACATCGCTTTTAAGTCAGTTTATGCCAATATTTGTAATTTGTAACTTTTGATCAATCTGATCATGCATGATCAATTATCATAATGGATATAATGATAGTAACAGTAAAAAAGGGAATATTTGTTAGTCAAGGATTCGATCTGTTTCAAAAAAATATATCGAATCAAATTCGAATTCCTAATGATTCGGTTTCGCCCTGCCCTATAGATCTGATAGAGTTGATAATCTGACCTTGCCGAGCAGGTATTCCTGGTGTGTATGTGCTTGTCTCTGCCTGTCTTTGTGAGCTTGTTCTAGTTTTTTGAGTCTTTTACAATATTCCTGAAGTGTTCCGGAGTCTAGTTGTGCGAGCTGTTTCTTAAGTTGTCCAAGTTTGTCTCTGAAATAGAGAGGATTTAAAGAGAGAGATGAAAATCATGAACATTTTGAAATTTCATATTCAATCGATTCGAAGGTATGATGACGAAGAGCAACTCGCCATGAATATCTTTCATCAAAAAATAATTTTAATATATTGATTTCATTATGGATTATTTTTTAAATAGTTAAAATCGAATCTAATGACATTAAAGATCCAGAAATGTCAATGAAGTTTTAGGCATTGAACTTTATTGTATTTTCTGAGATTCTAGAGGGGATGCAATGTCATTGAAAGAAAGAAAAGTACTGCAGTGTAACTGTGTGGATTGAGAAGCAAAAACCTTCAAAGGCGGAGTCAATGTGTAGAAAAATGAGAAATCTCCGATAAAAAAAACACTTTTATATTGAACATAGTAGGCATGTGAGAACAATCGTTTGAGTAATATCTTTTTAATTCATAATTCGCTCTAAGTAAGTGCACAAAAAGTAACGAATTAACAGTCACATATATGGCAAAGAGTTTATGGGTCGCCAAAATCAAATATCTTTCGATTTCGAATCAATACTTTTCGGGAATTAAATCGAATATTTGAATCAAATCCCACAATAAACAAATAAAGATATCTTTCCAGATTATTTTCAGAGAAACTAATGCTTTCTCGTATTTCCTGAAAATATATACATTTTTAATTCTGTGGAGGATTGAATAATTTATGATTCACGCATTACCGATATAATCACAACATTTTGGAAAACCCTACAAAAAGTTAAATAAAATGTAAAACAAGCAACTGCAGACCAGATGAGAAATATTTCATACAAAACTGAAACTTGGTCCCTGAAAGTCGCCATTAATGACACTAAAACAATTAAGCCCACTATGGTTCGACAAAAGCGTTCAGCAAAATTTTCATTGGTTCACTATATAGTGAATTGTTGCCACCAGGTAATTGCCCAAATGGTGAAGGTACAGCAAAGTATAACGTAACGTCAACATTTCAAAAGTCTATGAAGACAGTTTTCTTCAGGACAATGGCGAAAGCGAAAATGGGAACAGATATACATCAATGAGATCTATAATAAGTTTAAGATGTTGAATATCTCATTTTAATCTTATTATAGGTCTCATTAATGTACTACCATATATATATGTATATATATATAAATCTGTCCCATTTTCATTTTTACCATTGTCCTGAAGAAGGTCGTTTTCATAGACTTTCGAAATGTCGACGGTATAATATCCTTTGTCTCATTGTTCATGTTGTGATTTAAAAAAAAATTTCCAAAACCTTTTGCCATTAAAGAATTCACTTGTGGCTCTGACAGGACAGAATTAAGCATGAACATTTAACATCAACATTCGAACTAATTATCGGCCTAGTTTTGTTTCTCTAAATCCCTTCAATAACTCACCTATATATCTGATCTAAGGCTTCCTCTTCAAACTTTGCCCGATCTGTTTCACTTGCATCATCTGTGTCTTCATCATGGCCTGAGAAGTAAAAAAATGTTTAGAGACAAAGGCAGAGAAAGATTGACTTAATTCACACGGAAGTAAAAAATGTGATCAGAGTAATGCTGCAAAGACAAATCGTGGCCTGAAAAAGAAGAAAATGTTTAGAGACAAAGGTAGAGAAAAACTAACTTCATTCGCACAAAAAGTGAGTATCAAAATTCGCTCAGAGCAAGGCTGTGAGAGACGCATCATACTTATCTGAAAAGTCTGTAAAGTTATCTGAAACAATTAGTGTGTAGAGAGTTACATGAAATGCAGGAATAGGAACTAAGGAAACCTCATAATTTAAAAGAGCTAGAACTGTTGGAACCAGATCCCGATATTCAATCTACGATATCAACAATTCAATATATTATATACATATATAAAATCACTAGAGCTACATTAAATGTAGGAATAGAAACCAAGGACTCCTCCTCATGAGTTCTATGATGTCGCGACGCATTGCGATACATCTATTTGTATCAATCGCTATTACTATATTGCAGTACTAGCATGTGGACGTTTTTTTTCTTCTTATGACCACTTCTTAGAGTGGATCACCCTGTACCAGCGACTACTTATAGATGAACAGGATTACAATTTCAAGGAAAGATATGATCTATTCCTATTGAGCTTAGCCTACGCCAGTTATTACGCCCTGGAGAGCTGGACTTGATCCCGATCTTCAATTCCGACATGATAATAACTAAGCAACTGTACCTATGTATACCCTATTTACTTGATTGTAAGCTGCCTATACCGGTACTGTGCCTGTGCTTATATGGTTTGATGACTGATGAAGTTTAGACAAGAGTATCAGCATCGCGAAGAAAAAATGTAAGCCGCCTTTGAATTTAAGCCTCAAACATGATAAAAAAAAAACTTTATAAGCCGCGGCTTACAATCGAGTAAATACGGTACATATAACAAACATATTTCTCATGTCTTCCACACAAGCTTACCTCTACTCTGTCTACTGCTTCTACCCTCACTATTCCGTGGTGATTTTTCATCATCAAAACTGTCATATTCATCTTCGCCAGACATTTTCATCAGGAGCCGCTATATAGTTTAAACCAAATCTAAGATCGATGCAATACTGATGCTTCACTAGAGAAATTCTCTTGCTGCTATAAATGCGAGGAACTATCTTCAAGATACAAATAATTGTTCCTATAATTTATAGGCACAGAAAAAAATATAACATTATAGCATAACAAGGACTTATATCATATTAACATGAGAATGAGAAAATATCCCACATATGTTTCAACAGTACCGTTATTCCAGGGTAGCATGAAAATAAAGAAACAATAACATTGGGGATCAGGAGACAAAAAGCTGGTAGAAAGAACGTGTTTAGTAGCTAGTCCAATATCCCGGAATGGCCAACAATGAATATTTTGCTCCTCAGACTAACATTTTATTGGAGTTACAAGCTTCGAATCCCGTGGGGGATGATGATTATATGCGAGAGGTCTGCCAGACAGCTCACCTGTGCACGGTGGTGCTGCTTACGACTTCCTACACCAACCAGGTCCATGCACAGGAAGAATGAAAAATACGATATTCTAAAAAAACTTTACCCCGATTCGGAACTGGTATATGCACGAAAGATAGTGATTCGCCATATGGTTAAGCTATATTCTCAGCTTTCCTCTCCCGCCGGATAAAAATGATATCCTATCCTATTCAAATATGTGAATATATCTAATATATTTTGCATAGGTTCAATGGAACCGTTCTTTGGGTTAGTATGAAAATACAGAGTAGTATGAATGGATGATTATGATTTGAATATTTTTTCGAATTGAATTGTAATTTGAGCCCGGCAGAACACCAGCAACTCCAACAGCCAAAGAAAATTGGTCCTATCAGAAAAAATTTAGCAACTGAGCAATAAAACTTTATAAAATAGTTCAAAACCATCAATACTGCTATGAAATAGCAGTGTTGATGGTTGTGAAGCTATTTTTGAACGTCCGAAGAAAATGACGTAACATTACAACACCAGAAGAAACCCACGATTCTGCCACTTGGCCGCATGTGCAATGAGTTGGGTTATCTGCCCTGGGCAACTTTGTTTTGTTCCCTTTTAGCTGCCTCTTATGGCACATGAGAAATGTGTCCATGAATGTCTCCTTGAAGCACAAATGCAAAGATATAGATAAGTTATACATGAATCATTTACAAACATTTTATATTCACCAAAAAAATTTGGATTCAAGGCATACCGCAGAATTAATACCATCTGCTACAAATGACTTAATTCTGGCAAATATAAATAATTAATTAAAGCAAGCAATGGAACATATCTAGAAGCATAAATATTACATATACATACTAGACCACAATATACTGCAAGCAAATATTTAATATCGGACACTAAGTACAGAGTAGGACCACCATATTATTAAGACTGTCCAAAATTTTATTAGTGATTCGTGAATCATAAATTATTCGATTCGATTTTCCCACGGATTCGAAAGTAGAACACAGATTAATTTTGGTGTTTTTAACAATTTCCCGAGCAAAGTCCTTTGTTCATTCCAATACTTCAAGTCGATCTATAAAAATTAATCATATTCAATCCTGAATTCAACCGATTTTGGCCACCCAAACAGACAGAATCTTTTGTCAAGGATTTCCCCGTCGGAAATAGTTGAGATGTCCTTTTGAGATGTTCTCCGTCTAGAGTGCAGTTACTGATACTATATTTTTAAGTAGCTCTTTGCTATTAAGTGGCCGTTATTTAGTTCCCTTCAGGCATTGCTTCTGGTCTTGTACAGAGTGAATTTTAATAAAAAAATATTTTTTTTTGAAAATGAGTCACTGATGGATCGTGCCGTTAAGGGTAGTCAAAACAATACTTGAATGAGGGGTAGTGTTCACCGTAGCAGCAGTAGAATTACCAGGATCCATCCAAGGGGAACACTTAATTGAACTGAAAAAATACAACCGAAAACTCAACGAAAAGGCGAAATGTAATACAAACACAACTGCTAATATGATCATGGCCCTTTTTGTGCCTTCTTCCCTCATTTTTGGCCACAGGCTAACAAGGATAACTAAACCCGATACCAAAGCAGCTACTACGACTAAAATCCACTCAATTGTACAGTTTGGGATCAACAAAAGAAATGATAACGGGATAAAAGTGAACATTGAGTAACCATATAAGCATAAAATGTCGAGATATCCATAACTTGCTTGCATTTTTGTAAAGAACAGAATTCCACGGACAAGTAATGGAATTAAAAACGTGTATCCGTAAACGATAATCATTGCGATGACAAGTCGATGAAACTCTGGGTTGTAGTGGTACGAAGAATCGTTGAAGTTATTGAAAAGTGTCGTCAAATTCCCACATATCGCAATGGTCATTACAAGCGTTGCACATATCCAAAAAGGTCCGTAAACATCAGGGTGTCCGCCGATGTAATTCCGGCGATAATCAGCACTCGGAATTGGCAAAACCGAGCCTTTGATCCTACTGAGTACAACAAACGTATCAACATCAAAAAGCTTTTTGTAGAAATCGAAACTCCAAATCGGTGCCGATTTATCTTTGATTAATTTTGCGGAATCTCCAGTTGCTTCGTCCTCTTCTTCTTCATCAACCGCGGACGACGGAAATTTCGTAAAAGTGTGAGTTTTCCCATCGCTGGTACCACCACTATCCACGGAAACTTCCTGTAACGGTTGATCGAGTTTTCCGTCAGTCTCCCACAGACTATACTCGTCAGAGTTATTTGAAGCCATGATTACTATTGAGAAGAATATTATCTGAATATCATTAAATATACTCTGAGAATCGAGAAATTTAGGAAATTTAGAAAATGAGTAACATTTCACAGCAAATTTTTGTCAGAAGTTTATATGTACCTTTTTCTGTGAGTAAACAAATTGCAGAAAGAAGTTCAAAATCATCAATATTGCTATGAAATAGAAAATTTCCATGAAATGGAAATAAAATTAAAATACTTGATGCAATCCTAATATAACAAGTGGAAATGGAAAAAAATACTCAAAATGATATATGCTAAAAAATAAGCAGTTGTAGCCCAGCAGTTATCATATTGGAATCATGTATTTCCAACAACTCTAACTCAGTCTGTCTATAAGTGGCCGTTGGTACAAAGCCTTGGTCAGGGTGATCCACTCCAGCCCTGTAGGTATGGGCTTTAGAATAGTCCTAACGTATTTCTTGCATGTCGTAAGAGGCGACTAAATGGAAGCAAAGAAGTGGTAGCTGGTTTTACCATCGTCCAGGGCAGATACCCCTCACTGTACTTTACCAAAATCGTTCATCTGGTTACAAGATCCATCTTACGTCTTGTCATTCCATCCAGTGTGGAACCAGTAAAGTTATCGAGCATCGTCCCAAGGACACATCACATGCATTGCTCCTTAAAGCTTTTTTTCAGATATATCGAACTTGTTCTTTCTTTGTTGGGGGTCGAACTTGCATTCTCCATTTCATGTTAGATTTGACAGTTTTTGACGGTTTAATCGTGCCACCACGCCGCATAAATTGAAGCGATCAAAAGTTCATAGCCTGCCTATATCTCAATTAAATTAGCCTATTCTTTATCTAAAATATGTAAATCTGAAAAAAATAACATAAAATATTGAACATCAACACAGCACACAGTATGATCTGAAATTGATATAAATTAAAAAAATCTACAGCTTTCCAGATATGTCACATAGTTGGGAATACACTTGCGCAGCTTTGGGCCATGCTTGGCAAGATAAAATTTCAGACCAACACTTTTACAAATTTTATTAACGGCACAGGTCCATCTATGGCTTATACTTGACAAAGCATCATCGGGGGTGCAAATAAGGATTTCTCTACGAGATTACACCATACTTCCATGAATTAATGACTGGAGTTTTTCAGAAATAATTCGTCGCGAAAGTTTTATGAAATTATAAAAGAAGTTTATGAACATGCAGATACTCTCATTTGTGAAAATAATGTTATTTACAAAAAAAGTATTGTAAGGTTCTTCGCACAAGCCCGAATGAGAGTACAGCTCTCGTGTAATTTACAACCCTGCAATGTTTTTTCTTTTCTGAGGGAATTTATGAACATGCAGATACTCTATAATTAGTGAAAATTATGTTGTTTACAAAGGTATTTGGAGACGCTCATAAAGTTCTTCGCACGAGTACGAACGGGAGTACAGCTCTGGTGCTGTTTGCAACCCTGCATTATGCTTGTTTTCTGAACAGGAAAACTCCTAGGGATGAAGTACGAAGATCAGAATATTTGGTATAAAAATGTCACAAGCACAAATCATCAAGTCTTCAGAATAAAAATGATTTCACTTTGTTATAGGTACAATTAATTATTCAACAATTTAAGTTTGTCTTTGTTATATTTCATGAGCACAAATAACGAGTCAGAATGCAAATATTCTCGTTTTCCTGCGTTTTTTACTGAAATAAATCCTGACAGTTATAAATAAAATGGGATTCAAACTTATTCATTTCATTATAGGTGCAATTGATTAGAGATGAGAAAATATGATTAAAATAATTTAGAAGAAGTTTTCAACACCATTTTAAACTTGTCGATACTATAGCTGTCCGAAATATTCGTTTCGACGCACAAATAATAAATTATTAAATTTTCCCAGTGATTTGAAATCAACAGATTTAAAAAGTTTCAGAAAATGGATGTAAATTTTGATGTTATTAACACAATTTTCTGACACAACTTTTTTGTTGTGGATTATTATTCTTCTGATTCAAATATTCTCCTAAATCCAACAAATATTTGAATTTGACCCACCGTAGTCGATATTAGCGCTGTCCGAAATATTTGATTCATGATATTCAAATCATAAATATTCGATTCAGTTTCTGCAATAATTTAAAATCAATAGAATAAGTTTTTAAATAATATTTTTTGAAAAAGCCGTGAATTTTCACGTAAATTAAATAAAAGCTGATAAAAGAATGTGTTTGTTTATTATATGACTTTTGATTCAAATATTCCATCAGGAAACAAAAAAACATTCGATTTTGGCAACCACTGGTCTTTTTTAATCTGATGATATCGAATCACCGGCAAAATAGAATCGAAAAACTTTCAATTCGAGAATCCCGAAACGGATCGGATATTTTGGAAAACAATATTTAAAGTCTCGTAATCGCCGTTGCACAAGTACGGGAAAAAAGAAGACTCTCATTCTGACACTTATGTGTTATTTGCATCCTTCATTTAGTCTACAATACTGGAAAATTTCTAGAATAGAAATGAAAATATACCATATGCTGATTAATAAAGAGTGCAAAATTGTTACGATGAAAAAATGAGAAATATTGGAATGATACTTTGAACTTATGAGGGCTTCTGTCGTATATAGATAAGTTGATCGAGAAATTTCATTTTATGGATAAAGAGGGCTTAAAATTAGTAGATAACAAAAAGAAAAAAACGATACAAATTATTAAAAAGTGAAAGGGTATTCCCAAACTACACTGGCGATTAGGAATGGGTAATACAGAATACCGAATCCGGGTAAATTTGGATATTAATAAAGTATCAGAGTCCAAAATGATATTGGATTTGATTGCTAATTAACATTTGCCAGGCAAACGCACACAACACAGGTAAAAATGCTGTAAAAACGTGAGTGATTGAGAGGATGTGGACTGTCACAAAAGTAACTAGATTATGTTCCGCATACAATGACAATCAATTAATCCCAACAATGGCGTATGTGTGATGTCATACACACTGACAAGCGAGTAAAGAGACATCATCTCTAATTTTTGAGATAACCAGTTTGGCGCTCTGGTGCCAGATCAAATGTCAAATGATGACTTCTATTAGGAATTTAATTTGCAATGGAATTCGGTATTCTGGATTCAATTTTACTATTCTGGAATGGTAAAATACACATAAGTTACCCATCCCTACTCATAGTTTGAAAAAGAGTTATGTATGATTACGCCAACGATGTGATAATAGTCCTGCTGGGCTAAATAAAAAAAAACTTTCAACACTCAAAATTGCACAAATTAATATATTTAATAATTAAAAATATTTTTGATGGGATATGGCTTATGGCAAGTACATGAACGGCTTGAATGTGTATTTTCACATCTAAATTCAAACTAAAACCAGGATTGCTGTTGAGGGCTGGGCAATTCGATTCGCTAGTTTCAGATAGATTCGGTAGATTCATTTGAATTGATCCGAAGCAAAAATTACTTGAATCAATCGGGAATTGTTCATAGGAACAAAACTTACTAAATGAACTAGAATTTTTATCTTTAACGACAAAATGCAATCGGATCTGGTGAAGTTTGACCAAAATCGATTATATTTTGATGTTAAAATATGAAAATTGTTGCTTGTAGACATGGAGTGTGATGTGAAAATACATTATAAACCATAAATGTTTTTATTTTATGATGAAGACAAGTTATAATACTAAAAATGGGATATTTGTTCAATTACATGGAATTTACGATTAGATCCGATTCGAAACAATTATTTGAATTCTGAGCGATTCGGTTTTGCCCAGCCTTGATTGCAGTTTCATGGCTGTACTCAAGTTAACATAACCTTGGTTTTCTTCAGGTGTCCAAATTATTTTTTCCGAATGGGCAAAAGATCTCGAACCCGAGATCTTCAACCTTTGATGCCAACATGTTTAACCACTAGGCCATCGCGACCACGATGATGATAGTATTCACAATTTATGAACTTTGATCAGGCAATACTTGCAGCATTGGTGCCTTTGGTTAGAATGAGAAAATTCTGACAGTTTCATTTGATGATATTCAGGAATATGGTACTAAACTTCAATAGATCAGGGGCTTCATCAGGGCATAGGTATTACAAAAAGGACAAAACAATCAACTACTGGTACTATTAAGCACACCATGTAAAAAAGTATGAATATAATTGAAGATAAATGAAATAACAAAATTACGGTAACAGTATATTCTTACAGGCTAGTTGACAGGATTTTGTTTTCCCTTCGGTGTTTTGATGAACCTCGTACGCCATTTGTTTTCAATCTATGAGGCTTTGAAACCATCAACACTCCTGTTCAGAGCTGAGCGACATCGGGTATATTTTGTACCGGCATACGGAAGCCAAAATGCCAGTATTACCGGTATGCAAAGCCATTTTCTGCTATCAAAAAAACATACTATTGTGTCGCTTTAAAGAGCCACGTGATGCGTGACCTAAAAAAGCAGGTGCACACCTCTAAATGCGGGTGGGTTGTTGTTTCATGACATTGCAAAAGTTCGATATGTCACAAAATATCGGTATCACGGCAAACCGACATTGTGAAAATTAACGCTATATATTTTGGAGAACGTCTTACCGATATACCGCCCAGCTCTACTCCTGTTTCATAGCAGTACTCAATTGGTAAAACTAAAAATGAAAATAAATTGTTGATTCAATAAGGGGATGGCGCAAAGGCAGAATGGCTTCTGCTCTGCTACTCAGTCTTCATGGAGCGGATTGCTGGAGTAGAGTCCGACAGGATTTGCTCAATGTGAATGTGGGTGATTGCCACCAGGGAAATTCATAATGAATCTAATTGCTCAACCGGTGATGTGCAAACGATATTTTCATATTTTGCCAACGATTCAAATGTCTATACAGATGAAGAACGTCTTGGTTGGCCTTCAAAATATTTGGCCCGGATAGGATCAGGTTCGATTCAGTCTCTTGATTGAAGAAATTAATACCACTTTGACTCGACACATTTAGAAATAGAGGGGAACATATTATGTCAGGATTAGAAGAGTGATATTTTCATGCATGCGCCACAGATGCACCGCATCTCATCGATGCGATCCATCAGTGACTCGTACTTAATTAACAATGATGGTTTGACAGTATGTTTACGATTGGGGCAATTTCTTTATAAATTAGTGAAAATGAAAAAAAAGTGCAACAATATTGAAGAAAAACACTAATTAAAACTCACAATATATATATATATATAATTGATTTGCAAACACTGATATTAATTAATATTTAATTAATATGTTAAATAAAGTTTGTCATAACATGTGTAGAAATGGGATATCGCTCCTGCAGCTACAAAAAGGTGCCAGATAGCGTGGGCGCATGGTATTGACCCATCACTTTTGAAGACAAACACACCGGATAGGTAGAAAAAGCCTCCAACTGACAACGCTTTTAGTTGGTCTCCTTCCGCAGTGCTGCTTAATGCGAGTGCTGGTAGAAGTCCTTGAGCTATGTATATTATTGTTTCAAGTAATTTGTATTTCTCGAGAAGTACCGAGGAATATATAATTCCGAGAATTACGAATAACCACATCCCCCAACGAAGCCACTCTAAGCTAGGATGGATAGAGCATAACATTAACCAAGGTGTGTAAGATCCAGATATAAAAGTGAAGATTATTGCTCTGTCACAGACGTGAAAGAACTCCCACAGCGCTGACCCACAGCAATTATCTGATAGGCCGATAATTTTGATGGGGTGCTCACATTTTGACCATGTTAGCCAATGAAATATTGAAGAAACTAGGAACAGACCAACCAGTGAAGCGCCGTACACTCTCGCACTAACCTCATAATGCAGACCATGGGGGATATGTCCACTTGTGACAAAAGTCTGATTGGCGTTTTGTTGCTCTATACGTAGATGGTGAAAGTACGCTGATTGTAAAAGAAGCTCTTTACCAATAATACTAGGAATGATCATAACGCAATGAGAAAATGTGTTCGCAAAATGTTCGAAGTTGGTAGGTTCGTAACACTTGCCTGGCTCAGCTCGTTTATTCATCCATTTTTTGTCTCTGTAAAAAGTAAGGAGAATAGGGGTATCTCGGAAAGTTCAAAGTCTTGCTTCACATATACACAAAGTTATTTCTTAATACAGCCGAATACTAGTAGGATAGAATGTCATTTTTATCCTGCGGGAGAGGAAAGCCGAGAATACAGCTCAAGCACATGGCGAACAACGACCTCTCGTGCAGATACCAGTTCCGAATCGGGGTGAAGGTTTTTTGACTATCGTTTCTCATTTACCTATGCATGGACCTGGTTGGTGGAGGAAGCATCCAGCAGACCTCTTGCATATAATCATCGTCCCTCATCGGATTCGAATTTGCGCCATGACGATCAGAGATGCGTGGCTTGAAGCGTATTCCCAACGTTTTACCGACTGAGCTAACCGGGCAAACTAGTAGTTAGTCATAGTTACTCTTGCTACTGTATCCTTGCATTTACTGCATACGGATCCCCAAACACACAAATGCATAAAGGAAGGATAAGTAGTTAGTCCACGTCCCCCAGACCAATAGAATAGGGATATAATGTAAAAATTTTGGAATCCAATGCCTATTTTTCAACCCTTATTTTATTAATCTGTGGACTACTTCATCAATTTTTATTTTCACATGAAAATATGGTACTAGATAGGACTCTAATTTTTTTGAAGAAACTTCAGATCAAGACTCGAAAAAAAGGAGAGAATTTGAAAGTGACATGCTCGCGTGTGATAATCGTATTGGTTGATGCTGATTTTTGATGATATCCTTCCAACTAGTCAAGACTAGAATAAATTTTACAAAAAAGACATTTACGAAAAAGACAATACTTTATAAAAAATTATTTTCTAAAAGATTAGGCCTTATTCTTACTAATGTCTGTTAAAAATAGAAAAGGTTGCTACCAGGCAGTCAAGAGACATTTTTTCTTCTAGCAAGGGTATATCATGAAATAGTGTTATTTGCTTGGTTTTCTGCTGGCGGAATCCATTTTCTTCAGGTGTCTGAGTGGCAGAGTAGAGGGCATTTTGCCAATCTGGGATGAAGTACTTTAAAGGGATGTTTAGGCCTGTCTAGTTGTGAACTATATTCCTGCGCAAGTTAAATTTTCAAGACGAAGACTAGATGCATATTTTTTTATGCTATGGCCAGTACATGAACCTACCAAGGGGGGGCTTATACCCCAACATCTGTTAGGCACGGACCTTTGTAGTGACAGTGTATCTGTTCTACCGGTATGTTACAGCTACACATGTAGTGCCTTGCTGAAGGGCACGCTTGGTATGAAGCGATCAAGCATCGAACCTTCCAGACAATACGATCATGCTCAACCAACTGAGTCGGGCAACCAGACGCATATTAACAAGTAACAGTGAAAGAGGTTGAATGCACTGACATTCTCTAGGTTGAAGTAGATTTAATTTTGATCTTCGCATGGAATTATGGGACTGGCAGAATATCAGCTGCTATGCTATAAAGTCACCCAAAGAAAATGGAGTCTATCAGAAGAAAATTAAAGCAACTGAGCAATATTTCGTGATATATCACAAGCTAGAAAGATAAATTGTATTTTTTTGAGCGTCTTGTAGCAACCAAACTTTCAAAAAGGTTCAAAATCATCAATACTGCTATGAAATAGCAGTGTTGATGGTTTAGAAACTTTCTGTACTTCCGATGAAAAGGCACAAAATTTCAGACACCTGAAAAAAAATCAAGATTCTGTCACCCTAGTTAGGACTTTTTATTTTATTTTTTATAGCCACTTCTTGGAGTGGATCACGCTGATCAAGGCCCTCTCTATACAAGTGGTCACTTATAGACAGACAGGGTTATAATTGCTCGAAAGATATTAATAATTGCTCGAAAGATATTATCTTTTCCTGTTCGGCTTAGCCTACCCAAGTTACTTTACTCAAGGCCAAGTAAGAAATCGAAACATGAAAGGAGCCAACAAACGACTATTAACACGACAAAGAGCTACTACAAGTCGTAGTACCAGAAACTACGGTCCGCATGTTTTGTACAATAATATATTGTGGATTTTTCCCCCTTAGAGTGCAGTTGCTTGCACTTTATCTTGTAGTAGCTCTTTGTTATTTAGGTGGCCGTTAGTTGGCTCCTCTCGACCTTGCTTGGTGCGAACTTCTACAAAAAAGCAATGCGATACATCCCAAACAGAACCTCACAAGACATATAAGTACAAGGTACGGTGTATCAATAAATAAAAATAAACATTAAAAGTTACGAACCTGAAAAACTGTTGCCAATCTTTCCAAGTATGCCATAAAACTTTAGTCGTGCTCATTGCAGCTCAGTGATCAGATATTTGTTCAGGTCATGAAACAGATCCAGTTTTAAATAAATCCAAGATCCTTCACAAAATCAAAGTACAAAGAATTTTTACATGTGCAGGGTAGGTACCGGTACCGTAGAGAATTACAGATTATATTCTTGGTCTGGAGTAAAATTTATCGCTGTCAAGTGCATCTGTAAGAAGCATCTTCATACAATTTAATTAAACAGAGCAAAGTCTAAGCAATAAAATCTAGATATATAAATAGAAAAACTGTTCTGGGTTCTGTATCTATTGTATTATTGTGCATGGCAGAAGGTCAATGTTCGGTAGTGCAAGTGGTTCAAGCAAACCCTGACCTCCCACACTGTGTAGGCACCAGTTTCGAATCACAGGGTGTAGATTTCAGCTCAACATATTTCTCATTTTTTATGCACACGGACGGACATGGTTGGTGGAGAAAGCAGTACTGAGTAAGTAGTGCTTAATAGAACCACTTCGCACCATCTGACCTCTTTCATATACAATATACCGGTAGTCTATTCATCCTTCACAAGATTCAAATCTGCATTAGGTAACTTACCGGTACTGTAAGTTAACACTGAACAGGCAGATTTCTAATAGAATTGATTGAATCGAAATCCAGCCTTCGCCTGATTTGAGCAAAAATACCTGCTTAACCCGGGTTAGGATTTTATTTTATCGTACCGGTATGGACCAAGGTTACTCCAGCCCACAATTCAGCGGTGGTCCACGAGTTAATCCTAACCATAAATGCTTGTGAGATGCATATTTCTGTTACAGCATACTATACAAAGTTCAATAAATATTATAATGAAAGAAAAAAACTCTAATACTATCGGCAATTCGAGCCGGAATGCCCAAAGTGTGGGCTGGCGTACCCCAATCGTGGGCTGGCGCACCCGAATTGTGGGCTGGCGTAACCTCCACTCATACGTTAAATTTATGAGTCTAATGATACTCTAAATACATTCCTGACCCATAAAACAAGCTGAACTACATAGATTGCAGGCAAAAATACATTTTTACACTCAATTCTGACACTGAATCTCCTCTTTCAAATTGCGGGCTGGGAAGCCATCGAAGAGTGAAAATATGATGCCAGATAATAGCGTACAAAATTTTTTTAAACGCGAGTAGCACACAAATTGGACGAAAAAATATCGAAATACAATTTCCAGTATTTTGCATATTTACATAATACATTTTAACACCACAGAAAAATCTTGGCATTAAGCAAAACATAAATATGTGTCTTCAAATAAAATTTGAATATATATGGTCCGGCATGGGGATAAATTCCAAAAGACAGCGCGAGAGCCGATACAATACCCTTCCGGGACGAAATTTTGAAGCGAATTTCGAAATTATTTGTTTCGCAATAAATATCATCCAAACAAAAATTTATTTGCTTCGATTGACGAGGAATTGTTATCACGATTGAATAGAAAATTATGGTCATCTAGAGACAACCAGTGATCATTTAAAAATATCCCCGAAAAACATATTTTGTGGTCATCTGGACCGAAAATTCAAGGCAGATTTTTGGTTTTGAAAAAACATTTCCCACGTATTTCCTTATGATTTTTAAAAACTACATGGAAATACCTTTCCACAAATATGAAATTTATATTGCCCAAATAGGGGGAAAGATATGCAAAATGGGACCGAAAGTATACCCGAAAACCGTATTTTAAGGTTATCTGGACCGAAAGTTCCAAGCAAATTTTTGGTTTTGAAAAATTTTTTGCCACGTATTTCCCTATAATTTGTGAAAACTGCATGTAAATACCTATCCAGACACATAAATATTATATTGCCTGAATAGGGGGAAAGATATGTAAAATGGGGGCAAAAATATACCCGAAAACCATATTTTAAGGTTATCTGGACCGAAAATTCCAAGCAAATTTTTCGTTTTGAAAAATCATTTCCCACGTATTTCCTTATGATTTTTGAAAACTATATAGAAATACTTTTTCATAAATATAAAAATTATATTGCCTGAATAGGGGGAAAGATATGAAAAATAAAACGCAAAATAAACCGGAAAATCGTATTTTGTGGTCATCCGAACCAAAAATTCAAATCAAATTTTTGGTTTTGAAAAATCATTTCCCACGTATTTCCTTATGATTTATAAAAACTACATAGAAATACCTTTCCATAAATATAAAAATTATATTGTCTGAATAGGGGGAAAGATATGCAGAATGGGGCCAAAAATATACCCGAAAACTGTATTTTAATGTTATATGGACCAAAAATTGCAAGCAAATTTTTGGTTTTGAAAAATCATTTCCCACGTATTTCCTTATGATTTTTGAAAACTATATAGAAATACTTTTCCATAAATATAAAAATTATATTGCCTGAATAGGGGGAAAGATATGAAAAATAAAACGCAAAATAAACCGGAAAATCATATTTTGTGGTCATCTGGACCGAAAATTCAAATCAAATTTTTGGTTTTGAAACATCATTTCCCACGTATTTCCTTATAATTTTTGAAAACTACACAAAAATACCTTTCCATAAATATAAATATTATAATGCCTGAATAAGGGGAAAGATTTGCAAAATAGGGCCCAAAAGAGGCCCGAAAACCGTATTTTGTGCTCATATTGACCTAAAATCGCATTTTGTGGTCATTCGGACCGAAAATTCAAAGCAATTTCGGTTCCGAAAAATTATTTCCCACGTATTTCCTTATGATTTTTGAAAACTACATGGAAATATTTTTCCATAAATATAAAAATTATATTGCCTGAATAGGGGGAAAAGATATGAAAAATAAAACGCAAAATAAACCGAAAAATCGTATTTTGTGGTCATCTGGATCGAAAATTCAAATCAAATTTTTGGTTTTGAAAAATCATTTCCCACGTATTTCCTTGTAATTTTTGAAAACTACATAAAAATACCTTTCCATAAATATAAATATTATAATGCCTGAATAGGGGGAAAGATATGCAGAATGGGACCGAAAGTATACCCGAAAACTGTATTTTAATGTTATATGGACCAAAAATTCCAAGCAAATTTTTGGTTTTGAAAAATTATTTCCCACGTATTTCCTTATGATTTTTGAAAACTAAATAGAAATACTTTTCCATAGATATAAAAATTATAATGCCTGAATAGGGGGAAAATATGCAAAATAGGGCCCAAAAGAGGCCCGAAAACCGTATTTTGTGGTCATATTAACCGAAAGTCGCATTTTGTGGTCATTCGGACCGAAAATTCGAAGCAATTTCGGTTTTGAAAAATTATTTCCCACGTATTTCCTTATGATTTTTGAAAACTACATGGAAATACTTTTCCATAGATATAAAAATTATATTGCCTGAATAGGGGGAAAGATATGAAAAATAAAACGCAAAATAAACCGGAAAATCGTATTTTGTGGTCATCTGGACCGAAAATTCAAATCAAATTTTTGGTTTTGAAAAATCATTTCCCACGTATTTCCTTATAATTTATAAAAACTACATGGAAATACCTTTCCATAAATATAAATATTATAATGCTTGAATAGGGGGAAAAATATGTAAAATGGGGACAAAAATATACCCGAAAACCGTATTTTAAGGTTATCCGGACCGAAAATTCCAAGCAAATTTTTTGTTTTGAAAAATCATTTCCCACGTATTTCCTTATATTTTATAAAACTACATGGAAATACCTTTCCACAAATATAAAAATTATATTGTCTGAATAGGGGGAAAGATATGCAGAATGGGACCAAAAATATACCCGAAAACTGTATTTTAATGTTATATGAACCAAAAATTGCAAGCAAATTTTTGGTTTTGAAAAATCATTTCCCACGTATTTCCTTATGATTTTTGAAAACTATATAGAAATACTTTTCCATAAATATAAAAATTATATTGCCTGAATAGGGGGAAAGATATGAAAAATAAAACGCAAAATAAACCGGAAAATCGTATTTTGTGGTCATCTGGACCGAAAATTCAAATCAAATTTTTGGTTTTGAAAAATCATTTCCCACGTATTTCCTTATAATTTTTGAAAACTACATAAAAATACCTTTCCATAAATATAAATATTATAATGCCTGAATAGGGGGAAAGATATGCAAAATAGGGCCCAAAAGAGGCCCGAAAACCGTATTTTGTGGTCATATTGACCGAAAATCGCATTTTGTGGTCATTCGAACCGAAAATTCAAAGAATTTCGGTTTTGAAAAATTATTTCCCACGTATTTCCTTATGATTTTTGAAAACTACATGGAAATACTTTTCCATAGATATAAAATTTATCTTGCCTGAATAGGGGAAAGATATGCAAAATAGGGCCCAAAATAGACCCGAAAACTGTATTTTTAGGTCCTCCAGACCGAAAATTCCAAGCAAATTTTTAGTTTTGAAAAATCATTTCCCACGTATTTCCTTATACTTTATAAAAACTACATAGAAATACCTTTCCATAAATATAAATTTGTAATGCCTGAATAGGGGGAAAGATATGCAGAATGGGGCCAAAAATATACCCGAAAACTGTATTTTAATGTTATATGGACCAAAAATTGCAAGAAAATTTTTGGTTTTGAAACATCATTTCCCACGTATTTCCTTATAATTTTTGAAAACTACACAAAAATACCTTTCCATAAATATAAATATTATAATGCCTGAATAAGGGGAAAGATTTGCAAAATAGGGCCCAAAAGAGGCCCGAAAACCGTATTTTGTGCTCATATTGACCTAAAATCGCATTTTGTGGTCATTCGGACCGAAAATTCAAAGCAATTTCGGTTCCGAAAAATTATTTCCCACGTATTTCCTTATGATTTTTGAAAACTACATGGAAATATTTTTCCATAAATATAAAAATTATATTGCCTGAATAGGGGGAAAAGATATGAAAAATAAAACGCAAAATAAACCGAAAAATCGTATTTTGTGGTCATCTGAATCGAAAATTCAAATCAAATTTTTGGTTTTCAAAAATCATTTCCCACGTATTTCCTTATAATTTTTGAAAACTACATAAAAATACCTTTCCATAAATATAAATATTATAATGCCTGAATAGGGGGAAAGATATGCAGAATGGGACCGAAAGTATACCCGAAAACTGTATTTTAATGTTATATGGACCAAAAATTCCAAGCAAATTTTTGGTTTTGAAAAATTATTTCCCACGTATTTCCTTATGATTTTTGAAAACTACATAGAAATACTTTTCCATAGATATAAAAATTATAATGCCTGAATAGGGGGAAATATGCAAAATAGGGCCCAAAAGAGGCCCGAAAACCGTATTTTGTGGTCATATTAACCGAAAGTCGCATTTTGTGGTCATTCGGACCGAAAATTCGAAGCAATTTCGGTTTTGAAAAATTATTTCCCACGTATTTCCTTATGATTTTTGAAAACTACATGGAAATACTTTTCCATAGATATAAAAATTATATTGCCTGAATAGGGGGAAAGATATGAAAAATAAAACGCAAAATAAACCGGAAAATCGTATTTTGTGGTCATCTGGACCGAAAATTCAAATCAAATTTTTGGTTTTGAAAAATCATTTCCCACGTATTTCCTTATAATTTATAAAAACTACATGGAAATACCTTTCCATAAATATAAATATTATAATGCTTGAATAGGGGGAAAGATATGTAAAATGAGGACAAAAATATACCCGAAAACCGTATTTTAAGGTTATCCGGACCGAAAATTCCAAGCAAATTTTTTGTTTTGAAAAATCATTTCCCACGTATTTCCTTATATTTTATAAAACTACATGGAAATACCTTTCCACAAATATAAAAATTATATTGTCTGAATAGGGGGAAAGATATGCAGAATGGGACCAAAAATATACCCGAAAACTGTATTTTAATGTTATATGAACCAAAAATTGCAAGCAAATTTTTGGTTTTGAAAAATCATTTCCCACGTATTTCCTTATGATTTTTGAAAACTATATAGAAATACTTTTCCATAAATATAAAAATTATATTTGCCTGAATAGGGGGAAAGATATGAAAAATAAAACGCAAAATAAACCGGAAAATCGTATTTTGTGGTCATCTGGACCGAAAATTCAAATCAAATTTTTGGTTTTGAAAAATCATTTCCCACGTATTTCCTTATAATTTTTGAAAACTACATAAAAATACCTTTCCATAAATATAAATATTATAATGCCTGAATAGGGGGAAAGATATGCAAAATAGGGCCCAAAAGAGGCCCGAAAACCGTATTTTGTGGTCATATTGACCGAAAATCGCATTTTGTGGTCATTCGAACCGAAAATTCAAAGAATTTCGGTTTTGAAAAATTATTTCCCACGTATTTCCTTATGATTTTTGAAAACTACATGAAAATACCTTTCCATAAATATAAAATTTATCTTGCCTGAATGGGGGAAAGATATGCAAAATAGGGCCCAAAATAGACCCGAAAACTGTATTTTTAGGTCCTCCAGACCGAAAATTCCAAGCAAATTTTTAGTTTTGAAAAATCATTTCCCACGTATTTCCTTATACTTTATAAAAACTACATAGAAATACCTTTCCATAAATATAAATTTGTAATGCCTGAATAGGGGGAAAGATATGCAGAATGGGGCCAAAAGTATACGCGAAAACCGTATTTTAAGGTAATCCGGACCGAAAATTCCAAGCAAATTTTTGGTTTTGAAAAATCATTTCCCACATATTTCCTTATGATTTGTAAAAACTACATAGAAATACCTTTCCACAAATATGAAATTTCTATTGCCTGAATAGGGGGAAAGATATGCAAAATGGGGCCAAAAATATACCCGAAAACCGTATTTTGTGGTCATAGTGACCGAAAATCGCATTTTGTAGTCGTATGGACCGTAAAGCACCTTTGCATTTCCAATTGAAAAAAGAATATATGTCACTTTTCCCACTGTGCCCCGTGTTCCATCGTACCTTAAGATCCCGACAGAAGGCCTTCCCGGCGCACAGTGGGTCACGTAAGTAGTAATATTAGTTCATTCGTCATCCAGCCATTAACAAACGAAGCAAAAAAAGTATTGAACATTCAATCAATACAATAAAAATCGACGTGTGAAATAGAAGGGTGGTTGGAAACACCATACCGTGATCGAATAAATAAAACTCTCCCCGTAGGGGAGTATGACAAGTTAAGCGCTGCCTTTACGGCTTCCTCCACAAACACAAGAAAAAAATGAGAAACACACATAAAAATAATGTCACCAAAACATATAATTTTTTTCCTGAAAGGAGAAAAACATATAGGAAAATATAACTGAGATTTGATTTCGTAATGACCGTTAAAATTTCACATTACTTCTGAATAATCATGTTAATGAATCCGGGAGCATCAAACCTGACTCCTCAGCATCAACATTGCGCAATTTTGAACGCGTGCTGGAGAGATATAAATACCTTTGCGTACATTAGTCGATCCATTTGCATCTATCCACCTCGGTGTTTCGGTGCCAGTGACTCATACGAACGTGCTTACGTCAACTTGCTTCATTGCCAAAAGACAACTCAAATAACTTCAAAACCAATCCAAAAATCAGGTAATCCATAGTATTCCATAATCTGTTTTGAGTTTTAGGTATAACGATGAAGGGATTTCGAACTCGTCCAATCACGTACCTGAGAGGGGTTTCTGGGAAACAGACGGCCTGAAGGCGGAACTTGACGAAAGGCCTCGACTGTTGCTTCTGTCAGACAGCAATTCCAGGAATCTTGTGCTTCCTCGGGTAAGTGAATTCATGAATGATTACTTTGAAATGAGATCAAATTGGTAATATGGGTAACTTAACCACTAGGATTTTGATTTTTGTATGATGAAATAGCCTCGGAAGGATCATCAAATTTGTAAAAAAAAAACAGGCTATAAACTTAGGCGAAGGTAAGGTGTACCACTGTGCACAGTGAAAAAAGTGACAGTTTTTATTATTTGGCAATGCAGAGGCCCTTTCCTAGTGAGAATTCTTGCAATTTATTTGGTCTTTGTCCTATTCACTTTGTTTGTCATTCTGTACACTTCGATTCTTGCAGTAAGTACCGTGACCAAGTTTGAAAATTTTTTACGTTTTCTCTAAACGAAAGCATTACAGTTTATACCAAATATTCGTAGAGCCTAAATTTTTGTGAAGTCAGGTGTCACGCAACAGTTTTTTCAAAAAGAAGCGTATTATCCGAGGATACCTGTCGAAAACAGTTATAATATAAATTTCGCTGGGGCACATTAAAGAACACATACTGCCAAAAAATATAATACTTTAATTATGCTTTTAACCACATTTATAACATGGAATTGTGTACGTATTGTTCTTGGTTTTGACAAGTTTAAATGTTATTTTTCAATTTCATTAAGGTTTTGAAACTGGTTTGCGCTTTTCTTTCATTCTGCTCATATTTCAGTGTGCACAGTGGTATATCTGACCACGATCTGGTCTACTCTTTACTAACAAAGATGGCCAATGCATCGTTTCCATTTTGCCCAGATTAGCTTGAACCATAACCCGCTTTTCAAATGATAGGATAGAATTGCACTGTTACTATGTGGGAGAGGAAAGCCGGGGATCAAGGTTTAAGAAACTTGCTTCTACAAATTTTTCTAGTGCGTGGACATGCTCGTTGGAGTAGCCGTAACTGTGCACGAGGTGTCCAGCAATGCTCTCGCGTGTATTCATCCCATATGATGTATTGCAGACATCCGTGCTGTTACCTAATAGATGACCTTGGTTCTAAAATAGTAAAAAACTTATTACTCTTTGGTGTATCCGCCGCGGCGAAGCCAAGATTTTGTCACGATAGATCTTCGAAATACGTGTTTCAATGACTCCGTAGAGTAATATAATTTTAATTTCGTTCCCTCTCTTTCGTGCCCATTCGCATTTTCTGCCATTTCTGCATTTTCTGCCAAAATCTCGTTTTGCTTTCTTCGACCAATTTTCGACCTCTTCGTGTGGTGACATATGCGTAAATTGTCGTAAACCGTTGCGATTTCATCGAGACGGGAGTATTTTCGGTTTCTAAGGCGTGTTCTTTTCAATTCTTGTTGACTTTTTTCCATAATTCCTTGCGTACGGTTATGTTTTGTCAAGTTTTGCTCAACAGAGCGTTCTAATTTGCTATATGTTTTCGCCACTTTTGTGTAAACATCGGATTTTCCGTGGCGACCGAGATTACCTATCAGAAGACTGCTCCACAAAGGGATTTTAAGGAAATAATATTTTCGAAGCGAGAGCAGAAGTTTTGGGTTGTAACAAGGATTCAATTGGCCAACCCCGTTATTTTTAATTGTGGAACCAGCCTCTTTAATAATTTCCGATATATCTTTTTCAAAGGGATTAGAATTGGGTAACCATTCATCTATTTCATCATCGTTTTCTTCCAGCGCAGAAAAATTATCCGTGCTGTCACGATTGATTTTTGATTTCAAATATTCCCAGCTTGTCTGTGCCAATTTTAGATCCTTAGACAACAGAATTATACAAAAATGATATACAATTTTTTTTATCTCGTCGTAGTCACCAGATGAGACTATAAGACCTAAAACGAACATAGCCTCACTTTTCCAGCTCAGTTGCGTGCAGAGTTTGCTGAAATTTTTCATAACATGGCTGGCGCATAAACGCAAAAATGGTTTTTGAAACATTTCCTCCGTAGCATTTCCTGAAACAACTTGGTGGCAACGATTTATGTATTCTGTTGACCCCTCCCGCATAAAGGCCTGTAAAACCGCATTGATTAAAGCTATACTTCCATCGCACACAATTAAACGACCCGAAGGATTTGCGTAGCAACGACTCTGATCTCTGCGAAAAACGCGTGATAAAATCGGTTATTGACGCCGTATGATGTTCATTTGTTACATATGAAGCTACCGCTAAAGGGGACTTTCCCTCAACTGGATGACGAACCACTATCTCGTAAATGTAAAATGGCTTCTTATTTTCAAAGGACTTCAATATACTACCCGTCGCATCTATATATATTATGTCCTTATTCCCAATTTCTTGCACAATGTCAATGGTATCCTGGGACCACATCATAATACCAGCGGGCAATTGCGATACTTGTTGCAAAGTTCCACGAATTTTTTTTTTCTGAATTCAAATCATTTTCTAATTGTATTTTCTTTATTACCTCCAAAGATTGCCATTGATTTGATCCCAAATTTGGTATTTTTCTTGCTTCCAAACGAGCCTTTTTTAAGACACTGACGGATGGTGCATTGTCTCTATTCCCAGATTGATAAACGTCAGTGGGTATTTTGTTCAAGTTGTCTAAATAGTTTTCGCGCGGTTTAATATTCTTTAACATTTCCTGAGCGTTTTGGCGACGTTCTCCTTTAAGGTGGGCGGAAACCAAAATATTTTTGTTGTGCGCAATTTCCCCGTCGTATTTAACGTACATCTTTCTGCGATGGCGTAGCCGAACTGTGGGCTGGCGTAACCTCCACTCATATGTTAAATTTACGAGTCTAATGATACTCTAAATACATTCCTGACTCATAAAACAAGCTGAACTACATAGATTGCAGGCAAAAATACATTTTTACACTCAATTCTGACACTGAATCTCCTCTTTCAAATTGCGGGCTGGGAAGCCATCGAAGAGTGAAAATATGATGCCAGATAATAGCGTACAAATTTTTTTTAAACGTGAGTAGCACACAAATTGGACGAAAAAATATCGAAATACAATTTCCAGTATTTTGCATATTTACATAATACATTTTAACACCACAGAAAAATCTTGGCATTGAGCAAAAACATAAATATGTGTCTTCAAATAAAATTTGAATATATATGGTCCGGCATGGGGATAAATTCCAAAAGACAGCGCGAGAGCCGATACAATACCCTTCCGGGACGAAATTTTGAAGCGAATTTCGAAATTATTTGTTTCGCAATAAATATCATCCAAACAAAAATTTATTTGCTTCGATTGACGAGGAATTGTTATCACGATTGAATAGAAAATTATGGTCATCTAGAGACAACCAGTGATCATTTAAAAATATCCCCGAAAACCATATTTTGTGGTCATCTGGACCGAAAATTCAAGGCAAATTTTTGGTTTTGAAAAAACATTTCCCACGTATTTCTTTATGGTTTTTGAAAACTACATGGAAATACCTTTCTATAAATATGAAAATTATATTGCCTGAATAAGGGGAAAGATATGCAAATTGGGGTCAAAAATATACCCAAAAAACGTATTTTGAGGTCATCTAGACCAGATATTTGTGGAAAGGTATTTCCATGTGGTTTTCAAAAATCATAAGGAAATACGTGGGAAATGATTTTTCAAAACCAAAAATTTGCTTGGAATTTTTGGTCCATATAAGCTTAAAACACGGTTTTCGGGTATATATTCGGCCCCATTGTGCATATCTTTCCCCCTATTCAGGCATTATATTATTTATATTTATGGAGAAGTATTTCCATGTAGTTTTTAAAAATCACAAGGAAATACGTGGGAAATGTTTTTCAAAACTGAAAAATTGCTTTGAATTTTCTGTCCATACGACTAAGAAAAGCGATTTTCGGTCAATATGACCACAAAATACGGTTTTCGGGCCTATTTCGGGCCCTATTTTGCATATCTTTCCTCCTATTCAGGCAATATAATATATATATATTTCTGGATAGGTATTTTTATGTACGGTAGTTTTTAAAAATCATAAGGAAATATGTGGGGAATAACCAAAAATTGAATTTTCTGTTCGGATGACCACAAAATTCGATTTTCGGGTATATTTTGGGCCTGATTGTGCATATCTTTCCCCCTATTCAGGCAAAATAATATTTTTGTTTATGGAAAGGTATTTTCATGTAGTTTTCAAAAATCATAAGGAAATACGTGGGAAATGATTTTTCAAAACCAAAAATTTGCTTGGAATTTTCGGTCCAGATAACCTTAAAATACAGTTTTCGGGTATATTTTTGCCCCCATTTTACATATCTTTCCCCTTATTCAGGCAATATAATATTTATGTTTCTGGATAGGTATTTACATGCAGTTTTCACAAATTATAAGGAAATATGTGGCAAAAAATTTTTCAAAACCAAAAATTTGCTTGGAACTTTCGGTCCAGATAACCTTAAAATACGGTTTTCGGGTATATTTTTGGTCCCATTTTGCATTTCTTTCCCCCTATTCAGGCAATATAAATTTCATATTTGTGGAAAGGTATTTCCATGTAGTTTTTAAAAATCATAAGGTCATACATAGAAATGCCTTTCCATAAATATAAAAATTATATTGCCTGAATAGGGGGAAAGATATGAAAAATAAAACGCAAAATAAACCGGAAAATCGTATTTTGTGGTCATCTGGACCGAAAATTCAAATCAAATTTTTGGTTTTGAAAAATTATTTCCCACGTATTTCCTTATAATTTATAAAAACTACATGGAAATATCTTTCCATAAATATAAATATTATAATGCCTGAATAGGGGGAAAGATATGAAAAATAAAACGCAAAATATCCCCGAAAACCATATTTTGTGGTCATCTGGACCGAAAATTCAAATCAAATTTTTGGTTTTGAAAAATCATTTCCCACGTACTTCCTTATGATTTTTGAAAACTACATGGAAATACTTTTCCATAAATATAAAAATTATATTGCCTGAATAGGGGGAAAATATGAAAAATAAAACGCAAAATAAACCGGAAAATCGTATTTTGTGGTCATCTGGACCGAAAATTCAAATCATATTTTTGGTATTGAAAAATCATTTCCCACGTATTTCCTTATAATTTATAAAAACTACATGGAAATACCTTTCCATAAATATAAATATTATAATGCCTGAATAGGGGAAAAGATATGCACAATGGGGCCAAATATATACCCGAAAACCGTGTTTTAAGCTTATATGGACCAAATATTCCAAGCAAATTTTTGGTTTTGAAAAATCATTTCCCACGTATATCCTTGTGATTTTTGAATACTACATGGAAATACTTTTCCATAAATATAAAAATTATATTGCCTGAATAGGGGGAAAGATATGAAAAATAAAACGCAAAATAAACCGGAAAATCGTATTTTGTGGTCATTCAAACCGAAAATTCAAAGCAATTTCGGTTTTGAAAAATTATTTCCCACGTATTTCCTTATGGTTTTTGAAAACTACATGGAAATACTTTTCCATAAATATAAATATTATAATGCCTGAATAGGGGGAAAGATATGCAAAATAGGGCGGAAAATAGGCCCGAAAATATGCACAATGGGGCCAAATATATACCCGAAAACCGTGTTTTAAGCTTATATGGACCAAAAATTCCAAGCAAATTTTTGGTTTTGAAAAATCATTTCCCACGTATTTCCTTATGATTTTTGAAAACTACATAGAAATGCCTTTCCATAAATATAAATATTATAATGCCTGAATAGGGGGAAAGATATGCAAAATAGGGCGGAAAATAGGCCCGAAAATCGAATTTTGTGGTCATCTGGACCGAAAATTCAAAGCAATTTCGGTTTTGAAAAATTATTTCCCACGTATTTCCTTATGATTTTTGAAAACTACATGGAAATACTTTTCCATAAATATGAATATTATATCCCCTGAATAGGGGGAAAGATATGCAAAATAGGGCGGAAAATAGGCCCGAAAATCGAATTTTGTGGTCATCTGGACCGAAAATCGCATTTTGTGATTCCGTTCCCCGCAGGTAGTCTCAAAAATACGCCACTGTTTGAAATTTTGTGAAGTGCTCTTGGATCACATAAGATTACCAAAAAGTAGCCTCTAAAGACAGTTATGCCCCCGGCAAGCTATTTCTTGGTATAAAACTGTAATGCTTGTGTGTAGAGAAAAAGTACTGTACAAAAGCCTACTACTCCTACCAGTAAAGCACCTTTGCATTTCCAATTGTAAAAAAATATATGTCACTTTTCCCACCGTGCCCCGTGTTCCATCGTACCTTAAGATCCCGACAGAAGGCCTTCCCGGCGCACAGTGGGTCACGTAAGTAGTAATATTAGTTCATTCGTCATCCAGCCATTAACAAACGAAGCAAAAAAAGTATTGAACATTCAATCAATACAATAAAACTCGACGTGTGAAATAGAAGGGTGGTTGGAAACACCATACCGTGATCGAATAAATAAAACTCTCCCCGTAGGGGAGTATGACAAGTTAAGCGCTGCCTTTACGGCTTCCTCCACAAACACAAGAAAAAAAAAGAGAAACACACATAAAAATAATGTCACCAAAACATATAATTTTTTTCCCGAAAGGAGAAAAACATATAGGAAAATATAACTGAGATTTGATTTCGTAATGACCGTTAAAATTTCACATTACTTCTGAATAATCATGTTAATGAATCCGGGAGCATCAAACCTGACTCCTCAGCATCAACATTGCGCAATTTTGAACGCGTGCTGGAGAGATATAAATACCTTTGCGTGCATTAGTCGATCCATTTGCATCTATCTACCTCGGTGTTTCGGTGCCAGTGGCTCATACGAACGTACTTATGTCAACTTGCTTCATTGCCAAAAGACAACTCAAATAACTTCAAAACCAATCCAAAAATCAGGTAATCTAAGCCATAGTATTCCATAATCTGTTTTGAGTTTTAGGTATAACGATGAAGGGATTTCGAACTCGTCCAATCACGTACCTGAGAGGTTCTGGGAAACAGACGGCCTGAAGGCGGAACTTGACGAAAGGCCTCGACTGCTGCTTCTGTCAGACAGCAATTCCAGGAATTTTGTGCTTCCTCGGGTAAGTGGATTCATGAATGATTACTTTGAAATGAGATCAAATTGGTAATATGGGTAACTTAACCGCTAGGATTCTGATTTTTGTATGATGAAATAGCCTCGGAAGGATCATCAAATTTGTAAAAAAAAAACAGACTATAAACTTAGGCGAAGGTAAGGTGCACCACTGTGCACAGTGAAAAAAGTGACAGTTTTTATTATTTGGCAATGCAGAGGCCCTTTCCTAGTGAGAATTCTTGCAATTTATTTGGTCTTTGTCCTATTCACTTTGTTTGTCATTCTGTAAACTTCGATTCTTGCAGTAAGTACCGTGACCAAGTTTGAAAATTTTTTACGTTTCCTCTAAAGGAAAGCATTACAGTTTATACCAAATATTCGTAGAGCCTAAATTTTTGTGAAGTCAGGTGTCACGCAACAGTTTTTTAAAAAAGAAGCGTATTATCCGAGGATACCTGTCGAAAACAGTTATAATATAAATTTCGGTGGGGCACATTAAAAAACACATACTGCCAAAAAAATATAATACTTTAATTATGCTTTTAACCACATTTATAACATGGAATTGTGTACGTATTGTTCTTGGTTTTGACAAGTTTAAATGTTATTTTTCAATTTCATTAAGGTTTTGAAACTGGTTTGCGCTTTTCTTCATTCTGCTCATATTTCAGTGTGCACAGTGGTATATCTGACCACAATCTGGTACTCTTCACCAAAAAAGATGGCCAATGCATCGTTTCCATTTTGCCCAGATTAGCTTGAACTATAACTGCTTTTCAAATGATAGGATAAAATTTCACTGTTACTATGTGGGAGAGGAAAGCCGGGGATCAAGGTTTAAGAAACTTGCTTCTACAAATTTTTCTAGTGCGTGGACAGCTCGTTGGAGTAGCCGTAACTGTGCACGAGGTGTCCAGCAATGCAATTCACCGAGATTAGACACCGATGCATCACGACTAAAAGGGCTTGGCTTTGCCCTTCTTCAAAGCATGGGAAAGAATGGAAGTTGGTTATATGCGGCAGCCGCTTCTTATTACCTGCCGAAACTAGATATGCGATGGTTGAGCTTGAGGCGACAGCCATGCGATATGCCATGGTAAAATGTTCACTATATTTGGATGGACTTAAGCATTTTGTGGTGATGACGGACCATCGAGCACTTTGTTCCATTTTTAATTCGAAAGCCGTAGGCGATATTGACAACGTTCGGCTCGCAAGAATCAAAGCTGCGATACAGGGCCGCTTTGTGTTCACCGTGCAATGGCAAAAGGGCACCGACCATCTTATTGCCGATGCTCTGAGCCGGGCCCCTATCGGGTCATCGACAGAAGATCTTTCAAATGATGACGAAGATGTTCTTCTAGCTTCGCTCAAAGTAGAAACCGGTGAAAACAAAACGGTCGACAACAAAGCCTTATCTTATATGAAAGACTGCGCTCTAAAAGACATCGAATATAGCAAGCTTATTGAATGGGTCCTCAATGTGTTCCCAAAAAATGTTTCGGGGAACTCGCTAGCAGCACAATTGAGATCGCACTGGTATGATCTGACAGTTTCTAATGGCTTGCTACTCCTTGGGACTCGTTATGTCGTTCCTCACGACGCGCGAAAATATATGCTGAAACTATTACATGCCCCTCACTTGGGCGAAGTGAGAACCTTGCCAAGCAGAACGTCCGTCACAACAACGCGAACCGTTACTGCCCAGCGAAGACGCAGATTATCCGTTTCAAGCCGCAGCCTCAGATATTTTTCAGCTTGGCGGAAGATACTACTTGATCTATATCGACAAGAAAACGGGATACCCAGAAGTAGCAGAGTGGGCCTCAGCGCCCAATTCAATGCAGATCATAAAAGCATTTACCCGTTGGTTTACTCGTTGGGGCGCAGTGGAAGTTCTACGAACAGATGGAGGGCCTCAATACACATCGGGAAGATTCCTATCGTTTTTACATGAATGGGGAGTAAAGCATGAGTTATCAAGTCCATATCACCCACGGGGAAATGGACTCGCAGAGGCGACGGTCAAGACGTTGAAGAGTATGCTCACAAAAATGCCTCGCCCACGCACCGAAGACAGTGAGTGGATAATAGCCCTTGGAGAATACCGAAACACGCCTAGAAACAATGGACTATCTCCAAATCAAGCATTGTTCGGCCGCACACTCAGATCCAGAATACCCGCAACTCAAACTGCTCTGACAAAGAAAACATATCCTTTAACACAAACATCAGCTTCTAGATGGTATAATCGGGGGACAAAATACCTGAAACCGCTAAGAGAGGGGAAGGGTGTGTGGATTAATGATAAGCGGAAATGGAAGCGAAGCGGCGTTATTATACGCGCTGGTTCCCATCGAAGCTACCAAGTCAAAGTCGACCATGGAAAGGGAATTACTTGGAGAAATCGCCAAGCCCTTAAACCAAAATACTGAAAATCACGTGGATTTCGTTAACTATAAACATTAGTGAACTTATCTTTCTATATCATTGTGCATATACATAACATCACAATTTACTATATATATATATAACAATATCATTTCACCCTATCGTTGCACAATTATCTAAAAGAGGGAGTTGTGATGTATAGACGCGATGTAATGATCGCGCATAACCAAGTAATAATTGGCCATCAGCAATCGTGAGCTGATCGTCGGTAAACACCATTAGTTAGTCTTGTTTTCATCTGTTAGCGTTTGCGTATCTATTCTGCTTTCTATATACTTTGGATTACTTTGCATGCATTACAATTGGATTACTTTATACTGGATCTATTACGGATTACTTATTCGGATTACTATAACATAACAATTTTAGTAGCTCTTTTTTAAGTGGCCTCTGAGACTAGGCAATTGTAAAACTTTAACGGCCTAAAACACTAACAATCACTTTGCGCTTCCCAATAATATTATTATGTAGGGCTTTCAAAAATACAGAAAACAATATTGATTGTCAAACAACATGGGAATAGATTTATTCCACTCCTCAATCTTGGTTCGGTCCAGCTCACTTAACTAGTGTTTTAACATTTCTCCCCCAAAATGAATTTCCTAACATTGATCTATTCACTTAAATCACAATTAAGTTGAATCGTGAATCAAACCACCGAATGTACGGCGTTTTTATTAGTAAAATCTTTTTTCTTTGTTATTTTAGATTTTGTTGGCGAAGATTTTGCCCCAGGCTGGACGTCACACTCTCGTCCATAGAGCCAATGCTTTCCTCTCGAGGATAGCATCTGCTGAATCTCTGCCTCTTCTGGATTTGGATGTCGGCAGCAACGCAGAGTATTGGAGTGATAAACTTCGCCTTTCAGACGTAGGACTACAGAGATACATGCATCGTTTGGAGAGCTCAATGTTCGACATCATGGCAAGTATATCGACAAGTGGAAAAAAACAAAATCATTTTCGGATCTTTCTTTCCAGATACATCTGAAGAGAGTCAGGTGAAGGAAAAAGAGAGCCGCGAAAAGAAAAAAGAAGAACAAAGATACAACGTCAAGGGTAAGCGAAAATAATGATAGTTTTTCTTCTATAAGGTTCTCCGTGGAATATGTAGCATCGCAGACAAGAAAAGGCGAGACTGTTTTGTCGAGGCGTCAGAAGAAGAGCCGGCAACCAAGAAAGAAGAAAAACGGAGATGCAGAACTGGGAAGAAGTGGTATGAAGATTACGCCAACAGTTCAGGTAAATAGGCCTATATCTAATTCGAACGATATTTCTTTTGAAGCAGGAAAAACGTCGGCATTTCCACCGAAAGAAAAGACCAGGAACATAAGAAGCAAGGGAGATACGAAAAAGCGAACGACGTCGTCGAAGAGTAGACCCAGGATGGAGGTAACTAGGCTTAAAACTGAACCAATTGATATTTTTGTTTCAGAAGGAAGCGTAAACAGAGAAAAGGATAAGAAGACTAAAAGCACTAGGAAGAAAGTGGTGTGAAACGAAGAACGTTTTGCAGATTCTCTTCCAACTACGAAGAAGAATAGGAGTAGACAGGTAATATCTAAGCCCAGTCATTCGAATATTGATAATCCTTTTTTTACACATAGGTGAGGTTTTGAAGAGAAATGAAGAAGGCTCCAAACGCGGAATTCATGCTCCAACAGCACGTGGGAAACGATTGGGAAACAACAACACTCTAATGCAGACTTGGAATCGGAGGTTGGTGAATATATTTATACGCACTATCTCGGCGCTAGATGTTACACTTATTTAGCGAATTTAATCCACTAAATACCATTTTTGTAGCCACTTCTTGGAGTGGATCACCCTGCCCATGGCCTTGTACTAGCGACCACTTATAGATGGGCAGAGTTCGAATTATGGAAAGATGGGATCTTTTCCTGTTCGGCTCAGCCTACCCAAGTTAATACACCTTGGGTTGAGTGGTGGGCATAAGTTAACGAGCCGGACTCGCCGGTACTCGAATCCGAAATCTTGAACCAGCGATGCCAACATGTTTAACCGCCAGGCAATCGCGCCCAGCAAAACTATTTTTGCGTTTCTGTCACGATATTTAGCTATTTTATCTTGATGTACAATAAATACGTCATTTTGTAAGAAGAATATTTTGTTGACGCGCCCTTATAGCGCCCTTTGTTGTGGAAAATTTTAAAATTTGTTCTGTCCTTTTCAAGATTCTGAATGCGTATACTATCCGAACATAAAGTTTCAAACCTTACGTCGCATATTTTTGAAAATTATACCAGTTTACTGAAAACAATGCGTTATGATATTTTGCTCCAGGTTACCGAAGCAGATTGTTGAATCTCAAAAAGCAATTCATCAATGGGGGGGGGGCGGAAGAGGTCAACAAAAAAGGGTAATTACGGTTGATTTATTTGTGGAGGCGTCTTTAATGATACCGATTTTTAACTGTGATTGTTGCGAGTCATGGCGCCAATTAATGTCAAAAATATATACGAAAAAAATATCTAAATTAGAAACATCTAAAAAAATCAGAGAAATAAAAACGTTTTACGGTGATAATAACGCTGACATACTCTGGTTAAGATCAAAAATTAATTCCGATACAACCACTCCACAGCGCCATAGTAACGGAGAAAATAGTCGTTCTGAAATAGCTAGGACTCCATGCGATACGTCCATTTGCGCGTCTGTTCCAGATGACAACACTCAACGTAGTGTTGACGCGTATGAAAATAAAAAAAAATTCGAAATATGAATGTAAATATCTGCGTTATGAATGCCCCAAGTATAAATATAGATGCAAATATAAGTACAAATATGGCAGCCGTTTTTCCGCTTCAAAACATAATCATACCACGTCGCGCAGTACCAAAAACCCGATCGAATCGCCAACTCAATCTGGCAAAAAAGGCTACGATGCGAAATCTTTGTCGGAAAATTCTAATGTAGCCCCGAGTATTCAAACTCAAGAATGTCTTTCAGATACTTCATTACAATTTGAAGGTACTGATTACAAAAAACCTTGCAATATCGCCCGTAAAATCTACGAAGGACATTCTACGGATTCGGAATGTGATCCGCAAAACAAAACAGATTCGCATTCAGATAGGCAAATAGTGGAAGATTCGGACTGTTTGGCTGATGATTTGTCTCACACAAATTGCGCAGAACCATGTACCCCAGAACCAAAAGACTTAGAACCCGGCCAAACCGAGCTAATAAACAAATCAAAAAGAAATAGCGCTGAAGCCTAAAATCCGGTTTTTGAAAGCGATAGCTCTGTGCACTTGTTCAGACCACAATTCAGCACGAACCAATCCGATTCTGACGACAGTGATTTTACGCCACGGGGTAGAAAAAAATCTTATCGAATCAGTTGTGATTCTTGGAAACCAGGCGAAAATATGGAAACAAGCGCTCAGTTCATCATTTCAGAAAAGGATTGGGACTCTATTTCAAAATCAGTGGTAAACCGAGCAATTAATTACAAAGACTGGGGAAATAAAATGAGGGAAGGTATAAAACAATCCAATCCGTATTGCTCATTTGCATTTCGTCGCCACACATTCAACAATAAAGCGGTTCGCGAGTTTTTCACTGCACAGGATGCTGTCGCTTTACGGGATGCGGTCGGCAATTCAGAATCACGTCGTACCGAAAAGATCGCAGAACGATGTACGTTAAATACGACGGGGAAATTGCGCCCACCAAAATATTTTGGTTTCCGCCCACCTTAAAGGAGAACGTCGCCCAAACGCTCAGGAAATGTTAAAGAATATTAAACCGCGCGAAAAAACTATTTACACAACTTGAACAAAATACCCACTGACGTTTATCAATCTGGGAATAGAGACAATGCACCATCCGTCAGTGTCTTAAAAAAAGCTCGTTTGGAAGCAAGAAAAATACCAAATTTGGGATCAAATCAATGGCAATCTTTGGAGGGTAATAAAGAAAATACAATTAGAAAATGATTTGAATTCAGAAAAAAAAATTCGTGGAACTTTGCAACAAGTATCGCAATTGCCCGCTGGTATTATGATGTGGGTCCCAGGATACCATTGACTTTGTGCAAGAAATTGGGAATAAGGACATAATATATATAGATGCGACGGGTAGTATATTGAAGTCCGTTGAAAATAAGAAGCCATTTTACATTTACGAGATAGTGGTTCGTCATCCAGTTGAGGGAAAGTCCCCTTTTAGCGGTAGCTTCATATGTAACAAATAAACATCATACGGCGTCAATAACCGATTTTATCACGCGTTTTCGCAGAGATCAGAGTCGTTGCTACGCAAATCCTTCGGGTCGTTTAATTGTGTGCGATGGAAGTATAGCTTTAATCAATGCGGTTTTACAGGCCTTTATGCGGGAGGGGTCAACAGAATACATAAATCGTTGCCACCAAGTTGTTTCAGGAAATGCTACGGAGGAAATGTTTCAAAAACCATTTTTGCGTTTATGCGCCAGCCATGTTATGAAAAATTTCAGCAAACTCTGCACGCAACTGAGCTGGAAAAGTGAGGCTATGTTCGTTTTAGGTCTTATAGTCACATCTGGTGACTACGACGAAATAAAAAAAATTGTATATCATTTTTGTATAATTCTGTTGTTCAAGGATCTAAAATTGGCACAGACAAGCTGGGAATATTTGAAATCAAAAATCAATCGTGACAGCACGGATAATTTTTCTGCGCTGGAAGAAAACGATGATGATGAAATAGATGAATGGTTACCCAATTCTAATCCTTTTGAAAAAGATATATCGGAAATTATTAAAGAGGCTGGTTCCACAATTAAAATTAACGGGGTTGGCCAATTGAATCCTTGTTACAACCCAAAACTTCTGCTCTCCCTTCGAAAATATTATTTTCTTAAAATCCCTTTGTGGAGCGGTCTTCTTATACGTAATCTCGGTTGCCACGGAAAATCCGATGTTTACACAAAAGTGGCGAAAACATATAGCAAATTGGAACGCTCTGTTGAGCAAAACATGACAAAACATAACCGTACGCAAGGAATTATGGAAAAAAGTCAACAAGAATTGAAAAGAACACGCCTTAGAAACCGAAAATACTCCCGTCTCGATGAAATCGCAACGGTTTACAACAATTTACATTCGGCGCTAATCCGCGAATTTAATGACAATCGGGTTTTGAGAAGCCGAAAGAAAAAACTGCGTATGTCACCACACGAAGAGGTCGAAAATGGGTCGAAGAAAGCAAAGCGAGATTTTGGTAGGGACACGTCTATAGGCAAATACTTTCAAACGCCAAAAAAAGGCACTTAAAGATCTATCAAGTATTAAAGTAAAGGACCCATGCTCAGAACTTTCATTAAGTGTTCCTATGTATATCACGCTATCGCAGTCTAGCCCAACAAAAAATAGAATCGCGGATGAGAAGCAAATCGAACGAAGCCCAGCAAACGTTGGGGCTACGTCGCTGTCACCACCACCATTTCCAAGACAATCGACGCCAGTCAAATCGAAAAAAGAAAGAGAGGTAGAATGTCTACAGCACGTACGGGTAGTTGATGATATCTGTATTACGAAAAAAATTCTCCCGTCCGCATTAGTACACCGCCTAAAAATAGAAAAACATAATCTACGTCGGCAGGTTCATTATACCCAACAAATGCGGCAGAATTTAAGAAACCCTCGAGAAGGACTTGTCAATGATCAAATTGATAAGTGTTCTCTTATTTTAGCCACTCAATTTCCAGATATCGATGGCTTCCAGAGTGCAGTGGAATATGATGTGCGGTCGGGACCAGCGTATATACCACGGAAGCCATTTGTCCAAATAATTCACGTTCACACTCGCAACGAATTTAGTCAGCATTGGGTGGCAGTTTCCAATATATTTTGTACAGAACTTGATACGGTATTCGTGTATGATAGCCTTCTATGCCAAGACTCTTACGACGATATTGACAAGTACAACTTATCTAAATTGCTGTACCCGAGCGGAAATAACATTCGCGTCGATTTCCCCAAAGTTCAACAACAAGTATCCGGTCCCCATTGCGGTGTTTTCGCTATTGCTTATTGTATCGCCTTGTGTTTTAGAGATCGGCCGGAACATATTTCATTTTCTGAAGCTAAGTTACGGAATGATGTCGTACCTATGATAGACGCGTGTAAGTTTGCCAGGTTTTATAAGACCATAGACCTATTTCGCGATATCCGTTGACTATTCCAGTGTTCTGCCCTTGCAAACTCGCGTATTCGAATATTAAACTCATGGTAGAATGCACTCACTGCTACAGTTGGTACCACGAAGAATGCGTCCCTGTGGTCGTTTCGGCCGAGGCTATAGAGGATTTAGAAAAGTCGTGGCGATGCGATATCTGCACTAAAAAAACATGAATAAATCTTGGCGTAATCATTTATTTGCGTTTTCGTCCCCTCCCTTCCTTTCCTTTATTTAACTTTCCTTGCCTATTTAATTGCATATTCTGTATATTAATAATTTTATATTCAATAGTGTTTTTGACGAATAGGTTTTTTAAATGATAACTCGATAAACCTTCCACCATATACACCAGAAAGAGGTAAGTAGCGACCCGTTACGTTTTGCTACATTTTGGTGTTTTATTATTGAATGTTCAGTATTATTTCTTTTGTAATATCAGGTGAGTCCTACTTATCTTACTTTTATAATTTTGGATTTAATAGTTACTATATATTATGCTGCAGAAGAAAGAGCGTTCATCTTCAAACTTTATAATCTCATAAAAATAAAACGCCTCCACCGCGAAATCAAATTTGATATGTAATTTCGTTTGTTCATTCCATTCCATTCAATAGTAAAATTTGTCCTTAAAAGTGCAGAACTTTTATCACATATTTCCCACTAAATGATGACTTATTTCCTGAATGTGGCAAGTGCTGCAACTAATTTACATTTGCATCAAACATGGATACATACATCATCGTAATCAGTTCTATTTTTCTTTGAATACCCAGGTCAATTCCAATCTCGAAGTATTAACCCACGTCATCAAGAGTGAATTTAATTAGTTTGATTATGGTGCAATAAGTTTAATTTTTCTAAAAAATAGTGACGATATTGAATATTCTAAATTTCTTATATTCCATGCCGGTGTGATGGAGAGATTTGGTAAGAGAGGTGTTGGGTGATGGAAATACTGCAATAGAGAGATCAAATGGTCATATAACGAAATTATCTGTCGTATTTCAATTTTTAATTGACGCTGAATACTTTTGTGCTATTTTGAAATATCTGGATATCGTGTTTATCCGAAGTTTAGATTATGCAGTTGAACAATATCAAACACTGTTAAAAAGTCAGACGGAACAAAATTTCCAATGTGCAAATTTTATAATTTACATACAAGGCCGATCCTACTATAGCATTGTATTGTCATCTGCGCCAAATGAAGGCAGGGATATAAAAGATGTTGCATTTGGACGAAATAATGAAAAATATCTCATTGAAAATACCTTTATTTTCCGTTCACGAGCTTGTTGTTGTTTGATATGTATTTGCTGATCAATAAATAAAATGTAAAGAGTAAACAGGATCTTTTTTTTAAACGTAGGGATAATTGTAGGCAATGAATATAAATAGAACCATATACCACTCAAGATCCTCTGTTTCATTTTACTCCCCTTTCACGCAGGCCCGAAACTAGGGGGCAAATCCTTCTTCCTATACTGAAAATATCTTCACTTCATTCCAGAATATTAGTAAGAAGGCAATTTTCAGAATAATTCTGACACCTCCTGTATGTGAAATGTGCTACCGCCTCCGACCTATCGCCTTTTCTTTACTTTCAGAAAAATATTCATCATAATAGGATTTTAATGTAATTTTTTATCCTTTGTGGCAAAGAAACACCGAAAATTTTGCGGGTATAGAATGCCAATTTTTGTGTCAACTGGGAGCCGGACCCTACAATGTGGGAGATCGTCCACAACCGCTGGTTTTCCGCACCGTAGTACCGAGAAAAAGTGTTAAAGCTTTTCTGAAAAATAGTCCGTGTATGGAGAACGCATAAAAACAAAGAAAAATAGTAATTTTGAATGATTATTTAAGTGAAATGTTTGCAAGCTCATGTGTTCCACCATATTAGGTACTTGAAAGTGAGAATTATGCTGTCATAAGATAAGATGTCAATAAGAATGAATAATTTGACTGTTGACAAAAATTAGTGTTCTTTAAAAATATTTTGAGATCCGCTATTTGTTCCACAGAGAGCATTGAGAGCATCCCAAAAGTTTCGATTTTTGCTACGTTTTCGCCTATTCTTTGTACGGTACGTACACAGAGTGCGTAAAATCATACGTAAAACTATTTTGTTAGTCATGTCATATTCAATAAATGATTCTGAACGATGTACACATTGCACCCACATATTATTCACAGGTTACCGAGGTTACCGAGTGATTGATTAAATGGGGTAGTAGTGTATCGGAAACCTGAAATGATTTTTTCGCTCACAGCTGGTTACGGGCCTGCTCATACAACTTAACGATTTTAAAAGTCGGCACCTTCCTGGTGGAGAAGTTAGTTGGATCGGATTGTAAAATATAGCTAAGCATAATACAATTCTCATTTAGAAAAAAAAAACTATACCTTATCATTTTAGAATGGATTTTTCGGTCCAGATAACCTCAAAATACGGTTTTCGGGTATATTTTTGGCCCCATTCTGCTTATCTTTCCCCCTATTCACGCCATATAATTTTTATATTTATGTGAAAGTATTTCCATGTAGTTTTCATGAATCACAAGGAAATACGTGGGAAATGATTTTTCAAAACCAAAAATTTGCTTTGAATTTTTGATCTAGATGACCACAAAATATTGTTTTCGGGGATAAGCCAATTATGGGGTGTTGATGACCCAAAGAATTTTGAATTTTCTCAATACCGTCAAGTAAAATTACTGTCAGAGACCAGTTGCTTTGTTGGATTTTTTGTCATAGTGTATGCAAAATTCTGAATGCCGTATATATTTTTTAGGATTATGCAGCGATTCTCAAAACAAGTGTTGGCGTTTGTCACTCGTCCCATTAATAAAACATCGAAAGATAATTATTGCTCAAACTCACTTACATTCGATGTGCAAATCGGTGAAGTAAATATATCCAGTTAATGCAGCTTAATTGCAAAAGGGACCGAAACGGCACGCAATGACAAATAAACAAGCGAAGAAAATTCGATGCCAGATCTCACAAAAAAATGGAAAAAGACAAAGCTCTATTCCATTCGACGGCGCGAAAGCGACTGAAGAGGTGACAATATTGATACCTCAGGAGTTCGGATTTTTTTATTATATATCTTTATTGTAAGGTCTAATGAAACTTTATTAGGATAAGAAAGAGTTCAATAATTCTATCTATTTCACATAAAAAAATGATATCGCGAAATGGACATGTATTTATTCGCCAGATCCTGCCAAAGTATGTTTTTAGTCAAACTTCTCCTAAAAAGGTGGGGCGAGTGGAAGTTTGCTGCGAATGACGTAATGTCATTCTCGCTATTTAACTTTCACGCGTCACCATATTGCCATTCATTGTCACCGCATATTTAGAAGTTCCTTTCATGCCTTTCACTTTATAAAAGCTACTATTTTATAGGGAGAGAAATCAGCTAGACTTTTGTTAAAATGTAGAAGTTGCATCGCGCTCTGACCGAGAGCTACAAGCTAGAATGCTGTTGGAAGATGTTTGTAGTTTCAACGTCAATGTATTAAAATGCAATAAAGAGTGTTCATCTTTTAATGTTTTTTTTTTTTAATAATGGGTCAGGCTTGGGAAAACCTACAACAGCACGTCAATACTTCTCCCCCGGTAGTCCCTGAACAGTTTTATACATTTTTAAGATGCTGGAAAATATACTATCAAAATAAAAGTTCCTGTCAACTCAAGGATGATGCTGACTTAAGATAATACGGTTGTTGGCAGTTACTCCCATGAGCATCGCAATGCTACGTTGTATACTTGCCTCCCGTAATTGTACTGGGAGCTTTAATATTGTCTTCGGCCTTGCGATTAATTATATTTCTCCGATTTCATGGCATTATTACGTCACACATACATCTATACAAAAACGTCACTTTTAGCGACTTTATGCGAACCTCGAATGCATTTGAAAGCTCTTAAACGCGTTTATTAGCGAAGTTTCGTGAGTACGGACGGACCCCAGGTATGTTACTTGCACAAGGCGCTGTGGGTCTTTTCGAATACGCAAATGCCAGAAGAAGTATTTTCAATGACATAACTTTGAAGGCTATAGGCAATTGTTATAAGAATCGGTGTGCAACTTAATCGTGCTCTGTTAATGGCTTTCTCGAACATTCATATATCATTGGATAGATAAAAAAAGAGTGTAAAGATGGACTTTGACACTGATTTGACAAAGTTCTGAGAGGAAAAAACCCAATATAATACCAAGACAGCGTTCAAGACCATTCATTCATATGCTCGATGTAATAATTTTACAATTATATACAATTTCACATATGGAAAAATAAATAAAAAGGCACTCGTTTTAAAATTATTGTACAATAAAAAGGTTCCGTTGGTTTATGTTACGTTAGATCGTGAACCAAGTTTTACATGAGCATAGATCAACCACCACTCATCTTTTGACAGTTGCCCGCTCAATTAAGATTTCTGATATCTATAAGAAATTCACCGGCGAACGGATACATTGGCTTTGAAGTTTTTATTGTTTTTGACATAGAATTTTTGCATTTGGCCTTCGCTTAGATAAAAACAAAAATGACATCAAATCATAAAACGATTTTTATCCTTTTACCGGCGCGAGTGCGCCAAAATATTGGGAAGAACTGTACCAGATAGTATTATATAAATATATATTTTTGGAGCCTTTGGGGAGGCATTCAATTTAAACCTTTTACCACTTTTTAATTTATTTTGTCTTGGCATTGGTACCATTTTCTTACAGATATTCCATGTCTGCATCGCATTTTGTTTATTAAATTTCATTCTAAAAAGCCCGAAAGCGGAAGCTTACGGCAAGCACGTATGATGAATTTGCAATTCTATTCCCCCTCGTTTGGCGGACTAGTGCGTGCTTGCTATAAAATGGAGCTTTTAGGGGTTTAGGTGTAACAAAAAATCTTTCCTAAAAATGAATGGCTTGATTGGATTTCCATATCTTCTTTTTTGAAATTCTGGATTCTAACATAATACTGCAGTTATTGTGGGGAAAAACTCCCGGGAATGGGTGAGATATTAAGCTTTCTTCAACGAACCCAGTTTGTTATAGATTTCATTATCTCATATTATTATTTTAGGTTGGATGCGATATGTGTCCGAGATGGTACCACGCAAGCTGCTACGATGGCGATGTTGCAGATATCGTCGATATAGTATGTAGTGTATAGTGTCCAGCTTGTGTATCAAAACATTAGAGACTTGCTACAATGGAAGCACCTTTATAGTTTTTTCCAAATTCCACAAAAAGTGTAAACATGACGACCTGAAAATTGTTTTTTTAAGCTGAGTCTCCGAATGCCCAAATTGAATATTTCGTGCTTGTAAGTAGTCGTTAGTTGTTCCTTTCTCAGCGTGACATCCGGTCTTGTAAGTAGGGCTGGGCAAAACCGAATCACCTGGAATTCGAATCTGATTCGAATAATTTTTTCGAATCGGATCGAATCATTAATTCTTTGCAAATAACAAATATCCCATTTTTACTATTATAACTTGTACTGTTATAACATTGTGAAAATAAAGAAATTTATAATTTGTAGCGTATTTTCAATTCACACTAAGAGCGACCACTTCCGTATTCCAATGACGAAATATTATCGATTTTAGTCAAATTTGACCTAAATCGATTGCTTTTCGTTGTTAAAAATCCTAGTTTACTTAACAAGTTTTTGTTCCTATAATTGATTCACGACTGATTCGAATAAATTGTGCTTCGAATCGATTCGAATTGACCAGCCCTACTTGTAAGTACGGGTTTCAGTGAAAGATCATTACTTTTCTATAGAAATTAACTGAGTAAGGTTGTAAGCAAGCGATTCGGCTTGGGCAGTAGTATAAACGTATTTTTATAGGCCTGCCCATTTGAGATGAGTCTTGCATGTATGTCAGTACAATAGAAAGCGACCCAGAAATTTCGCCAGAGGCAAATTTGAGAAGATAAAAGAATTCCCGCTATAAAATGGGACTATGCATTTAATTCGAGCCATTTACTGGAGTCCGATTGATAAACGCATATCCGCCGCTCAACCTAAACACTTTGATTTGGATTGGTCGAATCGTAAAGCCAGCACTTTTCTAACCGTCCAAGATATCCTGAAAAATTACACGGGAATTCTCAAAAATATTATAAAGAATCTCAATCCTTAAGATTTTTTTGGCATTATTCGTCAATGTTTTTTCAACTTTTCTTCAACGTTTTTATGTAGATCTTGCAAATAATAAATATTTAGCGGAAAAAGAAGTCGTTTTATTATGAACTTTATATGAAAAAAGTATGAATAATGCTGCGCTATTTTTTCCAAAGTATGTTTCCATAGGTGTAGAAATATGGTATAAACATACTGTATAGGGAAATAGCGTGACAAATAATTTTTTCGTTAATTAATGACGCCCTTATTATAGATATATTGCTATTTTAGCACTTTTTCATGAAAAGAGAGGGGATTTCCCCACGATCCGCACGGTAGAATTTCTTCAAATTTTTCCCGCGTACAAGTATGGTTTGAACACGCTAGTCAAAAAATGTCGTGACAAACAAATATTTCGCTATTTTGAATGAGTATTTATGATTCGGCGAAGGCGGATATAGTAATTGAAAAATCGGTAACGGCCTGCTGGAAGTGTCTGCTAGCTTTATACAGGTCAGGTGAGTTACGGTAGTTATAGGCTAAGTAACTTACTACTTTTTAATTTATTCATAATGCATTTAGTTAAATTCAAAAACAATATGTACAGTGTATATCCAACTACAAATCAGCCATCCCCCAATTCTTACAGTACCGGTAAGTCAATTGCAAATTACACCAATACCTATACGCTATTTTTTCGGTTGCAAAAGACACATCAAAAACATACGGCACTGGTACGAATTAACCGGCAACCGATCAGTTGACAGGATTCGAACCCAGGATTAAGATTTTAATTTAAGTCCTGCAGGAGAGGAAAGCCGAGTGAGGTGATTTACTCAATTCCGACACGTTAAGCAGAGGCTAATTAAAGAGAGACGGATCGAAATATCACGGCTGAGTGGAATTCATATGTCGCGAATTTGAAAATAATTTTCAGTTTGTAGTTTTGTGGTTCTAAGGGTCAGTGATGACGCTGGAATGTTTTTAGTGCGGTAAAACCTTCACCCCGATTCGGAACTGGGAGCACGAGAGGTCGTGGTTCGCCATATGGTTAAACTGTATTTTCGGCTTTCCTCTTCCGCAGGATAAAGACGATATCCTATCTAACATTATGCCACGATCATACCTGCATTTAACTAGTCGAGGGAACTGCCTAATTTTGAACACTTTTGGTGTTATTCAACCAGTAAATCTGTCTTTTTTCGTCCAAATATCGCGAATATTGGATATAAGAAAAGAACAACGCGGTATTTTGTATTCCTGCCCTAGTCGCATCTTTGAACGTCTATTTTGAGGGCAAATTTAGGGGATTTTATTGTCTGCTTATAGCATAATACCGTCATCCTAACATCGAAAGACCAATTAACGATATCGACCAGAGCTACCCTGGCCCACACTTGAAATGACGGCGTATTTCGGTTAAATAAGTGAAACTTTGTTAAAACTGCGCAATTGTAGAGACATTTTGATAAATCTTACTCCTGTTATTTTGGGCCAGGGTAACTAGGACTAGTGTGACCCTCGAGGATATCGGCCAATTTCATCCAGTTAGCATGGAAATTTTGGTCGCAAATGAAAGGAGAACGTTAATATTACCTTCTAGTATCATTTTTCAGTGCCTGAAGCATTTATTTGTTAAGCCCTTTATTTAAGAAAACACTTGCTATAGGCTAACAAAAATCTGAAATAAGTAAGCCAAGTGTCGGCTGATTGTTATCGGAGGTTCAATTCAATTGTGACGATGGTGCATTTAGTCGTTCTTATTATCGCCCTTAAGCTTATTTCGACGTCATATTAAAGGGCGATGTCGTCGAGAAGCCACTTTACAATTTATTCGAAAGATAGTAACTTCCGCAAGCCGAGTGAAAGTTTTAGGTCTGGATCTATCTAATCTGCGGACCGTTTTTTAAGTGCTTTTGATATCATAATTTCCAAATACGACTTTTTCTAGTCGACTAACCACACGTTTTAAAGATATCTTTTTTAGAATTCCCCAGGTGTTATTATGAGAGGCTTCCGCACACCACCGATCCTGTACTCTAGGAAGAGTAGAACAATGAAGCAGACTGCTTGGCCAATGTTTTAGTTGTCGGTGACAGCAATTTACGAAATCGCGTGTGGCCTCGCGTGAGTACTGTAGAACTTAATACTGATTAAGCAGGCTGCATAGACGTACAATCGTAAACAATTGAGTTAGACGTTAACATTAGCAAATACCAACTTATTTCATTAGCTGGCTTTCACTCCAGAAAATATATTTTTTCTTTCGTTGAAATTAATTTGCAAAAAAAATATTTGTGTAAGAACAATTGAAGTTACACAACAGTCCTAGAACACTATAACACGACAATAATTTATGACTAATCTGCAGCCCAATGTTCATAAATATTCTTTTCTACTCTTAGGTAGTCATTCCCTCTTCCCTTTTTCATTATCTACTACCCGTATGTCAAGGGCGCAGATGTGTCACGGTGCAAAGGAGTGGGGGTCTGTTAAGCCTAACGCCAAGTATGTCGTGCTTACATTAGGAACCAATGACGTTCCCAACTACGCGGGTAATCATAGTTACGACTGTGCTTTCCGAAGGTCAGCAATGGGATTGATCAATGAGTGCAGGCGTGTGTACTCTGGTCGGAAGGTATTGCGGGCAATTTTGTCTCTGTGCTTAAATTGAAAACATATTGAAATAACACACCCATCTTTCCAGATCTTGGCAAAGATCTTACCACAGGCAGGACAGGACGACACACTTTCGTCGAAGACGTCAATGATGTTCTGACAAACATTGTTGCTTCTCAGAAGATCTCATTGTTGGATTTTGGATGTTGTTGGCAATTAAGAACTTTGGAGTGGTGACATACATCTATCGGATCAAGGACTACGTGGATGGAGGGAACTCCTTGAAGATTCTGTATCGAATATATTGGCAAGTATATCCGATAAAAGAAAGAATAATGTTAATGAAATACTACTATTTACAGGTAACAAACTTAAATCGGATTAGAAGGGACAGCAAACAAAGACAAAGACTGGAGAAAGAAATCAAAAGTTGAGTTGAGCTCGGGCATGGGTACTAATGTTTTGGATTTAAGCAGGTTCAACGTGGATTATGTGATAGGAAACTCTATGACACCTTTGGGAAATGATTAGAGCAACTTTGATGAATGGAGTTATCCAAAGAAAATCTCTAGGAAACGTAAGGCCAACGTACGAGACAACCCACGAGGTGAGAAAAGTTTATTCAGCAGGTGATGCAGGAAAAACACATGGACTTGAAGTAGCGAAGAAAGAAAATACTGAAGTGGAAGGCGTGGTAAGTTTACCTTTAGGTTAGAATATTACTTCACGTATTGCAGGCTCTAAGAGGAAGAATCAAAAACGCAAGGTCAAAAAAGAATAAAACGGAAACAGGTCTCAAACAAACGGGGGATATCACTGGAGGAATCGATGGAAAAATTAATACACCAATAGTGAGAAAAAAATTGCTTCTCAGGGTAAGAAAAATATTTCATAATTTCGGTGCGGTACAGATAGGTGACGGCAGAGGTTTTCCAATGAAAAGAATATTTAGAAGCGTTTTTGGAATAAGAATGAAAGGAAGATTAATACCTGTTTGGGTTACCTTGGATGGATGGAAGATAGTCTGGGGCAGATTCCAATGCATCCAAAATATATAGTGACATCCACAAACAAGGTGTTAATGATCCTTTGATTCCTGCGAGTGGATGCTGCGGTAATAGTCATGATGAGTGCAATGATTTGATATATTCCAATGATCGTTTGGAGTCTGGTCCCACTGAAATGAAGAATGTGCCCAAGTCAACATTATAGGGATGTTGATAAAATAACCAAACGATATAAATACCTGTGCGAGTATGGGTATAAATATCACAGATCTTATTCTAATGAAAATGATCAGAGCCCAGGATCAGATTATGGAATAATAGCCAAGTATAAATATAAATATTACACGAAACGCCTAGAAAAATGTTACCAAGGGAGCCGGCGAAAATTTGCAAATCAAACCAAGCTTTCTTCAAAACTGAAAGAATTCCTATTTTCACAACGTACATATTTCGCCCACAATTTGTGAAGAAAACAAGACAACCAAGGTGTTTCTTCAAATTTTGATGATATTGAAACAAATTTGAACAAAAATTTGCAACATGTAATTGCCAAAGAGTCTAATGTTAATTCTGAATTTTGCATCTAATTACAATGATCTCACTTTGAATGGAAGTAAAGATTCTTAAAAAATAGTTCACTCGAATCCACTGAACCTTCGCTGACGAATCATTGCTCTCTTACTACAAACGTAAGTGAGATATCAGACATGCACGACAAGTCTATGATTCAAATTGAATCGAAACAAGTTTGGATGCCAAATCGCCCCTTGTCGGATTATGGGAGCTTTAGACTTCCAGAAAATGTTTGGAATAGCATTAGTAATTCTGTACAGAATCGCACAATACAATATTCTGCATGGACAGACAAATTAAGAGAGGGATTAAAGTTGATCAACCCCTATTGCTCATTCGCTTTCAAACGCCGTACTTTTAACCAAAAGAGAACAGCGAATCAAATCTTCAAGTATATATATAGGTTATTGCCGCTTTGACTACTGTAAAAGAGAATTTACAATAGTTTCTCATAGAGCTGCTTGCAGGCTAATGCATATAAATCTTTCCGGAATATCAAGCATGGTAATCTCAAAGCCGCACACCTAAAGGGTGAACGCAGAGAAAATGCAGGAATTATTAAAAAACAACCTGGTACGGGGAAAAGATTTAGATAACTTGAAATACATTCCAAATTCTATATTTGACTCTGGAAACAGAGATGAAGCGCCGCCTGTTTGTGTTTTGAAAAAGCTAGGCATGAAGTTAGGAAACTAATGAAGTTGAGTGGCGACCAATGGGAATAGATGCAACGGGCGGGGTTCTTCAATCTTTTTCAGATAAAAAGCCCTTTTATGTATATGAGATGGTAGTTCGCCACCCCAGTCAAGGTCAACCACCTCTTGCAGTTGCGTCATTTGTAACTAATAGGCATAATACTGCCTCTATTTCGCAGGAATCAGGTTGAATGTTTTAGCAGCCCTTCCGCTAGGCTATACATTTGCGATGGCAGCATTGCCTTGATAAAGTCTGTGCTGAGTTCATATATGGATGAAAGCATTGGAAATTATTAGAAACGATGTTATACATTTGTTAATAGTTCATGCAACAGCCAAATGCATTTCAAACCCTTTCCACGTTTGTGTGCAAAATATTTTCGAAAATTATGCGCCAGATATAAAAGAAGCGAGAGTATGATGCATGTACGTCTCTACTCACGATGGCTGATAGCTTTGAAAAGATCAAGTGTTTCATTCGGCACTTAACCATACTTTTGCTAAGCAAAAACAGAGCACAGAGCGTCGGCTTGATAGTTGATAGTGATGAAGATAACAATTTTTTTGCCCAAAAATTTTTGAAAATCTTAAACGCTATTACTTTCTGATACAAGCATTATGGACGGGATTATTGACTGGAAATTTGGGTCGATTTCGACAGACACAGCCTTACCAGACATACTCTAGGTTCTTTAGAAAACTAGAGAATAGTTCTCGGCAAAATTTAACAAAAAGAAATCGTACTCAGGAAAAATGGGCAAAAAGGGTTAGATCATAATACAGGGAAATATTTTCAACCACCAAAGAGGAAAGAATGTTTTGATGTAAAGACCCAATCTTCTCGATGCAAAACAATGTGCTCATCTAATATAGTTGATGATGCAAAATGCGTGATCTCCATACAAACCGTCCAAATGGACAGACAAAGTCTGAAATAAACTGTAATGATTTAGTCCAGCATGTGAGAGATCTGAACCCAAAATATAGTTTGGGGGGGGGGGGGGGGGGTTGCGTTGAATTATTGGCGAGATGTTAAATGAAGATGTTCATGACATTTCATGAAAAGTGTGCAAGACGCAATTTAAAATTTGGTGTGATGCCTTTACCAGTATATTGTTGGTGCAAAATTTCCTATATTGATCAAAGGGCAATGATAGAATGCACCCAGTGCTCAAAGTGGTGGCATATTGATTGTGTGCGTAAATCTGTAACAGAGGAATAAATTTTGCGATCATTGCAATGATGAAAAGGAAATTAATAAAGATTATCAAATAAATATTTTTTAATAATTCCAAGGATCGCTCACCAAAATTGAAGCCCGTCGTTTTGAACATGCTCTAACAAAAATCAAATTATGATTTTAACTCCGTATTGCTAATTAAAATACTTACTTTTGAATTTACCTCAGAATTTAATTCAGACTCAACAGACCTGAGAATTGTGAATGATCGATCGGCTAATCTCATCTGAAATTTCTCCGTCTGCTCGAGTCATACATATTAGTGAAATAAAATTTTTTGATTCTTTGGTAAACGATACAAAATTACAATTCTGACAACAGTTCTATGTTGTCTGGTGAACCCCTTTTTTGAAGCCATTTCTCAGAGTGGATCACCCTGTCCAAGGCTCTATAATAGCCGCCACTTACAGACGGACAGGTTTACAATTGCCGGAGGAATGTGATTTTTCCTGTTCGGCTTGACCTACCCAAGTTATTACACACTGGGTTGAGTGGTGGGCATGGTTAAGCGAGCCGGGACTCGAACCCGAGGTCTTAAACCTGCGATGCCAACATGTTTACCCATTAGGTACAATTCCTATGTGAAAAATTCGAATGATACTCACTTTACAGTATTTTTGCTAATAGTTTAAATTTTTCCCTTTCACAGGTTTTTATTTTCTTTCATATCGATTTGTTCAGTCTCTTTTCCTACACATTTCGTATTCACACCAATATCGTTGTTCAGATATGAATTGTGGTGAGAAATTTAATTTTCCAAAGAGCTGAAATGCTGTCTAATATATTTTAAAATTCCATGTATGGGGTTATGTATGGCTACTGGCGAAGCGGTACCCCTTTAAAACCGCAACGAGCGGATATGGATACCTCATTGAGTCGCTTGGAAATTCCATTACTCTCCATTTTCATAGCAATTAGCATATATTCTGTTGGTGTCGTTGACTTATTCGATCGCTTAGTTATAATTATTATATCACCTGGTCAAACCAAAAATATGATTTCAATAATTAGTCAAAAGGTCCATCTCAGTGCCCATCTGGTACCGGTACCTTTACAAATTAACATATCGGTAGACTATTTACCGTACCTAATTACGAGTTCATCTAGTTCCTTCAATCTTGTATTTTCAAATCGATTATTTACTTGCTCAGTGCTTTGTTCTGTTCAGTGTTGCTCGACGTATTCGTAAGGAACTTGCATTTCACCTAAAAAATTTCTCGTTTGAATCGAACCTCTGATTTACAGATAAAATTTACGATGAAAATTCTTGGTGAGTACTTCATGAAAATTACCGTTCCCATCAAGCAATAAATAGTCCGCCTCTTTAAGTTTGCCCGACTGAAATTGAATGCTAATTACATTGACATGCTAGAAAAATGCTTATGTGTTGCAACGCAAAAACATGATTGCATCAATTATGTCTTCTTTTAGGCCCAAGCGTAACTCATCCAAAATATAACGCAGACATGAGAACGTGCGCTCCACACTCGCTTGTGTTATTGAAAGAGCTACCGAATTGTTGACAAGCGATCGTTCTCGCTTCTCCATAGCATGCAACAGAGCTGTTGATGGACTCCAGAAAGTCTGATCTTACACTTCATCCATTTTTCCAAAAATTTTTCGGCAGGTAACTCTTTTAGCTGCAATGCAATTGTCGTGTCGTAGACGGGCTTTAATGTTTGCAGTAGGTCTTCGATGAGCAACCAAGTTTCGTCTGCAATTGATAATGCTTCGTTGGCCTGAGCAAAAATGCTTTGCGTTCCACCATGCTGAGCAACATATTGTATGTTGAACCCCATCGCGTTTCACAGTCCAGCTTAGGCAGGGGTTTGCCATTTTGTTTGAAAATCAGGCGCATATTCTGTGTACGAGTTTTGTTAACCACTTTGCGAACATTTGAAACTAATTTTTTAATGTCGCCGTTTTTGCTAAGGACATCATTAATACCCAACTGCAGGGTATGGACGTCACAACGAACTGAGACTACGTCGTCGGAAGCGGTGGTGATGTCGCTCAGAGCCTCGTCCAGGGCTACAGTAATAGATTCAGTTTCTTGATTCTCGTCAACAACATCTTGATCGTGCACATTTCGTATTTGTTCTGCATCCATCTTCATCAGTTCGCCGACCTTTAAAACATTTGAACCGTTGCTCCTCATTAATCCCAATCTTTTGCAGACACTCAGTCGGATTTGTTCGGATTTCAGCAGCGGTTGCCGTTGAAGTCATTTCCTTGACGCTCACAGTTTTCACTTCTAATTCTTCGTCTATAACTGTTTGTACATTTATACCTAAAAAGTGTCGCCCTCTTCTAGTACATAAATCGATCTTCACGCACACCATACGTCCCGAAAGCTTGACTTTTCCCCCATCCATTCCAGTTTCAGCAGCTTCAAGTGTTAATATTTTTACGGTTTACGATTCAAAGATATTTCTAGTTTTTGTAGTATCGGACGCATATTTTTCGATATTTCCAACTGAGAGGGACAAACCAGTTGTCGTGATCGCCTCCACCGCTTGCCGTCGAATTACTTCCTTGCTGGAGTAAAACTCAATTTTCCCAAGATGTGACATTCTGCCTGACCGCTCAATTGAACCAGGAATGTGACTCGAAATGTCTTCGTTTGCGCGTTTGTACTTTCTCTACTGTTGCTTTTTTGAAATCATCTGAGTGCATCTTTGTAAGATGGTCTAGCAACGGCTTGAAATGAACTTCGCACCTTCTCTTTGGAGTATATTTATAATCACCATCAGATATTTTGCACTCAGCATTCGTAACAGTAAAGTTAAAATGAGCGCCTCCAGGGAATTCGCGGCGTCGACCCATTATTACAAATAATTATTGTCAGCTAAAGCATGGAATACCAAGGATAGGATAGGATCACCAAGTAACTCTACTGGATGTCTGCAGTTAGGTAAGTACAGTCAGACAAGTTTATTCCTGCCCACACAAATTCGCGAACAAGCACTTTGAAAACAGACATTTAAGTGCGGACGAGACTTTTGTATTATGACGTCACAGAAGGAAAATAAGGATGCTCCTGTTTTCATGATCGTGCGACGTGCAAAAGGTAGAAATTGGAATGTGGCAGGTTTAGGTACGGAAAAATATCGAACTCCATACCGCACCGTCAGTCTTGGTTGTTGGTGACAGCAATTTACGAATCTCATGTGGCCTAGCGTGAGTACTGTTGAACTTAATAATGATTATGTAGGCTGCACCTACTTATTAGGTAGGCCGCATAGACTTATAATCGTGAACAAATTAGTTAGACGTTAATATTAGCAAATACCGACTTATTTCATTAGTTGGCTTTCCCTCCTGAAAATATATTTTTCTTTCGTTGGAACTGATTTGCATCAAAAACATTTGTGTAAGAACAATTAAAGTTACACGAAAGTCCTAGAGGACGATAACACGGCAATAATTTATGACTTAATCTAGGGTAATAACTGCAGCTCAATGTTCATAAATTCCCCTTTCCACTTATTGATAGTCTTTCCTTCCCCCTCTTACCCGTTTTCATCACTTGTCATCTGTATGCCAGGTGCGCAGATGTATCACGGTGCATATGAGTTGGGCTCTGCTAAGCCGTTTCCGAATGCCCAGTACGTTGTGCTTACATTAGGAACCAATGACGTTGCCAACTACGCTAGAAATCATAGTTTCAACTGCGCTTTCCGAAGGTCAGCAATGGGATTGATCAACGAGTGCAAACGTGCGTACTCTGGTTGTAAGGTATAGCGGACAATATCGTTTCTGTGTATATTGAAATAACATTTCCATCTTTCCAGATCTTGCCACTGACAGGACGACACACTCTCGTCCAAGATGTCAATGATGTTCTGACAAACATTGCTGCTTCTTAGAAGATCCCATTGTTGGATTTGGGTGTCGGTGGCAATGAAGAACTTTGGAGTGATGGCATACGTCAATCGGATCAAGGAATACGTGGATGGATGGAATTCTTTGATCATTCTGTATCGAATCTATTGGCAAGTATATCTGATAAAAAAAGGATAATATTAATGAAATACTACTATTTACAGGTAACAAACCTAAATCTAAAGAGGAAGAACCACCAAACAAAGACTGGAGAAACGAGATCAAATTGGTGTACCCAGGTATGGGTAATGATGTTTTGGATTTAAGCAGGTTCAGCGTGGATTAGGTGATCGGAAACTCTATGAAACCATTTGGTGAATTGATGAGAGCAAGTTTGATGAATGGAGGAATGCAAAGAAAATTCTTAGAAAACGTAAGGCCGATGTACGTGAGACAACCCACAAGGTGAGAAAAGTTTATTCAGCAGGTGATGCAGGAAAAAGCCATCGAACTGGAGTAGTGAAGAAAGAAAATACTGAAGTGGAAGGCGATGTAAGTAAACCTTAGGTTTGAAAAATACTTCACGTATTGTAGGCTCCAAGAGGGAGATTCAAAACGCAAGGTCAAAAAGGAAAAAACGGAAACAGGTCTCAAACAAGTGGGGATATCACTGGAGGAATCGATGGGAAAATTAATACACCAATCGTGCGGAAAAAATGCTTTTCAAGGTACGAAAAATATTTCATAATTACGGTACAGTACAGATCGGTAGCGGCAGAGGATTTCCAATAAAAAAATATTTAGTCAAAAATTTTGCAAGAACGATTTCCTTGATGTACAGTTTCGGCAGCAAGTCAATAAGAGCATGCAAGGAATTTGGCTCCATATTTTATCACAAAAATATGAGTCAAAAAGATTTGGAAAAAAAATAAAATTGTGAAGCGTTTTTAGAATCATAATGAAAGAGAGATTAATATCTGTTTGGGTGACCTTGGATGGATGGAAGATAGTCTGACAGATTCCAAAGCATCCAAAATAAATAGTGACACCCACGAACAAAGTGTTAATGATTCTTTGATTCCTGCGAGTGGATGTTGTGGTATTAGTCATGATGAGTGCAATAATTTGACATGTTCGAGTGGTCGTTTGATCCCATTGAAATGACGAATGTGCCCAAGTCAACTCCAAGGAAACATGATAGGGGTGTTGGAAAAATAACCAAACGATATAAATACCTGTAAAAGTGCGAGTATAAATATCACAGGTCCTGTTCTAATGTAAATGATCAGAGCCCAGCATCAGATTATGACATAATATCCAAGTAGAAATATTACACGGAATAACCAGTACAATGTTATCAAGATGGAGATTTACTAATCGAGCCGGCGAAAATTTGCAAATCAAACCAAGCTTTTTTCGAAACTGAACAAAATTCTTATTTTCACATATTTCGCCCACAGTTTGTGAAGAAAATAAGACAACCATGGTGTTTCTTCAAATTTTGATGATATTGAAACAAAGGTGAACAAAAATTTACAACATGTTATTGCCAAAGATTCTGATAATAATTCTGAATTTCAAAGACAAAATGTATCTAATTACAAAGATCTCACTTTGAATGGACGTGACGATTCTAAACAAAATAATTCACTCGAATCCACTGAACCTTCGCTGACGAATCACTGCTCTCTTACTACAAACGTAAGTGAAATATCAGACATGCAGGACAAGTCTATGAATGAAAATGAGTCAAAACAAGTTTGGATGCCAAATCGTCCCTTGTCGGATTATGGGAGCTTTAGGCTTCCAGAAAATGTTTGGAATAGCATTTGTAATTCTGTACAGAATCGCACAATACTTTATTCTGAATGGACAGACAAATTAAGAGAGGGATTAAAGTTGATCAACCCCTATTGTTCATTCGCTTTCAAACGCGTACTTTTAACCAAAAGTGTACAGCGAATCAAATCTTCAAGTGTATATATAGGTTATTGCCGCTTCGACTACTGTAAAATAGAATTTACAATAGTTTCTCAGAGCTGCTTGCAAGCTAATGCATATAAATCTTTCCGAAAATATCAAACATGGCAATCTCAAAGCCGCATACCTAAAGGGTGAACGCAGAAAAAATGCATGAATTATTAAAAAAACAACCTGGTACGTGGAAAAGATTTAGATAACTTGAAATACATTCCAAATTCTATATTTGACTCTGGAAACAGAGATGAAGCGCCGTCTGTTTGTGTTTTGAAAAAGCTAGGCATGAAGTTAGGAAACTAATGAAGTTGAGTGGCGACCAATGGGAATAGATGCAACAGGCGGTGTTCTTCAATCTTTTTCAGATAAAAAGCCCTTTTATGTATATGAGATGGTAGTTCGCCACCCCAGTCAAGGTCAACCACCTCTTGCAGTTGCGTCATTTGTAACTAATAGGCATAATACTGCCTCTATTTCGCAGGAATCCGGTTGAATGTTTTAGCAGTCCTTCCGCTAGGCTATACATTTGCGATGGCAGCATTGCCTTGATAAAGTCTGTGCTAAGTTCATACATGGATGAAAGCATTGAAAATTATTCAAAAGGATGTTGTACAGTTGTTAATAGTTCATGCAACAGCCAAATGCATTTCAAACCCTTCCTACGTTTGTGTGCAAAAAATTATGCGCCAGATATAAAAGAAGCGAGAGTATGATGCATGTACGTCTGTACTCACGATGGCTGATAGCTTTGAAAAGATCAAGAGTTTCATTCGGCACTTAACCATACTTTTGCTAAGCAAAAACAGAGCATTAGCCACCAAGAGCTGGGGCATTTTATGCAATCAAGTACATCAAAAGGGAGGCGTCGACTTGATAGTTGATAGTGATGAAGATAACAATTTTTTTTGCCCAAAAATTTTTGAAAATCTTAAACGCTATTACTTTCTGGTACAAGCATTATGGACGGGTTTATTGACTGGAAATTTGGGTCGATTTCGACAGACACAGCCTTACCAGACATACTCTAGGTTCTTTAGAAAAACTAGAGAATAGTTTCTCGGCAAAATTTAACAAAAAGAAATCGTACTCAGGGTATAATGGAAAAAAGTCAAAAAGAATCGAAGCGTACACGTCTCCATAATAGAAAGTATACTCGCCTGGACGAAATTGCGACTGTGTACAATGACATGCATGTTGCATTAATTCGCGAATTCAAAGATAATTTGCTAAATAAACCTTTAAAACCTTAAATACAAAAATGACGAGGAAGCTGAAAAATGGGCAAAAAGGGTTAGATCATAATACAGGGAAATATTTTCAACCACCAAAGAGGAAAGAAGGTTTTGATGTAAAGACCCAATCTTCTCGATGCAAAACAATGAGCTCATCTAATATAGTTGATGATGCAAAATGCATGATCTCCATACAAACCGTCCAAATGCACAGACAAAGTCTGAAATAAACTTTAATGATTCAATTGAGCATGTAAAAGCTCTGCAACCAAAATCTAGTTTGGCTATTCGTTTTAGAAAGTCTAAAAGTGTAATGAATTATACATATAGCTGATCATGAACTACTCTTGAACCAATGTTCTTCGATTCTGACATCACACTTTCCAGATATTTATGGCCCTCAATGCAGTACTAATTATACATTAGGTGTTGGACCATGCTACGCCACTTCATAGTTCACGTTCAAAACTGTCATTGGGTAAATGCTTCAAATGTTTTTTGTGAGAATGTTGATAACATGTGTGTGTATTATAGTCTGTTTGTGAAGGGTTCTTATACTGATGAAGATAGCCCAATTCGTCCAAATTACTCAGACCACATCGAAATGAGACAAAATTGAAATGTCAAAATGTTCAAAGTCAAACAAACGGTGTGGATTGTATGCTATAACATATGCAATAGCTTTATGTCATGGGGACGGTCCAGAAAATATAATTTTTCATAGGGGTGGGTGAGAGGCGTTGAATTGTTGGCGAGATGATGATGAAGATGTTCATGACATTTTATGGAACGTGTGCAAGACGCAATTTAAAATTTAGCGTGATGCCTTTACCTGTATATTGTTGGTGCAAAATTTCCTATATTAATCAAAGGGCAATGATAGAATGCACTCAGTGCTCAAAGTGGTGGTATATATTGATTGTGTGCGTAAATCTGTAACAGAGGAATAAATTTTGCGATCATTGCAATGATGAAAAGGAAATTTAAAAGATTATCAAATAAATATTTTTTAATAATTCTAAGCATCGCTCACCAAAATTGAAGCCCGTCGTTTTGAACATGCTCTAACAAAAATCAAATTATGATTTTAACTCCGTATTGCTAATTAAAATACTTACTTTTGAATTTACCTCAGAATTTAATTCAGACTCAACAGACCTGAGAATTGTGAATGATCGATCGGCTAATCTCATCTGAAATTTCTCCGTCTGCTCGAGTCATACATATTAGTGAAATAAAATTTTTGGATTCTTTGGTAAACGATACAAAATTACCATTCTGACAACAGTTCTATGTTGTCTGATGAACCCCTTTTTGAAGCCATTTCTCAGAGTGGATCACCCTGTCCAAGGCTCTATATTAGCCGCCACTTACAGACGGACAGGTTTACAATTGCCGGAGGAATGTGATCTTTCCTGTTCGGCTTGACCTACCCAAGTTATTACACACTGGGTTGAGTGGTGGGCATGGATAAGCGAGCCGGGACTCGAACCCGAGGTCTTAAACCTGCGATGCCAACATGTTTAACCATTAGGTACAATTCCTATGTGAAAAATTCGAATGATACTCACTTTACAGTATTTTTGCTATATAGTTTAAATTTTTTCCTTTCACAGGTTTTAATTTTCTTTCATATCAATTTGTTCAGTCTCTTTTCCAACACATTTTTGTATCCAAACTATTTCGTTGTTCAGATATGAATTGTGGTTAGAAATTTAATTTCACGAAGAGCTGAAATGCTGTCTAATATATTTTAAAATTCTATGTATGGGGTTATGTATGGCTACTGGCGAAGCGGTACCCTTTAAAAACCGCAACGAGCGGATATGGATACCTCATTAGGTCGCTTGGAAATTCCTTAATTCTCCATTTTCATAGCAGTTAGCGTATATTCTGTTAGTGTCATTGACTTATTCGATCGCTTAGTTATAGTTATTATATCACATTCAAAAACCAAAAATATTATTCCGATAATTAGTCGAAAGGTCCATCTCAGTGTCCATCTGGTACCGGCACCTTTACAAATCAACATATCGGTAGACTATTTACCGTACCTAATTACGAGCTCATCTGGTTCCTTCAATCTTGTATTTTCAAATCGATTATTTACTTGCTCAGTGCTTTGTTCAGTTCAGTGTTGCTCGACGTATTCGTTGTCATCACGTCTGAATCATTTCAAATTTATTGTCAAGTGGTCTATTGTATTCTTGATCAGCACAGAGACTATCATTGACCCATAAAATCAGTGAAATACTAAGCTTCGCTGAGCAAACAGCTGCGGCCAAAAGCAAGAAGACCCACGTGCGAATGAAATACAGAATAGGGAAGCCGGCGATACGGGCCGATGGCTGAGTCACAGGGTCTGCAGCACTTCAATGACCCCAGAAAGTCTGATCTTACACTTCATCCATTCTTCCAAAAAATTTTCGGCAGTTAACTCTTTTAGCTGCAATGCAATTTTCGTGTTGTAGACGGGTTTTAATGTTTGCAGTAGGTCTTCGATGAGCAACCAAGTTTCGTTGTCCAGAGCAATTTGGTACAAAAATGATTCGCATTCCACCATGCTGAGCAACATATTGTATGTTGAACCCCATCGCGTTTCACAGTCCAGCTTAGGTAGGGGTTTGCCATTTTGTTTGAAAATCAGGCGCATATTCTGTGTACGTGTTTTGTTCGCGAACATTTGAAACTAATTTTTTAATGTTGTCGTTCAAACTGTAGGGCACAAAGAACTGATATAACGCCGTCGGAAGCTATGGTGATGTCGCTCAGAGCCTCGTCCAGGGCTACAATAAGGGATTCAGTTTCTTGATTCTCGTCAATAACATCGTGATGGTGCACATTTTGTTTTTCTTCGGCATCCATCCTCATCAGTTCGCCGACCTTCAAAACATTTGAACCATTGTCCGTTGTAAGACTATAAACTTGCTCCTCATTAATCCCAATACTTTGCAGACACTTAGTCGGATTTCAGCAGCGGTTGCCGTTAAAGTAATTTCCTTGACGCTCACAGTTTTCACTTCTAATTCTTCCTCTATAACCGTTTGTGCATTTATACCTAAAAAGTGTCGCCATCTTCTTGTACAGAAATCGATCTTCACGCACACCATACGTCCCGAAAGCTTGACTTTTCCACCATAGTTTCAGCAGCTTCAAGTTTTTAATAATTTTACGGTTTACGATTCAAAGATATCTCTAGGTTTTGTAGTATCGGACGCATATTTTTCGATATTTCCAACTGAGCAAACCATTTGTCGTGATCGCCTCCACCGCGTGCCGTCGAAATCTTCCTTGCTGGAGTAAAACTCAATTTTCTCAAGATGGGACAATTCTGCCTGACTGCTCAATTGAACCAGGAATGTGACTCGAAATGTCTTCGTTTGCGTGTTTGTACTTTCTCTACTGTTGCTTTTTTGAACTCATCTGAGTGCATCTTTGTAAGATGGTCTAGCAACGGCTTGAAATGAACTTCGCTCCCTCTCTTCGTAGTATATTTATAATCACCATCAGATATTTTGCACTCAGCATTCGTAACAGTAAAGTTAAAATGAGTGCATCCAGGAAATTCGCGGCGTCGACCCATTATTACAAATATTTTTTGCCAGCTATAGCATGGAATACCAAGACGCATAGAAGCACCAAGTAACTCGACTGAATGTCCGCAGTACAATAAGACAAGTTTATTCCTGCCCACAAAAATTCGCGAGCAATCCCTTTGCAAACCGACATTTAAGTGCGGATGAGACTTTTGTATGACGTCATAGACGGACAATAAGGATGCTCCTGTTTTCGTGGTGCTGCGACGTGCAAAAGGTATAAATTGGAATGTCTCATGTTTAGTTACGAAAAAATATCGAACTTCGTACCGTAAGAAAAGAACCTTACCGTACTATCGTACCGGTATATTCAATCGCACCGTACTGCCAGCCTTGGTTGTCACGAAATCTCGTTTAGCCTCACGTGAGTGCTGTTGAACTTTATAGTGATTTGGTAGGCCGAATAGACTTGCAATCGTGAACAATTTAGTTAGACTTTAACCTCAGCAAATACCAACTTATTTCATTAGTTGGCTTTCCCTCCGAACAATTAAAGTTACGCGACAGTCCTAGAACACAATAACACGGCAATAATTTATGACTTAATCTAGGGTAACAACTGCAGCCCAATGTTCAAAACTTTCCTTCTACTGTTAGGTAGTCATTCTCTCCCCTCTTGCCCGTTTTCGTTATCTGCCATCTATACGACAGGTGCGCAGATGTGTCACGGTGCAAATGAGTTGGGCTCTGCTAAGCCGTTTCCTAACGTCAAGTATGTCGTGCTTACATTAGGAACCAATGGCGTTACCAACTACGCTGGAAATCATAGTTTCAACTGCGCTTTCTGAATGTCAGCAATGGGATTGGTCAATGAGTGCAAGCGTGTGTACTCCGGTTGTGAGGTATAGCGGGAAGATTGTCACTGTGTATAACTAATATATTGAAATAACACTTCCATCTTTCCAGATGGAGACAACTCACAAGGTGAAAAAAGTTTATTCAGCAGGCGATGCAGGAAAAACACATGGACTTGAAGTAGCGAAGAAAGAAAATACTGAAGTGGAAGGCGGAAGTAAACCTTTAGGTTTGAATAATATTTCACGTATTGCAGGCTCCAAGAGGAAGATTCAAAAACGCAAGGTTAAAAAGGAAAAAACGGAAACAGGTCTCAAACAGGCGGGGGGTATCACTGGAGGGGTCGCTGGGGAAATGAATACAGCAATCGTGAAGAAAAAATTGCTTCTCAGGGTAAGAAAAAATATTTCATAATTTCGGTACGGTACGGATAGGTGGCGACAGAGGAAAACCAATGAAAAAATATTTACAGTCAAAAATTTTGCAAGAACGATTTCCTTGATGAACAGTTTTGACAGCAAGTCAATGAAAACATGGGAGGAATTTGTCTCCATATTTTATCCGAAAAATATGAGTCAAGAAGATTGGAAAAGGAATTTAAAATGGCGAAGCGTTGGAATAATATTGAAAGGGAGATTAATACCTACCTGGGCGACCTTGGATGCATGGAAGATAGTCGGCCAGATTCCAATGCATCCAAAATAATTAGTGACACCCACGAACAAAGTGTTAATGAATATTTGATTCCTGGAGTGGATGTTGTGGTATTAGTCATGATGAGTGCAGTGCAATGATTTTACATGTTCAAGTGATCGTTTATTTGGATAACTTGAAAAACATTTCAAATTCTATATTTGGCTCTGGAAACAGAGATGAAGCGCCACCTGTTTGTGTTCTGAAAAAAGCTCGGCATGAAGTTAGGAAGCTAGAGAATTTGAGTGACGACCAATACCACTCACATATATGCCGGATAATCAAAAGAGAAATGATGTAGAAGAAATGGGTATGATTATTTGTGGTACGATACGACAAATTTACCATGAACCACATTATATAATGATGTATAGCGAATCAAGGACTACGTGGATAGATGGAACTTTTTGAAGACTCTGTATCGAATATATTGGCAAGTATATCTGATAAAAAAGGATAATGTTAACGAAATACTACCATTTACAGGCAACAAGCAAAAGTTGGCTTTAATCAGGTTCAACGTGGATTATGTGATCGGAAACTCCATGACACGTTTGGGAAATGATGAGAGCAACTTTGATGAATGGAGGAAAGCCAAGAAAACCTCCAGGTAGCCCAATGTACGTGAGACAACTCTTAAGGTAAGAAAAGTTTATTCAGCAGGTGATGCAGCAAAAAAGTTATGGACTTGAAGTAGTGAAGAAAATACTGGAGTGGAAGGTGTGGTAAGTTAACCTTTAAGTTTGAATAATACTTCACGTACTGCAGGCAAGGCAGAGCAGCATCTGACATTGTTTATATAGATGCAACAAGCAGTGTTCTTCAATATTTTTTTCAGATAAAAAGCCCTTTCATATATATGAGATTGTAGTTCGTCACCCCAATCGAGCTCAACCACCTCTAACAGTCGCGTACTTTATTTCACGGCGTTGTGATGAAACAGAGCGATTGCTCATGCATACATACCTTATCAAACAGCTAATAATGACGTCAGGCGTTCAATCAACCTTTATATATCGACATTGTATGCTAGATCACATTAGAAATAGATATATAATTGCAATGCGAAGGAAAAACTGATTTCGCACTCGACAAAATGCACAGAGATGGTGTAGACAACTACCTAACGTCAATTGAAACATGATTTACTCTTCATTTAAAACCAGGCAATATTTTTTTTAACAGGCAATTCAAATGACTGAGCTGAAATCCAATTAATTTCCCCAAGAATACTTGTCTCCATGAGCAACACAGCGTGATGTAGATCGAGTGCCATTACGTGGCGCAGCGCAGCACGCGTCGTCACAAGCGTTCCGGAAAACCCAAATAATGAAAATTCAGCAAGTTACCTACTGATACTTCCCAAGTTATCAAACTTATTATGATATTAGAACAAAACAGAGCACCAGCCCAATATACATACCTTATAAAACAGCGAATAATACTGATCCACCGTTGGATCAACGCTTATATATCGACAATGTATGCCAAACATAATTAGAGCATGCTGAGAAATGTTCGCGAAAAAATAATTTCGCGATTTATTATCGCTTACTTACATCGGAGACGAATATCTAACATCTCTTCGACTCTTGGACAATTTCAAAACGAATTTCGAGCACGTCGCACGCTGAAACTCGCATTCGACGGTGAAGATTATATGGCGTTGTGATAAAACAGAGCGATTGCTCATGCATACATACCTTATCAAACAGCTAATGACGTCAGGCGTTCAAACAACCTTTATATATCGACATTGTATGCTAGATCACATTAGAAATAGATATATAATGGCAATGCGAAGGAAAAACTGAGTTCGCACTCGACGACAACTACCTAACGTCAATTGAAACATGTTGTTTTACTCTTCATTTTAACAAAGGCAATATTTTTTTTAACAGGCAACTCAAGGGACTGAGCTGAAATCCAATTAATTTCCCCAAGAATCCTTGTCTTCATGAGCAACACAGCGTGATGTAGATCGGGTGCCATGACGTGACGCAGCGCAGCACGCGTCGTCACAAGCGTTCCGGAAAACCCAAATAATGAAAATTCAGCAAGTTACCTACTGATACTTCCCAAGTTATCAAACTCATTATGATATTAGAACAAAACAGAGCACCAGCTCAATATACATACCTTATTAAACAGCGAATAAGGTCTTCAGTCGTTTAAACAACATTTATATATCGACATTGTATGCTAGATAACATTGGTAAGCGCTATATAATAGTAATGCGAAAGAAAAACAAATTTCGTGCTTGACAAAATGTGCAGACACCTAACGTCAATTCAACGTTATTTACTCTTCATTTCCACACGGGCAATATTTATTTGGTCGGGAATCTAGAAACTGAGCTGAAATTCAATTAATGTTCTCAAGAATGCTTGTCTTCATAAGCAACACCTCATAAGCAACACCTCGAGAGGTAAGGCGAGTGCTGTCACGTGACGCAGCCCAACTTGCGTACTCGCAGGCGTTTTTCCGAATTTAAGCACTGAATCTCCAGCAGGTTTCACAACATCGCGAGAGAAGCCGCCCAGTGAGCATGTGTCTCGTGGATTAATTGGACAATTTCAAAACGAATTTCGAGCACGTCGCACGCTGAAACTCGCATTCGACGGTGAAGATTATATGGCGTTGTGATGAAACAGAGCGATTGCTCATGCATACATACCTTATCAAACAGCTAATAATGACGTCAGGCGTTCAATCAACCTTTATATATCGACATTGTATGCTAGATCACATTAGAAATAGATATATAATTGCAATGCGAAGGAAAAACTGATTTCGCACTCGACAAAATGCACAGAGATGGTGTAGACAACTACCTAACGTCAATTGAAACATGATTTACTCTTCATTTAAAACCAGGCAATATTTTTTTTAACAGGCAATTCAAATGACTGAGCTGAAATCCAATTAACTTTCCCAAGAATACTTGTCTCCCTGAGCAACACAGCGTGATGTAGATCGAGTGCCATTACGTGGCGCAGCGCAGCACGCGTCGTCACAAGCGTTCCGGAAAACCCAAATAATGAAAATTCAGCAAGTTACCTACTGATACTTCCCAAGTTGTCAAACTTATTATGATATTAGAACAAAACAGAGCACCAGCCCAATATACATACCTTATAAAACAGCGAATAATACTGATCCACCGTTGGATCAACGCTTATATATCGACAATGTATGCCAAACATAATTAGAGCATGCTGAGAAATGCTCGCGAAAAAATAATTTCGCGATTTATTATCGCTTACTTACATCGGAGACGAATATCTAACATCTCTTCGACTCTTGGACAATTTCAAAACGAATTTCGAGCACGTCGCACGCTGAAACTCGCATTCGACGGTGAAGATTATATGGCGTTGTGATAAAACAGAGCGATTGCTCATGCATACATACCTTATCAAACAGCTAATGACGTCAGGCGTTCAAACAACCTTTATATATCGACATTGTATGCTAGATCACATTAGAAATAGATATATAATGGCAATGCGAAGGAAAAACTGAGTTCGCACTCGACGACAACTACCTAACGTCAATTGAAACATGTTTTACTCTTCATTTTAACAAAGGCAATATTTTTTTTAACAGGCAACTCAAGGGACTGAGCTGAAATCCAATTAATTTCCCCAAGAATCCTTGTCTTCATGAGCAACACAGCGTGATGTAGATCGGGTGCCATGACGTGACGCAGCGCAGCACGCGTCGTCACAAGCGTTCCGGAAAACCCAAATAATGAAAAAAATCAGCAAGTTACCTACTGATACTTCCCAAGTTATCAAACTCATTATGATATTAGAACAAAACAGAGCACCAGCTCAATATACATACCTTATTAAACAGCGAATAAGGTCTTCAGCCGTTTAAACAACATTTATATATCGACATTGTATGCTAGATAACATTGGTAAGCGCTATATAATAGTAATGCGAAAAAAAAAAATTTCAAATTTCGTGCTTGACAAAATGTGCAGACACCTAACGTCAATTCAACGTTATTTACTCTTCATTTCCACACGGGCAATATTTATTTGGTCGGGAATCTAGAAACTGAGCTGAAATTCAATTAATGTTCTCAAGAATGCTTGTCTTCATAAGCAACACCTCGAGAGGTAAGGCGAGTGCTGTCACGTGACGCAGCCCAACTTGCGTACTCGCAGGCGTTTTTCCGAATTTAAGCACTGAATCTCCAGCAGGTTTCACAACATCGGGAGAGGAGCCGCCCAGTGAGCATGTGTCTCGTGGATTAATTGGACAATTTCAAAACGAATTTCGAGCACGTCGCACGCTGAAACTCGCATTCGACGGTGAAGATTATATGGGTTTGTGTGATGAAACAGAGCGATTGCTCATGCATACATACCTTATCAAACAGCTAATAATGACGTCAGGCGTTCAATCAACCTTTATATATCGACATTGTATGCTAGATCACATTAGAAATAGATATATAATTGCAATGCGAAGGAAAAAAAACTGATTTCGCACTCGACAAAATGCACAGAGATGGTGTAGACAACTACCTAACGTCAATTGAAACATGATTTACTCTTCATTTAAAACCAGGCAATATTTTTTTTAACAGGCAATTCAAATGACTGAGCTGAAATCCAATTAACTTTCCCAAGAATACTTGTCTCCCTGAGCAACACAGCGTGATGTAGATCGAGTGCCATTACGTGGCGCAGCGCAGCACGCGTCGTCACAAGCGTTCCGGAAAACCCAAATAATGAAAATTCAGCAAGTTACCTACTGATACTTCCCAAGTTGTCAAACTTATTATGATATTAGAACAAAACAGAGCACCAGCCCAATATACATACCTTATAACAGCGAATAATACTGATCCGCCGTTGGATCAACGCTTATATATCGACACAATGTATGCCAAACAAAATTAGAGCATGCTGAGAAATGTTCGCGAAAAAATAATTTCGCGATTTATTATCGCTTACTTACATCGGAGACGAATATCTAACATCTCTTCGACTCTTGGACAATTTCAAAACGAATTTCGAGCACGTCGCACGCTGAAACTCGCATTCGACGGTGAAGATTATATGGCGTTGTGATAAAACAGAGCGATTGCTCATGCATACATACCTTATCAAACAGCTAATAATGACGTCAGGCGTTCAAACAACCTTTATATATCGACATTGTATGCTAGATCACATTAGAAATAGATATATAATGGCAATGCGAAGGAAAAACTGAGTTCGCACTCGACGACAACTACCTAACGTCAATTGAAACATGTTTTACTCTTCATTTTAACAAAGGCAATATTTTTTTTAACAGGCAACTCAAGGGACTGAGCTGAAATCCAATTAATTTCCCCAAGAATCCTTGTCTTCATGAGCAACACAGCGTGATGTAGATCGGGTGCCATGACGTGACGCAGCGCAGCACGCGTCGTCACAAGCGTTCCGGAAAACCCAAATAATGAAAATTCAGCAAGTTACCTACTGATACTTCCCAAGTTATCAAACTCATTATGATATTAGAACAAAACAGAGCACCAGCTCAATATACATACCTTATTAAACAGCGAATAAGGTCTTCAGCCGTTTAAACAACATTTATATATCGACATTGTATGCTAGATAACATTGGTAAGCGCTATATAATAGTAAATGCGAAAGAAAAACAAATTTCGTGCTTGACAAAATGTGCAGACACCTAACGTCAATTCAACGTTATTTACTCTTCATTTCCACACGGGCAATATTTATTTGGTCGGCGAATCTAGAAACTGAGCTGAAATTCAATTAATGTTCTCAAGAATGCTTGTCTTCATAAGCAACACCTCGAGAGGTAAGGCGAGTGCTGTCACGTGACGCAGCCCAACTTGCGTACTCGCAGGCGTTTTTTCCGAATTTAAGCACTGAATCTCCAGCAGGTTTCACAAACATCGCGAAGAGGAGCCGCCCAGTGAGCATGTGTCTCGTGGATTAATTGGACAATTTCAAAACGAATTTCGAGCACGTCGCACGCTGAAACTCGCATTCGACGGTGAAGATTATATGGCGTTTTGATGAAACAGAGCGATTGCTCATGCATACATACCTTATCAAACAGCTAATAATGACGTCAGGCGTTCAATCAACCTTTATATATCGACATTGTATGCTAGATCACATTAGAAATAGATATATAATTGCAATGCGAAGGAAAAACTGATTTCGCACTCGACAAAATGCACAGAGATGGTGTAGACAACTACCTAACGTCAATTGAAACATGATTTACTCTTCATTTAAAACCAGGCAATATTTTTTTTAACAGGCAATTCAAATGACTGAGCTGAAATCCAATTAATTTCCCCAAGAATACTTGTCTCCATGAGCAACACAGCGTGATGTAGATCGAGTGCCATTACGTGGCGCAGCGCAGCACGCGTCGTCACAAGCGTTCCGGAAAACCCAAATAATGAAAATTCAGCAAGTTACCTACTGATACTTCCCAAGTTGTCAAACTTATTATGATATTAGAACAAAACAGAGCACCAGCCCAATATACATACCTTATAAAACAGCGAATAATACTGATCCACCGTTGGATCAACGCTTATATATCGACAATGTATGCCAAACATAATTAGAGCATGCTGAGAAATGTTCGCGAAAAAATAATTTCGCGATTTATTATCGCTTACTTACATCGGAGACGAATATCTAACATCTCTTCGTCTCTTGGACAATTTCAAAACGAATTTCGAGCACGTCGCACGCTGAAACTCGCATTCGACGGTGAAGATTATATGGCATTGTGATAAAACAGAGCGATTGCTCATGCATACATACCTTATCAAACAGCTAATAATGACGTCAGGCGTTCAAACAACCTTTATATATCGACATTGTATGCTAGATCACATTAGAAATATATATATAATGGCAATGCGAAGGAAAAACTGATTTCGCACTCGACGACAACTACCTAACGTCAATTGAAACATGTTTTACTCTTCATTTTAACAAAGGCAATATTTTTTTTAACAGGCAACTCAAGGGACTGAGCTGAAATCCAATTAATTTCCCCAAGAATACTTGTCTTCATGAGCAACACAGCGTGATGTAGATCGGGTGCCATGACGTGACGCAGCGCAGCACGCGTCGTCACAAGCGTTCCGGAAAACCCAAATAATGAAAATTCAGCAAGTTACCTACTGATACTTCCCAAGTTATCAAACTCATTATGATATTAGAACAAAACAGAGCACCAGCTCAATATACATACCTTATTAAACAGCGAATAAGGTCTTCAGCCGTTAAGGTCTTCAGCCGTTTAAACAACATTTATATATCGACATTGTATGCTAGATAACATTGGTAAGCGCTATATAATAGTAATGCGAAAAGAAAACAAATTTCGTGTTTGACAAAATGTGCAGACACCTAACGTCAATTCAACGTTATTTACTCTTCATTTCCACACGGGCAATATTTATTTGGCCGGCGAATCTCAAAACTGAGCTGAAATTCAATTAATGTTCTCAAGAATGCTTGTCTTCATAAGCAACACCTCGAGAGGTAAGGCGAGTGCCGTCACGTGACGCAGCCCAGCTTGCGTACTCGCAGGCGTTTTTCCGAATTTAAACACTGAATCTCCAGCAGGTTTCACAACATCGCGAGAGGAGCCGCCCAGTGAGCATGTGTCTCGTGGATTAATTGGACAATTTCAAAACGAATTTCGAGCACGTCGCACGCTGAAACTCGCATTCGACGGTGAAGAATATATGGCGTTGTGATAAAACAGAGCGATTGCTCATGCATACATACCTTATCAAACAGCTAATAATGACGTCAGGCGTTCAAACAACCTTTATATATCGACATTGTATGCTAGATCACATTAGAAATAGATATATAATGGCAATGCGAAGGAAAAACTGATTTCGCACTCGACGACAACTACCTAACGTCAATTGAAACATGTTTTACTCTTCATTTTAACAAAGGCAATATTTTTTTTAACAGGCAACTCAAGGGACTGAGCTGAAATCCAATTAATTTCCCCAAGAATACTTGTCTTCATGAGCAACACAGCGTGATGTAGATCGGGTGCCATGACGTGACGCAGCGCAGCACGCGTCGTCACAAGCGTTCCGGAAAACCCAAATAATGAAAATTCAGCAAGTTACCTACTGATACTTCTTCCCAAGTTATCAAACTCATTATGATATACTAGAACAAAACAGAGCACCAGCTCAATATAAAATACCTTATTAAACAGCGAATAAGGTCTTCAGCCGTTTAAAACATCATTTATACTCTTGGACAATTTCAAAACGATTTCGACATTGTATGCTAGATAACATTGGTAAGCTCATGCATATATAATAGTAATAATGCGAAAGAAAAACAATCGACATTTCGTGCTTGACAAAATGTGCAGACACCTAACGTCAATTCAACGTTATTTACTCTTCATTTCCACAAAACGGGCAATATTTATTTGGCAATTCGGCCAATTATCTAGAAACTGAGCTGAAATTCAATTAATGTGCCATTACTCAGCGCATGCTTGTCTTCATAAGCAACACCTCGAGAGGTAAGTTCGAGTGCTGTCACGTGACGCAGCCCAACTTGCGTACTCGCAGGCGTTTTTATAAAACAGCGAATTACTGAAGTTGGATCACTGAATCTCCAGCAGGTTTCAAAACATCGCGAGAGGAAATGTTCGCCCAGTGAGCATGTGTCTCGTGGATTAATTGGACACAATTTCAAAACGAATTTCGAGCACGTCGCACGCTGAAACTCGCATTCGACGGTGAAGATTATATGGCATTGTGATAAAACAGAGCGATTGCTCATGCATACATACCTTATCAAACAGCTAATAATGACGTCAGGCGTTCAAACAACCTCTATATATCGACATTGTATGCTAGATCACATTAGAAATATATATATAATGGCAATGCGAAGGAAAAACTGATTTCGCACTCGACAAAATGCACAGAGATGGTGTAGACAACTACCTAACGTCAATTGAAACATGATTTACTCTTCATTTAAAACCAGGCAATATTTTTTTTAACAGGCAATTCAAATGACTGAGCTGAAATCCAATTAATTTCCCCAAGAATACTTGTCTCCATGAGCAACACAGCGTGATGTAGATCGAGTGCCATTACGTGGCGCAGCGCAGCACGCGTCGTCACAAGCGTTCCGGAAAACCCAAATAATGAAAATTCAGCAAGTTACCTACTGATACTTCCCAAGTTGTCAAACTTATTATGATATTAGAACAAAACAGAGCACCAGCCCAATATACATACCTTATAAAACAGCGAATAATACTGATCCACCGTTGGATCAACGCTTATATATCGACAATGTATGCCAAACATAATTAGAGCATGCTGAGAAATGTTCGCGAAAAAATAATTTCGCGATTTATTATCGCTTACTTACATCGGAGACGAATATCTAACATCTCTTCGTCTCTTGGACAATTTCAAAACGAATTTCGAGCACGTCGCACGCTGAAACTCGCATTCGACGGTGAAGATTATATGGCATTGTGATAAAACAGAGCGATTGCTCATGCATACATACCTTATCAAACAGCTAATAATGACGTCAGGCGTTCAAACAACCTTTATATATCGACATTGTATGCTAGATCACATTAGAAATATATATATAATGGCAATGCGAAGGAAAAACTGATTTCGCACTCGACGACAACTACCTAACGTCAATTGAAACATGTTTTACTCTTCATTTTAACAAAGGCAATATTTTTTTTTTTTACAGGCAACTCAAGGGACTGAGCTGAAATCCAATTAATTTCCCCAAGAATACTTGTCTTCATGAGCAACACACACAGTGTGATGTAGATCGGGTGCCATGACGTGACGCATCGCAGCACGCGTCGTCACAAGCGTTCCGGAAAACCCAAATAATGAAAATTCAGGAAGTTACCTACTGATACTTCCCAAGTTATCAAACTCATTATGATATTAGAACAAAACAGAGCACCAGCTCAATATACATACCTTATTAAACAGCGAATAAGGTCTTCAGCCGTTTAAAAAAACATTTATATATCGACATTGTATGCTAGATAACATTGGTAAGCGCTATATAATAGTAATGCGAAAAGAAAACAAATTTCGTGTTTGACAAAATGTGCAGACACCTAACGTCAATTCAACGTTATTTACTCTTCATTTCCACACGGGCAATATTTATTTGGCCGGCGAATCTCAAAACTGAGCTGAAATTCAATTAATGTTCTCAAGAATGCTTGTCTTCATAAGCAACACCTCGAGAGGTAAGGCGAGTGCCGTCACGTGACGCAGCCCAGCTTGCGTACTCGCAGGCGTTTTTCCGAATTTAAACACTGAATCTCCAGCAGGTTTCACAACATCGCGAGAGGAGCCGCCCAGTGAGCATGTGTCTCGTGGATTAATTGGACAATTTCAAAACGAATTTCGAGCACGTCGCACGCTGAAACTCGCATTCGACGGTGAAGAATATATGGCGTTGTGATAAAACAGAGCGATTGCTCATGCATACATACCTTATCAAACAGCTAATAATGACGTCAGGCGTTCAAACAACCTTTATATATCGACATTGTATGCTAGATCACATTAGAAATAGATATATAATGGCAATGCGAAGGAAAAACTGATTTCGCACTCGACGACAACAACTACTACCTAACGTCAATTGAAACATGTTTTACTCTTCATTTTAAACAAAGGCAATATTTTTTTTAACAGGCAACTCAAGGGACTGAGCTGAAATCCAATTAATTTCCCCAAGAATACTTGTCTTCATGAGCAACACAGCGTGATGTAGATCGGGTGCCATGACGTACGTGACGCAGCGCAGCACGCGTCGTCACAAGCGTTCCGGAAAACCCAAATAATGAAAATTCAGCAAGTTACCTACTGATACTTCCCAAGTTATCAAACTCATTATGATATTAGAACAAAACAGAGCACCAGCTCAATATACATACCTTATTAAACAGCGAATAAGGTCTTCAGCCGTTTAAACAACATTTATATATCGACATTGTATGCTAGATAACATTGGTAAGCGCTATATAATAGTAATGCGAAAGAAAAACAAATTTCGTGCTTGACAAAATGTGCAGACACCTAACGTCAATTCAACGTTATTTACTCTTCATTTCCACACGGGCAATATTTATTTGGTCGGCGAATCTAGAAACTGAGCTGAAATTCAATTAATGTTCTCAAGAATGCTTGTCTTCATAAGCAACACCTCGAGAGGTAAGGCGAGTGCTGTCACGTGACGCAGCCCAACTTGCGTACTCGCAGGCGTTTTTCCGAATTTAAGCACTGAATCTCCAGCAGGTTTCACAACATCGCGAGAGGAGCCGCCCAGTGAGCATGTGTCTCGTGGATTAATTGGACAATTTCAAAACGAATTTCGAGCACGTCGCACGCTGAAACTCGCATTCGACGGTGAAGATTATATGGCGTTGTGATGAAACAGAGCGATTGCTCATGCATACATACCTTATCAAACAGCTAATAATGACGTCAGGCGTTCAATCAACCTTTATATATCGACATTGTATGCTAGATCACATTAGAAATAGATATATAATTGCAATGCGAAGGAAAAACTGATTTCGCACTCGACAAAATGCACAGAGATGGTGTAGACAACTACCTAACGTCAATTGAAACATGATTTACTCTTCATTTAAAACCAGGCAATATTTTTTTTAACAGGCAATTCAAATGACTGAGCTGAAATCCAATTAATTTCCCCAAGAATACTTGTCTCCATGAGCAACACAGCGTGATGTAGATCGAGTGCCATTACGTGGCGCAGCGCAGCACGCGTCGTCACAAGCGTTCCGGAAAACCCAAATAATGAAAATTCAGCAAGTTACCTACTGATACTTCCCAAGTTGTCAAACTTATTATGATATTAGAACAAAACAGAGCACCAGCCCAATATACATACCTTATAAAACAGCGAATAATACTGATCCACCGTTGGATCAACGCTTATATATCGACAATGTATGCCAAACATAATTAGAGCATGCTGAGAAATGTTCGCGAAAAAATAATTTCGCGATTTATTATCGCTTACTTACATCGGAGACGAATATCTAACATCTCTTCGACTCTTGGACAATTTCAAAACGAATTTCGAGCACGTCGCACGCTGAAACTCGCATTCGACGGTGAAGATTATATGGCGTTGTGATGAAACAGAGCGATTGCTCATGCATACATACCTTATCAAACAGCTAATAATGACGTCAGGCGTTCAATCAACCTTTATATATCGACATTGTATGCTAGATCACATTAGAAATAGATATATAATTGCAATGCGAAGGAAAAACTGATTTCGCACTCGACAAAATGCACAGAGATGGTGTAGACAACTACCTAACGTCAATTGAAACATGATTTACTCTTCATTTAAAACCAGGCAATATTTTTTTTAACAGGCAATTCAAATGACTGAGCTGAAATCCAATTAATTTCCCCAAGAATACTTGTCTCCATGAGCAACACAGCGTGATGTAGATCGAGTGCCATTACGTGGCGCAGCGCAGCACGCGTCGTCACAAGCGTTCCGGAAAACCCAAATAATGAAAATTCAGCAAGTTACCTACTGATACTTCCCAAGTTATCAAACTCATTATGATATTAGAACAAAACAGAGCACCAGCTCAATATACATACCTTATTAAACAGCGAATAAGGTCTTCAGCCGTTTAAACAACATTTATATATCGACATTGTATGCTAGATAACATTGGTAAGCGCTATATAATAGTAATGCGAAAGAAAAACAAATTTCGTGCTTGACAAAATGTGCAGACACCTAACGTCAATTCAACGTTATTTACTCTTCATTTCCACACGGGCAATATTTATTTGGTCGGCGAATCTAGAAACTGAGCTGAAATTCAATTAATGTTCTCAAGAATGCTTGTCTTCATAAGCAACACCTCGAGAGGTAAGTCGAGTGCTGTCACGTGACGCAGCCCAACTTGCGTACTCGCAGGCGTTTTTTCCGAATTTAAACACTGAATCTCCAGCAGGTTTCACAACATCGCGAGAGGAGCCGCCCAGTGAGCATGTGTCTCGTGGATTAATTGGGACAATTTCAAAACGAATTTCGAGCACGTCGCACGCTGAAACTCGCATTCGACGGTGAAGATTATATGGCGTTGTGATGAAAACAGAGCGATTGCTCATGCATACATACCTTATCAAACAGCTAATAATGACGTCAGGCGTTCAATCAACCTTTATATATCGACATTGTATGCTAGATCACATTAGAAATAGATATATAATTGCAATGCGAAGGAAAAACTGATTTCGCACTCGACAAAATGCACAGAGATGGTGTAGACAACTACCTAACGTCAATTGAAACATGATTTACTCTTCATTTAAAACCAGGCAATATTTTTTTTTAACAGGCAATTCAAATGACTGAGCTGAAATCCAATTAATTTCCCCAAGAATACTCGTCTCCATGAGCAACACAGCGTGATGTAGATCGAGTGCCATTACGTGGCGCAGCGCAGCACGCGTCGTCACAAGCGTTCCGGAAAACCCAAATAATGAAAATTCAGCAAGTTACCTACTGATACTTCCCAAGTTGTCAAACTTATTATGATATTAGAACAAAACAGAGCACCAGCCCAATATACATACCTTATAAAACAGCGAATAATACTGATCCACCGTTGGATCAACGCTTATATATCGACAATGTATGCCAAACATAATTAGAGCATGCTGAGAAATGTTCGCGAAAAAAAATAATTTCGCGATTTATTATCGCTTACTTACATCGGAGACGAATATCTAACATCTCTTCGACTCTTGGACAATTTCAAAACGAATTTCGAGCACGTCGCACGCTGAAACTCGCATTCGACGGTGAAGATTATATGGCGTTGTGATAAAACAGAGCGATTGCTCATGCATACATACCTTATCAAACAGCTAATAATGACGTCAGGCGTTCAAACAACCTTTATATATCGACATTGTATGCTAGATCACATTAGAAATAGATATATAATGGCAATGCGAAGGAAAAACTGATTTCGCACTCGACGACAACTACCTAACGTCAATTGAAACATGTTTTACTCTTCATTTTAACAAAGGCAATATTTTTTTTAACAGGCAACTCAAGGGACTGAGCTGAAATCCAATTAATTTCCCCAAGAATACTTGTCTTCATGAGCAACACAGCGTGATGTAGATCGGGTGCCATGACGTGACGCAGCGCAGCACGCGTCGTCACAAGCGTTCCGGAAAACCCAAATAATGAAAATTCAGCAAGTTACCTACTGATACTTCCCAAGTTATCAAACTCATTATGATATTAGAACAAAAAACAGAGCACCAGCTCAATATACATACCTTATTAAAACAGCGAATAAGGTCTTCAGCCGTTTAAACAACATTTATATATATATCGACATTGTATGCTAGATAACATTGGTAAGCGCTATATAATAGTAATGCGAAAGAAAAAACAAATTTCGTGCTTGACAAAATGTGCAGACACCTAACGTCAATTCAACGTTATTTACTCTTCATTTCCACACGGGCAATATTTATTTGGTCGGCGAATCTAGAAAACTGAGCTGAAATTCAATTAATGTTCTCAAGAATGCTTGTCTTCATAAGCAACACCTCGAGAGGTAAGGCGAGTGCCGTCACGTGACGCAGCCCAACTTGCGTACTCGCAGGCGTTTTTTCGAATTTAAACACACTGAATCTCCAGCAGGTTTCACAACATCGCGAGAGGAGCCCGCCCAGTGAGCATGTGTCTCGTGGATTAATTGGACAATTTCAAAACGAATTTCGAGCACGTCGCACGCTGAAACTCGCATTCGACGGTGAAGATTATATGGCGTTGTGATAAAACAGAGCGATTGCTCATGCATACATACCTTATCAAACAGCTAATAATGACGTCAGGCGTTCAAACAACCTTTATATATCGACATTGTATGCTAGATCACATTAGAAATAGATATATAATTGCAATGCGAAGGAAAAACTGATTTCGCACTCGACAAAATGCACAGAGATGGTGTAGACAACTACCTAACGTCAATTGAAACATGATTTACTCTTCATTTAAAACCAGGCAATATTTTTTTTAACAGGCAATTCAAATGACTGAGCTGAAATCCAATTAATTTCCCCAAGAATACTTGTCTCCATGAGCAACACAGCGTGATGTAGATCGAGTGCCATTACGTGGCGCAGCGCAGCACGCGTCGTCACAAGCGTTCCGGAAAACCCAAATAATGAAAATTCAGCAAGTTACCTACTGATACTTCCCAAGTTGTCAAACTTATTATGATATTAGAACAAAACAGAGCACCAGCCCAATATACATACCTTATAAAACAGCGAATAATACTGATCCACCGTTGGATCAACGCTTATATATCGACAATGTATGCCAAACATAATTAGAGCATGCTGAGAAATGTTCGCGAAAAAATAATTTCGCGATTTATTATCGCTTACTTACATCGGAGACGAATATCTAACATCTCTTCGACTCTTGGACAATTTCAAAACGAATTTCGAGCACGTCGCACGCTGAAACTCGCATTCGACGGTGAAGATTATATGGCGTTGTGATAAAACAGAGCGATTGCTCATGCATACATACCTTATCAAACAGCTAATAATGACGTCAGGCGTTCAAACAACCTTTATATATCGACATTGTATGCTAGATCACATTAGAAATAGATATATAATTGCAATGCGAAGGAAAAACTGATTTCGAACTCGACAAAATGCACAGAGATGGTGTAGACAACTACCTAACGTCAATTGAAACATGATTTACTCTTCATTTAAAACCAGGCAATATTTTTTTTAACAGGCAATTCAAATGACTGAGCTGAAATCCAATTAATTTCCCCAAGAATACTTGTCTCCATGAGCAACACAGCGTGATGTAGATCGAGTGCCATTACGTGGCGCAGCGCAGCACGCGTCGTCACAAGCGTTCCGGAAAACCCAAATAATGAAAATTCAGCAAGTTACCTACTGATACTTCCCAAGTTATCAAACCTATTATGATATTAGAACAAAACAGAGCACCAGCCCAATATACATACCTTATAAAACAGCGAATAATACTGATCCACCGTTGGATCAACGCTTATATATCGACAATGTATGCCAAACATAATTAGAGCATGCTGAGAAATGTTCGCGAAAAAATAATTTCGCGATTTATTATCGCTTACTTACATCGGAGACGAATATCTAACATCTCTTCGACTCTTGGACAATTTCAAAACGAATTTCGAGCACGTCGCACGCTGAAACTCGCATTCGACGGTGAAGATTATATGGCGTTGTGATAAAACAGAGCGATTGCTCATGCATACATACCTTATCAACCAGCTAATAATGACGTCAGGCGTTCAAACAACCTTTATATATCGACATTGTATGCTAGATCACATTAGAAATAGATATATAATGGCAATGCGAAGGAAAAACTGATTTCGCACTCGACGACAACTACCTAACGTCAATTGAAACATGTTTTACTCTTCATTTTAACAAAGGCAATATTTTTTTTAACAGGCAACTCAAGGGACTGAGCTGAAATCCAATTAATTTCCCCAAGAATACTTGTCTTCATGAGCAACACAGCGTGATGTAGATCGGGTGCCATGACGTGACGCAGCGCAGCACGCGTCGTCACAAGCGTTCCGGAAAACCCAAATAATGAAAATTCAGCAAGTTACCTACTGATACTTCCCAAGTTATCAAACTCATTATGATATTAGAACAAAACAGAGCACCAGCTCAATATACATACCTTATTAAACAGCGAATAAGGTCTTCAGCCGTTTAAACAACATTTATATATCGACATTGTATGCTAGATAACATTGGTAAGCGCTATATAATAGTAATGCGAAAAGAAAACAAATTTCGTGTTTGACAAAATGTGCAGACACCTAACGTCAATTCAACGTTATTTACTCTTCATTTCCACACGGGCAATATTTATTTGGCCGGCGAATCTCAAAACTGAGCTGAAATTCAATTAATGTTCTCAAGAATGCTTGTCTTCATAAGCAACACCTCGAGAGGTAAGGCGAGTGCCGTCACGTGACGCAGCCCAGCTTGCGTACTCGCAGGCGTTTTTCCGAATTTAAACACTGAATCTCCAGCAGGTTTCACAACATCGCGAGAGGAGCCGCCCAGTGAGCATGTGTCTCGTGGATTAATTGGACAATTTCAAAACGAATTTCGAGCACGTCGCACGCTGAAACTCGCATTCGACGGTGAAGATTATATGGCGTTGTGATAAAACAGAGCGATTGCTCATGCATACATACCTTATCAAACAGCTAATAATGACGTCAGGCGTTCAATCAACCTTTATATATCGACATTGTATGCTAGATCACATTAGAAATAGATATATAATTGCAATGCGAAGGAAAAACTGATTTCGCACTCGACAAAATGCACAGAGATGGTGTAGACAACTACCTAACGTCAATTGAAACATGATTTACTCTTCATTTAAAACCAGGCAATATTTTTTTTAACAGGCAATTCAAATGACTGAGCTGAAATCCAATTAATTTCCCCAAGAATACTTGTCTCCATGAGCAACACAGCGTGATGTAGATCGAGTGCCATTACGTGGCGCAGCGCAGCACGCGTCGTCACAAGCGTTCCGGAAAACCCAAATAATGAAAATTCAGCAAGTTACCTACTGATACTTCCCAAGTTGTCAAACTTATTATGATATTAGAACAAAACAGAGCACCAGCCCAATATACATACCTTATAAAACAGCGAATAATACTGATCCACCGTTGGATCAACGCTTATATATCGACAATGTATGCCAAACATAATTAGAGCATGCTGAGAAATGTTCGCGAAAAAATAATTTCGCGATTTATTATCGCTTACTTACATCGGAGACGAATATCTAACATCTCTTCGACTCTTGGACAATTTCAAAACGAATTTCGAGCACGTCGCACGCTGAAACTCGCATTCGACGGTGAAGATTATATGGCATTGTGATAAAACAGAGCGATTGCTCATGCATACATACCTTATCAAACAGCTAATAATGACGTCAGGCGTTCAAACAACCTCTATATATCGACATTGTATGCTAGATCACATTAGAAATATATATATAATGGCAATGCGAAGGAAAAACTGATTTCGCACTCGACAAAATGCACAGAGATGGTGTAGACAACTACCTAACGTCAATTGAAACATGATTTACTCTTCATTTAAAACCAGGCAATATTTTTTTTAACAGGCAATTCAAATGACTGAGCTGAAATCCAATTAATTTCCCCCAAGAATACTTGTCTCCATGAGCAACACAGCGTGATGTAGATCGAGTGCCATTACGTGGCGCAGCGCAGCACGCGTCGTCACAAGCGTTCCGGAAAACCCAAATAATGAAAATTCAGCAAGTTACCTACTGATACTTCCCAAGTTGTCAAACTTATTATGATATTAGAACAAAACAGAGCACCAGCCCAATATACATACCTTATAAAACAGCGAATAATACTGATCCACCGTTGGATCAACGCTTATATATATCGACAATGTATGCCAAACATAATTAGAGCATGCTGAGAAATGTTCGCGAAAAAATAATTTCGCGATTTATTATCGCTTACTTACATTGGAGACGAATATATTTAACATCTCTTCGACTCTTGGACAATTTCAAAACGAATTTCGAGCACGTCGCACGCTGAAACTCGCATTCGACGGTGAAGATTATATGGCGTTGTGATAAAACAGAGCGATTGCTCATGCATACATACCTTATTATCAACCAGCTAATAATGACGTCAGGCGTTCAAACAAACCTTTATATATCGACATTGTATGCTAGATCACATTAGAAATAGATATATAATTGCAATGCGAAGGAAAAAAAAACTGATTTCGAACTCGATAAAAATGCACAGAGATGGTGTAGACAACTACCTAACGTCAATTGAAACATGATTTACTCTTCATTTAAAACCAGGCAATATTTTTTTTAACAGGCAATTCAAATGACTGAAGCTGAAATCCAATTAATTTCCCCAAGAATACTTGTCTCCATGAGCAACACAGCGTGATGTAGATCGAGTGCCATTACGTGGCGCAGCGCAGCACGCGTCGTCACAAGCGTTCCGGAAAACCCAAATAATGAAAATTCAGCAAGTTTCCTACTGATACTTCCCAAGTTATCAAACCTATTATGATATTAGAACAAAACAGAGCACCAGCCCAATATACATACCTTATAAAACAGCGAATAATACTGATCCACCGTTGGATCAACGCTTATATATCGACAATGTATGCCAAACATAATTAGAGCATGCTGAGAAATGTTCGCGAAAAAAATAATTTCGCGATTTATTATCGCTTACTTACATCGGAGACGAATATCTAACATCTTTTCGACTCTTGGACAATTTCAAAACGAATTTCGAGCACGTCGCACGCTGAAACTCGCATTCGACGGTGAAGAATATATGGCGTTGTGATAAAACAGAGCGATTGCTCATGCATACATACCTTATCAAACAGCTAATAATGACGTCAGGCGTTCAAACAACCTTTATATATCGACATTGTATGCTAGATCACATTAGAAATAGATATATAATGGCAATGCGAAGGAAAAACTGATTTCGCACTCGACGACAACTACCTAACGTCAATTGAAACATGTTTTACTCTTCATTTTAACAAAGGCAATATTTTTTTTAACAGGCAACTCAAGGGACTGAGCTGAAATCCAATTAATTTCCCCAAGAATACTTGTCTTCATGAGCAACACAGCGTGATGTAGATCGGGTGCCATGACGTGACGCAGCGCAGCACGCGTCGTCACAAGCGTTCCGGAAAACCCAAATAATGAAAATTCAGCAAGTTACCTACTGATACTTCCCAAGTTGTCAATCTTAATATGATATTAGAACAAAACAGAGCACCAGCCCAATATACATACCTTATAAAACAGCGAATAATACTGATCCACCGTTGGATCAACGCTTATATATCGACAATGTATGTCAAACATAATTAGAGCATGCTGAGAAATGTTCGCGAAAAAATAATTTCGCGATTTATTATCGCTTACATACATCGGAGACGAATATCTAACATCTCTTCGACTCTTGGACAATTTCAAAACGAATTTCGAGCACGTCGCACGCTGAAACTCGCATTCGACGGTGAAGATTATATGGCGTTGTGATAAAACAGAGCGATTGCTCATGCATACATACCTTATCAAACAGCTAATAATGACGTCAGGCGTTCAATCAACCTTTATATATCGACATTGTATGCTAGATCACATTAGAAATAGATATATAATTGCAATGCGAAGGAAAAACTGATTTCGAACTCGACAAAAATGCACAGAGATGGTGTAGACAACTACCTAACGTCAATTGAAACATGATTTACTCTTCATTTAAAAACCAGGCAATATTTTTTTTTAACAGGCAATTCAAATGACTGAGCTGAAATCCAATTAATTTCCCCAAGAATACTTGTCTCCATGAGCAACACAGCGTGATGTAGATCGAGTGCCATTACGTGGCGCAGCGCAGCACGCGTCGTCACAAGCGTTCCGGAAAACCCAAATAATGAAAATTCAGCAAGTTACCTACTGATACTTCCCAAGTTATCAAACCTTATTATGATATTAGAACAAAAACAGAGCACCAGCCCAATATACATACCTTATAAAACAGCGAATAATACTGATCCACCGTTGGATCAACGCTTATATATCGACAATGTATGCCAAACATAATTAGAGCATGCTGAGAAATGTTCGCGAAAAAATAATTTCGCGATTTATTATCGCTTACTTACATCGGAGACGAATATCTAACATCTTTTCGACTCTTGGACAATTTCAAAACGAATTTCGAGCACGTCGCACGCTGAAACTCGCATTCGACGGTGAAGAATATATGGCGTTGTGATAAAACAGAGCGATTGCTCATGCATACATACCTTATCAAACAGCTAATAATGACGTCAGGCGTTCAAACAACCTTTATATATCGACATTGTATGCTAGATCACATTAGAAATAGATATATAATGGCAATGCGAAGGAAAAAAAAAAGATTTCGCACTCGACGACAACTACCTAACGTCAATTGAAACATGTTTTACTCTTCATTTTAACAAAGGCAATATTTTTTTTAACAGGCAACTCAAGGGACTGAGCTGAAATCCAATTAATTTCCCCAAGAATACTTGTCTTCATGAGCAACACAGCGTGATGTAGATCGGGTGCCATGACGTGACGCAGCGCAGCACGCGTCGTCACAAGCGTTCCGGAAAACCCAAATAATGAAAATTCAGCAAGTTACCTACTGATACTTCCCAAGTTATCAAACTCATTATGATATTAGAACAAAACAGAGCACCAGCTCAATATACATACCTTATTAAACAGCGAATAAGGTTTCAGCCGTTTAAAAAAACAACATTTATATATCGACATTGTATGCTAGATAACATTGGTAAGCGCTATATAATAGTAATGCGAAAAGAAAACAAATTTCGTGTTTGACAAAATGTGCAGACACCTAACGTCAATTCAACGTTATTTACTCTTCATTTCCACACGGGCAATATTTATTTGGCCGGCGAATCTCAAAACTGAGCTAAAATTCAATTAATGTTCTCAAGAATGCTTGTCTTCATAAGCAACACCTCGAGAGGTAAGGCGAGTGCCGTCACGTGACGCAGCCCAGCTTGCGTACTCGCAGGCGTTTTTCCGAATTTAAACACTGAATCTCCAGCAGGTTTCACAACATCGCGAGAGGAGCCGCCCAGTGAGCATGTGTCTCGTGGATTAATTGGACAATTTCGAAACGAATTTCGAGCACGTCGCACGCTGAAACTCGCATTCGACGGTGAAGATTATATGGCGTTGTGATAAAACAGAGCGATTGCTCATGCATACATACCTTATCAAACAGCTAATAATGACGTCAGGCGTTAAATCAACCTTTATATATCGACATTGTATGCTAGATCACATTAGAAATAGATATATAATTGCAATGCGAAGGAAAAACTGATTTCGCACTCGACAAAATGCACAGAGATGGTGTAGACAACTACCTAACGTCAATTGGAACATGATTTACTCTTCATTTAAAACCAGGCAATATTTTTTTAACAAGCAATTCAAATGACTGAGCTGAAATCCAATTAATTTCCCCAAGAATACTTGTCTCTATGAGCAACGCAGCGTGATGTAGATCGAGTGCCATTACGTGGCGCAGCGCAGCACGCGTCGTCACAAGCGTTCCGGAAAACCCAAATAATGAAAATTCAGCAAGTTACCTACTGATACTTCCCAAGTTGTCAATCTTATTATGATATTAGAACAAAACAGAGCACCAGCCCAATATACATACCTTATAAAACAGCGAATAATACTGATCCACCGTTGGATCAACGCTTATATATCGACAATGTATGCCAAACATAATTAGAGCATGCTGAGAAATGTTCGCGAAAAAATAATTTCGCGATTTATTATCGCTTACATACATCGGAGACGAATATCTAACATCTCTTCGACTCTTGGACAATTTCAAAACGAATTTCGAGCACGTCGCACGCTGAAACTCGCATTCGACGGTGAAGATTATATGGCGTTGTGATAAAACAGAGCGATTGCTCATGCATACATACCTTATCAAACAGCTAATAATGACGTCAGGCGTTCAATCAACCTTTATATATCGACATTGTATGCTAGATCACATTAGAAATAGATATATAATTGCAATGCGAAGGAAAAACTGATTTCGAACTCGACAAAATGCACAGAGATGGTGTAGACAACTACCTAACGTCAATTGAAACATGATTTACTCTTCATTTAAAACCAGGCAATATTTTTTTTAACAGGCAATTCAAATGACTGAGCTGAAATCCAATTAATTTCCCCAAGAATACTTGTCTCCATGAGCAACACAGCGTGATGTAGATCGGGTGCCATGACGTGACGCAGCGCAGCACGCGTCGTCACAAGCGTTCCGGAAAACCCAAATAATGAAAATTCAGCAAGTTACCTACTGATACTTCCCAAGTTATCAAACTCATTATGATATTAGAACAAAAACAGAGCACCAGCTCAATATACATACCTTATTAAAACAGCGAATAAGGTCTTCAGCCGTTTAAACAACATTTATATATATAGACATTGTATGCTAGATAACATTGGTAAGCGCTATATAATAGTAATGCGAAAGAAAAACAAATTTCGTGCTTGACAAAATGTGCAGACACCTAACGTCAATTCAACGTTATTTACTCTTCATTTCCACACGGGCAATATTTATTTGGCCGGCGAATCTCAAAACTGAGCTAAAATTCAATTAATGTTCTCAAGAATGCTTGTCTTCATAAGCAACACCTCGAGAGGTAAGGCGAATGCCGTCACGTGACGCAGCCCAGCTTGCGTACTCGCAGGCGTTTTTCCGAATTTAAACACTGAATCTCCAGCAGGTTTCACAACATCGCGAGAGGAGCCGCCCAGTGAGCATGTGTCTCGTGGATTAATTGGACAATTTCGAAACGAATTTCGAGCACGTCGCACGCTGAAACTCGCATTCGACGGTGAAGATTATATGGCGTTGTGATAAAACAGAGCGATTGCTCATGCATACATACCTTATCAAACAGCTAATAATGACGTCAGGCGTTAAATCAACCTTTATATATCGACATTGTATGCTAGATCACATTAGAAATAGATATATAATTGCAATGCGAAGGAAAAACTGATTTCGCACTCGACAAAATGCACAGAGATGGTGTAGACAACTACCTAACGTCAATTGGAACATGATTTACTCTTCATTTAAAACCAGGCAATATTTTTTTAACAAGCAATTCAAATGACTGAGCTGAAATCCAATTAATTTCCCCAAGAATACTTGTCTCTATGAGCAACGCAGCGTGATGTAGATCGAGTGCCATTACGTGGCGCAGCGCAGCACGCGTCGTCACAAGCGTTCCGGAAAACCCAAATAATGAAAATTCAGCAAGTTACCTACTGATACTTCCCAAGTTATCAAACTCATTATGATATTAGAAAAAAACAGAGCACCAGCTCAATATACATACCTTATTAAACAGCGAATAAGGTCTTCAGCCGTTTAAACAACATTTATATATCGACATTGTATGCTAGATAACATTGGTAAGCGCTATATAATAGTAATGCGAAAGAAAAACAAATTTCGTGCTTGACAAAATGTGCAGACACCTAACGTCAATTCAACGTTATTTACTCTTCATTTCCACACGGGCAATATTTATTTGGCCGGCGAATCTCAAAACTGAGCTAAAATTCAATTAATGTTCTCAAGAATGCTTGTCTTCATAAGCAACACCTCGAGAGGTAAGGCGAGTGCCGTCACGTGACGCAGCCCAGCTTGCGTACTCGCAGGCGTTTTTCCGAATTTAAACACTGAATCTCCAGCAGGTTTCACAACATCGCGAGAGGAGCCGCCCAGTGAGCACGTGTCTCGAGGATTAATTGGACAATTTCAAAACGAATTTCGAGCACGTCGCACGCTGAAACTCGCATTCGACGGTGAAGATTATATGGCGTTGTGATAAAACAGAGCGATTGCTCATGCATACATACCTTATCAACCAGCTAATAATGACGTCAGGCGTTCAAACAACCTTTATATATCGACATTGTATGCTAGATCACATTAGAAATAGATATATATAATGGCAATGCGAAGGAAAAACTGATTTCGCACTCGACGACAACTACCTAACGTCAATTGAAACATGTTTTACTCTTCATTTTAACAAAGGCAATATTTTTTTTAACAGGCAACTCAAGGGACTGAGCTGAAATCCAATTAATTTCCCCAAGAATACTTGTCTTCATGAGCAACACAGCGTGATGTAGATCGGGTGCCATGACGTGACACAGCGCAGCACGCGTCGTCACAAGCGTTCCGGAAAACCCAAATAATGAAAATTCAGCAAGTTACCTACTGATACTTCCCAAGTTATCAAACTCATTATGATATTAGAAAAAAACAGAGCACCAGCTCAATATACATACCTTATTAAACAGCGAATAAGGTCTTCAGCCGTTTAAACAACATTTATATATCGACATTGTATGCTAGATAACATTGGTAAGCGCTATATAATAGTAATGCGAAAGAAAAACAAATTTCGTGCTTGACAAAATGTGCAGACACCTAACGTCAATTCAACGTTATTTACTCTTCATTTCCACACGGGCAATATTTATTTGGCCGGCGAATCTCAAAACTGAGCTGAAATTCAATTAATGTTCTCAAGAATGCTTGTCTTCATAAGCAACACCTCGAGAGGTAAGGCGAGTGCCGTCACGTGACGCAGCCCAGCTTGCGTACTCGCAGGCGTTTTTCCGAATTTAAACACTGAATCTCCAGCAGGTTTCACAACATCGCGAGAGGAGCCGCCCAGTGAGCACGTGTCTCGAGGATTAATTGGACAATTTCAAAACGAATTTCGAGCACGTCGCACGCTGAAACTCGCATTCGACGGTGAAGATTATATGGCGTTGTGATGAAACAGAGCGATTGCTCATGCATACATACCTTATCAAACAGCTAATAATGACGTCAGGCGTTCAATCAACCTTTATATATCGACATTGTATGCTAGATCACATTAGAAATAGATATATAATTGCAATGCGAAGGAAAAACTGATTTCGCACTCGACAAAATGCACAGAGATGGTGTAGACAACTACCTAACGTCAATTGAAACATGATTTACTCTTCATTTAAAACCAGGCAACATTTTTTTTAACAGGCAACTCAAATGACTGAGCTGAAATCCAATTAATTTCCCCAAGAATACTTGTCTCCATGAGCAACACAGCGTGATGTAGATCGAGTGCCATTACGTGGCGCAGCGCAGCACGCGTCGTCACAAGCGTTCCGGAAAACCCAAATAATGAAAATTCAGCAAGTTACCTACTGATACTTCCCAAGTTGTCAAACTTATTATGATATTAGAACAAAACAGAGCACCAGCCCAATATACATACCTTATAAAACACAGCGAATAATACTGATCCACCGTTGGATCAACGCTTATATATCGACAATGTATGCCAAACATAATTAGAGCATGCTGAGAAATGTTCGCGAAAAAATAATTTCGCGATTTATTATCGCTTACTTACATCGGAGACGAATATCTAACATCTCTTCGACTCTTGGACAATTTCAAAACGAATTTCGAGCACGTCGCACGCTGAAACTCGCATTCGACGGTGAAGATTATATGGCGTTGTGATAAAACAGAGCGATTGCTCATGCATACATACCTTATCAAACAGCTAATAATGACGTCAGGCGTTCAAACAACCTTTATATATCGACATTGTATGCTAGATCACATTAGAAATAGATATATAATGGCAATGCGAAGGAAAAACTGATTTCGCACTCGACGACAACTACCTAACGTCAATTGAAACATGTTTTACTCTTCATTTTAACAAAGGCAATATTTTTTTTAACAGGCAACTCAAGGGACTGAGCTGAAATCCAATTAATTTCCCCAAGAATACTTGTCTTCATGAGCAACACAGCGTGATGTAGATCGGGTGCCATGACGTGACGCAGCGCAGCACGCGTCGTCACAAGCGTTCCGGAAAACCCAAATAATGAAAATTCAGCAAGTTACCTACTGATACTTCCCAAGTTATCAAACTCATTATGATATTAGAAAAAAAACAGAGCACCAGCTCAATATACATACCTTATTAAACAGCGAATAAGGTCTTCAGCCGTTTAAACAACATTTATTTATATATCGACATTGTATGCTAGATAACATTGGTAAGCGCTATATAATAGTAATGCGAAAAGAAAACAAATTTCGTGCTTGACAAAATGTGTGCAGACACCTAACGTCAATTCAACGTTATTTACTCTTCATTTCCACACGGGCAATATTTATTTGGCCGGCGAATCTCAAAACTGAGCTGAAATTCAATTAATGTTCTCAAGAATGCTTGTCTTCATAAGCAACACCTCGAGAGGTAAGGCGAGTGCCGTCACGTGACGCAGCCCAGCTTGCGTACTCGCAGGCGTTTTTCCGAATTTAAACACTGAATCTCCAGCAGGTTTCACAACATCGCGAGAGGAGCCGCCCAGTGAGCATGTGTCTCGTGGATTAATTGGACAATTTCAAAACGAATTTCGAGCACGTCGCACGCTGAAACTCGCATTCGACGGTGAAGATTATATGGCGTTGTGATAAAACAGAGCGATTGCTCATGCATACATACCTTATCAAACAGCTAATAATGACGTCAGGCGTTCAATCAACCTTTATATATCGACATTGTATGCTAGATCACATTAGAAATAGATATATAATTGCAATGCGAAGGAAAAACTGATTTCGCACTCGACAAAATGCACAGAGATGGTGTAGACAACTACCTAACGTCAATTGAAACATGATTTACTCTTCATTTAAAACCAGGCAATATTTTTTTTAACAGGCAATTCAAATGACTAAGCTGAAATCCAATTAATTTCCCCAAGAATACTTGTCTCCATGAGCAACACAGCGTGATGTAGATCGAGTGCCATTACGTGGCGCAGCGCAGCACGCGTCGTCACAAGCGTTCCGGAAAACCCAAATAATGAAAATTCAGCAAGTTACCTACTGATACTTCCCAAGTTGTCAATCTTATTATGATATTAGAACAAAACAGAGCACCAGCCCAATATACATACCTTATAAAACAGCGAATAATACTGATCCACCGTTGGATCAACGCTTATATATCGACAATGTATGCCAAACATAATTAGAGCATGCTGAGAAATGTTCGCGAAAAAATAATTTCGCGATTTATTATCGCTTACATACATCGGAGACGAATATCTAACATCTCTTCGACTCTTGGACAATTTCAAAACGAATTTCGAGCACGTCGCACGCTGAAACTCGCATTCGACGGTGAAGATTATATGGCGTTGTGATAAAACAGAGCGATTGCTCATGCATACATACCTTATCAAACAGCTAATAATGACGTCAGGCGTTCAAACAACCTTTATATATCGACATTGTATGCTAGATCACATTAGAAATAGATATATAATTGCAATGCGAAGGAAAAACTGATTTCGCACTCGACAAAATGCACAGAGATGGTGTAGACAACTACCTAACGTCAATTGAAACATGATTTACTCTTCATTTAAAACCAGGCAATATTTTTTTTAACAGGCAATTCAAATGACTGAACTGAAATCCAATTAATTTCCCCAAGAATACTTGTCTCCATGAGCAACACAGCGTGATGTAGATCGAGTGCCATTACGTGGCGCAGCGCAGCACGCGTCGTCACAAGCGTTCCGGAAAACCCAAATAATGAAAATTCAGCAAGTTACCTACTGATACTTCCCAAGTTGTCAATCTTATTATGATATTAGAGCAAAACAGAGCACCAGCCCAATATACATACCTTATAAAACAGCGAATAATACTGATCCACCGTTGGATCAACGCTTATATATCGACAATGTATGCCAAACATAATTAGAGCATGCTGAGAAATGTTCGCGAAAAAATAATTTCGCGATTTATTATCGCTTACATACATCGGAGACGAATATCTAACATCTCTTCGACTCTTGGACAATTTCAAAACGAATTTCGAGCACGTCGCACGCTGAAACTCGCATTCGACGGTGAAGATTATATGGCGTTGTGATAAAACAGAGCGATTGCTCATGCATACATACCTTATCAAACAGCTAATAATGACGTCAGGCGTTCAAACAACCTTTATATATCGACATTGTATGCTAGATCACATTAGAAATAGATATATAATTGCAATGCGAAGGAAAAACTGATTTCGAACTCGACAAAATGCACAGAGATGGTGTAGACAACTACCTAACGTCAATTGAAACATGATTTACTCTTCATTTAAAACCAGGCAATATTTTTTTAACAGGCAATTCAAATGACTGAGCTGAAATCCAATTAATTTCCCCAAGAATACTTGTCTCCATGAGCAACACAGCGTGATGTAGATCGAGTGCCATTACGTGGCGCAGCGCAGCACGCGTCGTCACAAGCGTTCCGGAAAACCTAAATAATGAAAATTCAGCAAGTTTCCTACTGATACTTCCCAAGTTATCAAACCTATTATGATATTAGAACAAAACAGAGCACCAGCCCAATATATATACCTTATAAAACAGCGAATAATACTGATCCACCGTTGGATCAACGCTTATATATCGACAATGTATGCCAAACATAATTAGAGCATGCTGAGAAATGTTCGCGAAAAAATAATTTCGCGATTTATTATCGCTTACTTACATCGGAGACGAATATCTAACATCTTTTCGACTCTTGGACAATTTCAAAACGAATTTCGAGCACGTCGCACGCTGAAACTCGCATTCGACGGTGAAGAATATATGGCGTTGTGATAAAAAACAGAGCGATTGCTCATGCATACATACCTTATCAAACAGCTAATAATGACGTCAGGCGTTCAAACAACCTTTATATATCGACATTGTATGCTAGATCACATTAGAAATAGATATATAAATGGCAATGCGAAGGAAAAAAAAAACTGATTTCGCACTCGACGACAACTACCTAACGTCAATTGAAACATGTTTTACTCTTCATTTTAAAACCAGGCAATATTTTTTTTAACAGGCAACTCAAGGGACTGAGCTGAAATCCAATTAATTTCCCCAAGAATACTTGTCTTCATGAGCAACACAGCGTGATGTAGATCGGGTGCCATGACGTGACGCAGCGCAGCACGCGTCGTCACAAGCGTTCCGGAAAACCCAAATAATGAAAATTCAGCAAGTTACCTACTGATACTTCCCAAGTTGTCAATCTTAATTATGATATTAGAACAAAACAGAGCACCAGCCCAATATACATACCTTATAAAACAGCGAATAATACTGATCCACCGTTGGATCAACGCTTATATATCGACAATGTATGTCAAACATAATTAGAGCATGCTGAGAAATGTTCGCGAAAAAATAATTTCGCGATTTATTATCGCTTACATACATCGGAGACGAATATCTAACATCTCTTCGACTCTTGGACAATTTCAAAACGAATTTCGAGCACGTCGCACGCTGAAACTCGCATTCGACGGTGAAGATTATATGGCGTTGTGATAAAACAGAGCGATTGCTCATGCATACATACCTTATCAAACAGCTAATAATGACGTCAGGCGTTCAATCAACCTTTATATATCGACATTGTATGCTAGATCACATTAGAAATAGATATATAATTGCAATGCGAAGGAAAAACTGATTTCGAACTCGACAAAATGCACAGAGATGGTGTAGACAACTACCTAACGTCAATTGAAACATGATTTACTCTTCATTTAAAACCAGGCAATATTTTTTTTAACAGGCAATTCAAATGACTGAGCTGAAATCCAATTAATTTCCCCAAGAATACTTGTCTCCATGAGCAACACAGCGTGATGTAGATCGAGTGCCATTACGTGGCGCAGCGCAGCACGCGTCGTCACAAGCGTTCCGGAAAACCTAAATAATGAAAATTCAGCAAGTTTCCTACTGATACTTCCCAAGTTATCAAACCTATTATGATATTAGAACAAAACAGAGCACCAGCCCAATATACATACCTTATAAAACAGCGAATAATACTGATCCACCGTTGGATCAACGCTTATATATCGACAATGTATGCCAAACATAATTAGAGCATGCTGAGAAATGTTCGCGAAAAAATAATTTCGCGATTTATTATCGCTTACTTACATCGGAGACGAATATCTAACATCTTTTCGACTCTTGGACAATTTCAAAACGAATTTCGAGCACGTCGCACGCTGAAACTCGCATTCGACGGTGAAGAATATATGGCGTTGTGATAAAACAGAGCGATTGCTCATGCATACATACCTTATCAAACAGCTAATAATGACGTCAGGCGTTCAAACAACCTTTATATATCGACATTGTATGCTAGATCACATTAGAAATAGATATATAATGGCAATGCGAAGGAAAAACTGATTTCGCACTCGACGACAACTACCTAACGTCAATTGAAACATGTTTTACTCTTCATTTTAACAAAGGCAATATTTTTTTTAACAGGCAACTCAAGGGACTGAGCTGAAATCTAATTAATTTCCCCAAGAATACTTGTCTTCATGAGCAACACAGCGTGATGTAGATCGGGTGCCATGACGTGACGCAGCGCAGCACGCGTCGTCACAAGCGTTCCGGAAAACCCAAATAATGAAAATTCAGCAAGTTACCTACTGATACTTCCCAAGTTATCAAACTCATTATGATATTAGAACAAAACAGAGCACCAGCTCAATATACATACCTTATTAAACAGCGAATAAGGTCTTCAGCCGTTTAAACAACATTTATATATCGACATTGTATGCTAGATAACATTGGTAAGCGCTATATAATAGTAACGCGAAAAGAAAACAAATTTCGTGTTTGACAAAATGTGTAGACACCTAACGTCAATTCAACGTTATTTACTCTTCATTTCCACACGGGCAATATTTATTTGGCCGGCGAATCTCAAAACTGAGCTGAAATTCAATTAATGTTCTCAAGAATGCTTGTCTTCATAAGCAACACCTCGAGAGGTAAGGCGAGTGCCGTCACGTGACGCAGCCCAGCTTGCGTACTCGCAGGCGTTTTTTTTCGAATTTAAACACTGAATCTCCAGCAGGTTTCACAACATCGCGAGAGGAGCCGCCCAGTGAGCATGTGTCTCGTGGATTAATTGGACAACTTCAAAACGAATTTCGAGCACGTCGCACGCTGAAACTCGCATTCGACGGTGAAGAATATATGGCGTTGTGATATAACAGAGCGATTGCTCATGCATACATACCTTATCAAACAGCTAATAATGACGTCAGGCGTTCAAACAACCTTTATATATCGACATTGTATGCTAGATCACATTAGAAATAGATATATAATTGCAATGCGAAGGAAAAACTGATTTCGCACTCGACAAAATGCACAGAGATGGTGTAGACAACTACCTAACGTCAATTGAAACATGATTTACTCTTCATTTAAAACCAGGCAATATTTTTTTTAACAGGCAATTCAAATGACTAAGCTGAAATCCAATTAATTTCCCCAAGAATACTTGTCTCCATGAGCAACACAGCGTGATGTAGATCGAGTGCCATTACGTGGCGCAGCGCAGCACGCGTCGTCACAAGCGTTCCGGAAAACCCAAATAATGAAAATTCAGCAAGTTACCTACTGATACTTCCCAAGTTGTCAAACTTATTATGATATTAGAACAAAACAGAGCACCAGCCCAATATACATACCTTATAAAACAGCGAATAATACTGATCCACCGTTGGATCAACGCTTATATATCGACAATGTATGCCAAACATAATTAGAGCATGCTGAGAAATGTTCGCGAAAAAATAATTTCGCGATTTATTATCGCTTACATACATCGGAGACGAATATCTAACATCTCTTCGACTCTTGGACAATTTCAAAACGAATTTCGAGCACGTCGCACGCTGAAACTCGCATTCGACGGTGAAGATTATATGGCGTTGTGATAAAACAGAGCGATTGCTCATGCATACATACCTTATCAAACAGCTAATAATGACGTCAGGACGTCAGGCGTTCAAACAAACCTTTATATATCGACATTGTATGCTAGATCACATTAGAAATAGATATATAATTGCAATGCGAAGGAAAAACTGATTTCGCACTCGACAAAATGCACAGAGATGGTGTAGACAACTACCTAACGTCAATTGAAACATGATTTACTCTTCATTTAAAACCAGGCAATATTTTTTTTAACAGGCAATTCAAATGACTGAACTGAAATCCAATTAATTTCCCCAAGAATACTTGTCTCCATGAGCAACACAGCGTGATGTAGATCGAGTGCCATTACGTGGCGCAGCGCAGCACGCGTCGTCACAAGCGTTCCGGAAAACCCAAATAATGAAAATTCAGCAAGTTACCTACTGATACTTCCCAAGTTGTCAAACTTATTATGATATTAGAACAAAACAGAGCACCAGCCCAATATACATACCTTATAAAACAGCGAATAATACTGATCCACCGTTGGATCAACGCTTATATATCGACAATGTATGCCAAACATAATTAGAGCATGCTGAGAAATGTTCGCGAAAAAATAATTTCGCGATTTATTATCGCTTACTTACATTGGAGACGAATATCTAACATCTCTTCGACTCTTGGACAATTTCAAAACGAATTTCGAGCACGTCGCACGCTGAAACTCGCATTCGACGGTGAAGATTATATGGCGTTGTGATAAAACAGAGCGATTGCTCATGCATACATACCTTATCAAACAGCTAATAATGACGTCAGGCGTTCAAACAACCTTTATATATCGACATTGTATGCTAGATCACATTAGAAATAGATATATAATGGCAATGCGAAGGAAAAACTGATTTCGCACTCGACGACAACTACCTAACGTCAATTGAAACATGTTTTACTCTTCATTTTAACAAAGGCAATATTTTTTTTAACAGGCAACTCAAGGGACTGAGCTGAAATCCAATTAATTTCCCCAAGAATACTTGTCTTCATGAGCAACACAGCGTGATGTAGATCGGGTGCCATGACGTGACGCAGCGCAGCACGCGTCGTCACAAGCGTTCCGGAAAACCCAAATAATGAAAATTCAGCAAGTTACCTACTGATACTTCCCAAGTTATCAAACTCATTATGATATTAGAACAAAACAGAGCACCAGCTCAATATACATACCTTATTAAACAGCGAATAAGGTCTTCAGCCGTTTAAACAACATTTATATATCGACATTGTATGCTAGATAACATTGGTAAGCGCTATATAATAGTAATGCGAAAGAAAAACAAATTTCGTGCTTGACAAAATGTGCAGACACCTAACGTCAATTCAACGTTATTTACTCTTCATTTCCACACGGGCAATATTTATTTGGTCGGCGAATCTAGAAACTGAGCTGAAATTCAATTAATGTTCTCAAGAATGCTTGTCTTCATAAGCAACACCTCGAGAGGTAAGGCGAGTGCTGTCACGTGACGCAGCCCAACTTGCGTACTCGCAGGCGTTTTTTTTTCGAATTTAAGCACTGAATCTCCAGCAGGTTTCACAACATCGCGAGAGGAGCCGCCCAGTGAGCATGTGTCTCGTGGATTAATTGGACAATTTCAAAACGAATTTCGAGCACGTCGCACGCTGAAACTCGCATTCGACGGTGAAGATTATATGGCGTTGTGATGAAACAGAGCGATTGCTCATGCATACATACCTTATCAAACAGCTAATAATGACGTCAGGCGTTCAATCAACCTTTATATATCGACATTGTATGCTAGATCACATTAGAAATAGATATATAATTGCAATGCGAAGGAAAAAAACTGATTTCGCACTCGACAAAATGCACAGAGATGGTGTAGACAACTACCTAACGTCAATTGAAACATGATTTACTCTTCATTTAAAACCAGGCAATATTTTTTTTAACAGGCAATTCAAATGACTGAGCTGAAATCCAATTAATTTCCCCAAGAATACTTGTCTCCATGAGCAACACAGCGTGATGTAGATCGAGTGCCATTACGTGGCGCAGCGCAGCACGCGTCGTCACAAGCGTTCCGGAAAACCCAAATAATGAAAATTCAGCAAGTTACCTACTGATACTTCCCAAGTTGTCAAACTTATTATGATATTAGAACAAAACAGAGCACCAGCCCAATATACATACCTTATAAAACAGCGAATAATACTGATCCACCGTTGGATCAACGCTTATATATCGACAATGTATGCCAAACATAATTAGAGCATGCTGAGAAATGTTCGCGAAAAAAAAAATTTCGCGATTTATTATCGCTTACTTACATCGGAGACGAATATCTAACATCTCTTCGACTCTTGGACAATTTCAAAACGAAATTTCGAGCACGTCGCACGCTGAAACTCGCATTCGACGGTGAAGATTATATGGCGTTGTGATAAAACAGAGCGATTGCTCATGCATACATACCTTATCAAACAGCTAATAATGACGTCAGGCGTTCAAACAACCTTTATATATCGACATTGTATGCTAGATCACATTAGAAATAGATATATAATGGCAATGCGAAGGAAAAACTGATTTCGCACTCGACGACAACTACCTAACGTCAATTGAAACATGTTTTACTCTTCATTTTAACAAAGGCAATATTTTTTTTTTAACAGGCAACTCAAGGGACTGAGCTGAAATCCAATTAATTTCCCCAAGAATACTTGTCTTCATGAGCAACACAGCGTGATGTAGATCGGGTGCCATGACGTGACGCAGCGCAGCACGCGTCGTCACAAGCGTTCCGGAAAACCCAAATAATGAAAATTCAGCAAGTTACCTACTGATACTTCCCAAGTTATCAAACTCATTATGATATTAGAACAAAACAGAGCACCAGCTCAATATACATACCTTATTAAACAGCGAATAAGGTCTTCAGCCGTTTTTTTCAAAACAACATTTATATATCGACATTGTATGCTAGATAACATTGGTAAGCGCTATATAATAGTAATGCGAAAAGAAAACAAATTTCGTGTTTGACAAAATGTGCAGACACCTACGTCAATTCAACGTTATTTACTCTTCATTTCCACACGGGCAATATTTATTTGGCCGGCGAATCTCAAAAAACTGAGCTGAAATTCAATTAATGTTCTCAAGAATGCTTGTCTTCAAAAGCAACACCTCGAGAGGTAAGGCGAGTGCCGTCACGTGACGCAGCCCAGCTTGCGTACTCGCAGGCGTTTTTCCGAATTTAAACACTGAATCTCCAGCAGGTTTCACAACATCGCGAGAGGAGCCGCCCAGTGAGCATGTGTCTCGTGGATTAATTGGACAATTTCAAAACGAATTTCGAGCACGTCGCACGCTGAAACTCGCATTCGACGGTGAAGAATATATGGCGTTGTGATAAAACAGAGCGATTGCTCATGCATACATACCTTATCAAACAGCTAATAATGACGTCAGGCGTTCAAACAACCTTTATATATCGACATTGTATGCTAGATCACATTAGAAATAGATATATAATGGCAATGCGAAGGAAAAACTGATTTCGCACTCGACGACAACTACCTAACGTCAATTGAAACATGTTTTACTCTTCATTTTAACAAAGGCAATATTTTTTTTTTTTTTAACAGGCAACTCAAGGGACTGAGCTGAAATCCAATTAATTTCCCCAAGAATACTTGTCTTCATGAGCAACACAGCGTGATGTAGATCGGGTGCCATGACGTGACGCAGCGCAGCACGCATCGTCACAAGCGTTCCGGAAAACCCAAATAATGAAAATTCAGCAAGTTACCTACTGATACTTCCCAAGTTATCAAACTCATTATGATATTAGAACAAAACAGAGCACCAGCTCAATATACATACCTTATTAAACAGCGAATAAGGTCTTCAGCCGTTTAAACAACATTTATATATCGACATTGTATGCTAGATAACATTGGTAAGCGCTATATAATAGTAATGCGAAAGAAAAACAAATTTCGTGCTTGACAAAATGTGCAGACACCTAACGTCAATTCAACGTTATTTACTCTTCATTTCCAAACGGGCAACATTTATTTGGTCGGCGAATCTAGAAACTGAGCTGAAATTCAATTAATGTTCTCAAGAATGCTTGTCTTCATAAGCAACACCTCGAGAGGTAAGGCGAGTGCTGTCACGTGACGCAGCCCAACTTGCGTACTCGCAGGCGTTTTTCCGAATTTAAGCACTGAATCTCCAGCAGGTTTCACAACATCGCGAGAGGAGCCGCCCAGTGAGCATGTGTCTCGAGGATTAATTGGACAATTTCAAAACGAATTTCGAGCACGTCGCACGCTGAAACTCGCATTCGACGGTGAAGACAACAAAAATGCACAGACAAAATGCACAGAGATGGTGTAGACAACTACCTAACGTCAATTGAAACATGATTTACTCTTCATTTAAAACCAGGCAATATTTTTTTTAACAGGCAATTCAAATGACTGAGCTGAAATCCAATTAATTTCCCCAAGAATACTTGTCTCCATGAGCAACAAACACAGCGTGATGTAGATCGAGTGCCATTACGTGGCGCAGCGCAGCACGCGTCGTCACAAGCAAGCGTTCCGGAAAACCCAAATAATGAAAATTCAGCAAGTTACCTACTGATACTTCCCAAGTTGTCAAACTTATTATGATATTAGAACAAAACAGAGCACCAGCCCAATATACATACCTTGTAAAACAGCGAATAATACTGATCCACCGTTGGATCAACGCTTATATATCGACAATGTATGCCAAACATAATTAGAGCATGCTGAGAAATGTTCGCGAAAAAATAATTTCGCGATTTATTATCGCTTACTTACATCGGAGACGAATATCTAACATCTCTTCGACTCTTGGACAATTTCAAAAACGAATTTCGAGCACGTCGCACGCTGAAACTCGCATTCGACGGTGAAGATTATATGGCGTTGTGATAAAACAGAGCGATTGCTCATGCATACATACCTTATCAACCAGCTAATAATGACGTCAGGCGTTCGTTCAAACAACCTTTATATATCGACATTGTATGCTAGATCACATTAGAAATAGATATATAATGGCAATGCGAAGGAAAAACTGATTTCGCACTCGACGACAACTACCTAACGTCAATTGAAACATGTTTTACTCTTCATTTTAACAAAGGCAATATTTTTTTTAACAGGCAACTCAAGGGACTGAGCTGAAATCCAATTAATTTCCCCAAGAATACTTGTCTTCATGAGCAACACAGCGTGATGTAGATCGGGTGCCATGACGTGACGCAGCGCAGCACGCGTCGTCACAAGCGTTCCGGAAAACCCAAATAATGAAAATTCAGCAAGTTACCTACTGATACTTCCCAAGTTATCAAACTCATTATGATATTAGAACAAAACAGAGCACCAGCTCAATATACATACCTTATTAAACAGCGAATAAGGTCTTCAGCTGTTTAAACAACATTTATATATAGACATTGTATGCTAGATAACATTGGTAAGCGCTATATAATAGTAATGCGAAAGAAAAACAAATTTCGTGTTTGACAAAATGTGCAGACACCTAACGTCAATTCAACGTTATTTACTCTTCATTTCCACACGGGCAATATTTATTTGGTCGGCGAATCTAGAAACTGAGCTGAAATTCAATTAATGTTCTCAAGAATGCTTGTCTTCATAAGCAACACCTCGAGAGGTAAGGCGAGTGCTGTCACGTGACGCAGCCCAACTTGCGTACTCGCAGGCGTTTTTCCGAATTTAAGCACTGAATCTCCAGCAGGTTTCACAACATCGCGAGAGGAGCCGCCCAGTGAGCATGTGTCTCGTGGATTAATTGGACAATTTCGAAACGAATTTCGAGCACGTCGCACGCTGAAACTCGCATTCGACGGTGAAGAATATATGGCGTTGTGATAAAACAGAGCGATTGCTCATGCATACATACCTTATCAAACAGCTAATAATGACGTCAGGCGTTCAATCAACCTTTATATATCGACATTGTATGCTAGATCACATTAGAAATAGATATATAATTGCAATGCGAAGGAAAAACTGATTTCGCACTCGACAAAATGCACAGAGATGGTGTAGACAACTACCTAACGTCAATTGAAACATGATTTACTCTTCATTTAAAACCAGGCAATATTTTTTTTAACAGGCAATTCAAATGACTGAGCTGAAATCCAATTAATTTCCCCAAGAATACTTGTCTTCATGAGCAACACAGCGTGATGTAGATCGGGTGCCATGACGTGACGCAGCGCAGCACGCGTCGTCACAAGCGTTCCGGAAAACCCAAATAATGAAAATTCAGCAAGTTACCTACTGATACTTCCCAAGTTATCAAACTCATTATGATATTAGAACAAAACAGAGCACCAGCTCAATATACATACCTTATTAAACAGCGAATAAGGTCTTCAGCCGTTTAAACAACATTTATATATCGACATTGTATGCTAGATAACATTGGTAAGCGCTATATAATAGTAACGCGAAAGAAGAACAAATTTCGTGCTTGACAAAATGTGCAGACACCTAACGTCAATTCAACGTTATTTACTCTTCATTTCCACACGGGCAATATTTATTTGGCCGGCGAATCTCAAAACTGAGCTGAAATTCAATTAATGTTCTCAAGAATGCTTGTCTTCATAAGCAACACCTCGAGAGGTAAGGCGAGTGCCGTCACGTGACGCAGCCCAGCTTGCGTACTCGCAGGCGTTTTTCCGAATTTAAACACTGAATCTCCAGCAGGTTTCACAACATCGCGAGAGGAGCCGCCCAGTGAGCATGTGTCTCGTGGATTAATTGGACAATTTCAAAACGAATTTCGAGCACGTCGCACGCTGAAACTCGCATTCGACGGTGAAGATTATATGGCGTTGTGATAAAACAGAGCGATTGCTCATGCATACATACCTTATCAAACAGCTAATAATGACGTCAGGCGTTCAATCAACCTTTATATATCGACATTGTATGCTAGATCACATTAGAAATAGATTATATAATTGCAAAGCGAAGGAAAAAAACTGATTTCGAACTCGACAAAATGCACAGAGATGGTGTAGACAACTACCTAACGTCAATTGAAACATGATTTACTCTTCATTTAAAACCAGGCAATATTTTTTTTAACAGGCGATTCAAATGACTGAGCTGAAATCCAATTAATTTCCCCAAGAATACTTGTCTCCATGAGCAACACAGCGTGATGTAGATCGAGTGCCATTACGTGGCGCAGAGCAGCACGCGTCGTCACAAGCGTTCCGGAAAACCCAAATAATGAAAATTCAGCAAGTTACCTACTGATACTTCCCAAGTTATCAAACTTATTATGATATTAGAACAAAAACAGAGCACCAGCCCAATATACATACCTTATAAAACAGCGAATAATACTGATCCACCGTTGGATCAACGCTTATATATCGACAATGTATGCCAAACATAATTAGAGCATGCTGAGAAATGTTCGCGAAAAAATAATTTTGCGATTTATTATCGCTTACTTACATCGGAGACGAATATCTAACATCTCTTCGACTCTTGGACAATTTCAAAACGAATTTCGAGCACGTCGCACGCTGAAACTCGCATTCGACGGTGAAGATTATATGGCGTTGTGATAAAACAGAGCGATTGCTCATGCATACATACCTTATCAAACAGCTAATAATGACGTCAGGCGTTCAATCAACCTTTATATATCGACATTGTATGCTAGATCACATTAGAAATAGATATATAATTGCAATACGAAGGAAAAACTGATTTCGCACTCGACAAAATGCACAGAGATGGTGTAGACAACTACCTAACGTCAATTGAAACATGATTTACTCTTCATTTAAAACCAGGCAATATTTTTTTTAACAGGCAATTCAAATGACTGAGCTGAAATCCAATTAATTTCCCCAAGAATACTTGTCTTCATGAGCAACACAGCGTGATGTAGATCGGGTGCCATGACGTGACGCAGCGCAGCACGCGTCGTCACAAGCGTTCCGGAAAACCCAAATAATGAAAATTCAGCAAGTTACCTACTGATACTTCCCAAGTTATCAAACTCATTATGATATTAGAACAAAACAGAGCACCAGCTCAATATACATACCTTATTAAACAGCGAATAAGGTCTTCAGCTGTTTAAACAACATTTATATATAGACATTGTATGCTAGATAACATTGGTAAGCGCTATATAATAGTAATGCGAAAGAAAAACAAATTTCGTGCTTGACCAAATGTGCAGACACCTAACGTCAATTCAACGTTATTTACTCTTCATTTCCACACGGGCAATATTTATTTGGTCGGCGAATCTAGAAACTGAGCTGAAATTCAATTAATGTTCTCAAGAATGCTTGTCTTCATAAGCAACACCTCGAGAGGTAAGGCGAGTGCTGTCACGTGACGCAGCCCAACTTGCGTACTCGCAGGCGTTTTTCCGAATTTAAAACACTGAATCTCCAGCAGGTTTCACAACATCGCGAGAGGAGCCGCCCAGTGAGCATGTGTCTCGTCGTGATTTAATTGGACAATTTCGAAACGAATTTCGAGCACGTCGCACGCTGAAACTCGCATTCGACGGTGAAGATTATATGGCGTTGTGATAAAACAGAGCGATTGCTCATGCATACATACCTTATCAACCAGCTAATAAGGACGTCAGGCGTTCAAACAACCTTTATATATCGACATTGTATGCTAGATCACATTAGAAATAGATATATAATGGCAATGCGAAGGAAAAACTGATTTCGCACTCGACGACAACTACCTAACGTCAATTGAAACTTGTTTTACTCTTTTTATTTTAACAAAGGCAATATTTTTTTTAACAGGCAACTCAAGGGACTGAGCTGAAATCCAATTAATTTCCCCAAGAATACTTGTCTTCATGAGCAACACAGCGTGATGTAGATCGGGTGCCATGACGTGACGCAGCGCAGCACGCGTCGTCACAAGCGTTCCGGAAAACCCAAATAATGAAAATTCAGCAAGTTACCTACTGATACTTCCCAAGTTATCAAACTCATTATGATATTAGAACAAAACAGAGCACCAGCTCAATATACATACCTTATTAAACAGCGAATAAGGTCTTCAGCCGTTTAAACAACATTTATATATCGACATTGTATGCTAGATAACATTGGTAAGCGCTATATAATAGTAACGCGAAAGAAGAACAAATTTCGTGCTTGACAAAATGTGCAGACACCTAACGTCAATTCAACGTTATTTACTCTTCATTTCCACACGGGCAATATTTATTTGGCCGGCGAATCTCAAAACTGAGCTGAAATTCAATTAATGTTCTCAAGAATGCTTGTCTTCATAAGCAACACCTCGAGAGGTAAGGCGAGTGCCGTCACGTGACGCAGCCCAGCTTGCGTACTCGCAGGCGTTTTTCCGAATTTAAACACTGAATCTCCAGCAGGTTTCACAACATCGCGAGAGGAGCCGCCCAGTGAGCATGTGTCTCGTGGATTAATTGGACAATTTCAAAACGAATTTCGAGCACGTCGCACGCTGAAACTCGCATTCGACGGTGAAGATTATATGGCGTTGTGATAAAACAGAGCGATTGCTCATGCATACATACCTTATCAAACAGCTAATAATGACGTCAGGCGTTCAATCAACCTTTATATATCGACATTGTATGCTAGATCACATTAGAAATAGATATATAATTGCAAAGCGAAGGAAAAACTGATTTCGAACTCGACAAAATGCACAGAGATGGTGTAGACAACTACCTAACGTCAATTGAAACATGATTTACTCTTCATTTAAAACCAGGCAATATTTTTTTTAACAGGCGATTCAAATGACTGAGCTGAAATCCAATTAATTTCCCCAAGAATACTTGTCTCCATGAGCAACGCAGCGTGATGTAGATCGAGTGCCATTACGTGGCGCAGAGCAGCACGCGTCGTCACAAGCGTTCCGGAAAACCCAAATAATGAAAATTCAGCAAGTTACCTACTGATACTTCCCAAGTTATCAAACTTATTATGATATTAGAACAAAACAGAGCACCAGCCCAATATACATACCTTATAAAACAGCGAATAATACTGATCCACCGTTGGATCAACGCTTATATATCGACAATGTATGCCAAACATAATTAGAGCATGCTGAGAAATGTTCGCGAAAAAATAATTTTGCGATTTATTATCGCTTACTTACATCGGAGACGAATATCTAACATCTCTTCGACTCTTGGACAATTTCAAAACGAATTTCGAGCACGTCGCACGCTGAAACTCGCATTCGACGGTGAAGATTATATGGCGTTGTGATAAAACAGAGCGATTGCTCATGCATACATACCTTATCAACCAGCTAATAATGACGTCAGGCGTTCAAACAACCTTTATATATCGACATTGTATGCTAGATCACATTAGAAATAGATATATAATGGCAATGCGAAGGAAAAAACTGATTTCGCACTCGACGACAACTACCTAACGTCAATTGAAACATGTTTTACTCTTCATTTTAACAAAGCCAATATTTTTTTTAACAGGCAACTCAAGGGACTGAGCTGAAATCCAATTAATTTCCCCAAGAATACTTGTCTTCATGAGCAACACAGCGTGATGTAGATCGGGTGCCATGACGTGACGCAGCGCAGCACGCGTCGTCACAAGCGTTCCGGAAAACCCAAATAATGAAAATTCAGCAAGTTACCTACTGATACTTCCCAAGTTATCAAACTCATTATGATATTAGAACAAAACAGAGCACCAGCTCAATATACATACCTTATTAAACAGCGAATAAGGTCTTCAGCTGTTTAAACAACATTTATATATCGACATTGTATGCTAGATAACATTGGTAAGCGCTATATAATAGTAATGCGAAAGAAAAACAAATTTCGTGCTTGACCAAATGTGCAGACACCTAACGTCAATTCAACGTTATTTACTCTTCATTTCCACACGGGCAATATTTATTTGGTCGGCGAATCTAGAAACTGAGCTGAAATTCAATTAATGTTCTCAAGAATGCTTGTCTTCATAAGCAACACCTCGAGAGGTAAGGCGAGTGCTGTCACGTGACGCAGCCCAACTTGCGTACTCGCAGGCGTTTTTCCGAATTTAAGCACTGAATCTCCAGCAGGTTTCACAACATCGCGAGAGGAGCCGCCCAGTGAGCATGTGTCTCGTGGATTAATTGGACAATTTCGAAACGAATTTCGAGCACGTCGCACGCTGAAACTCGCATTCGACGGTGAAGATTATATGGCGTTGTGATAAAAATGAGCGATTGCTCATGCATACATACCTTATCAAACAGCTAATAATGACGTCAGGCGTTCAATCAACCTTTATATATCGACATTGTATGCTAGATCACATTAGAAATAGATATATAATTGCAATACGAAGGAAAAACTGATTTCGCACTCGACAAAATGCACAGAGATGGTGTAGACAACTACCTAACGTCAATTGAAACATGATTTACTCTTCATTTAAAACCAGGCAATATTTTTTTTAACAGGCAATTCAAATGACTGAGCTGAAATCCAATTAATTTCCCCAAGAATACTTGTCTCCATGAGCAACACAGCGTGATGTAGATCGAGTGCCATTACGTGGCGCAGAGCAGCACGCGTCGTCACAAGCGTTCCGGAAAACCCAAATAATGAAAATTCAGCAAGTTACCTACTGATACTTCCCAAGTTATCAAACTTATTATGATATTAGAACAAAACAGAGCACCAGCCCAATATACATACCTTATAAAACAGCGAATAATACTGATCCACCGTTGGATCAACGCTTATATATCGACAATGTATGCCAAACGTAATTAGAGCATGCTGAGAAATGTTCGCGAAAAAATAATTTCGCGATTTATTATCGCTTACTTACATCGGAGACGAATATCTAACATCTCTTCGACTCTTGGACAATTTCAAAACGAATTTATAGCACGTCGCACGCTGAAACTCGCATTCGACGGTGAAGATTATATGGCATTGTGATAAAACAGAGCGATTGCTCATGCATACATACCTTATCAAACAGCTAATAATGACGTCAGGCGTTCAAACAACCTTTATATATCGACATTGTATGCTAGATCACATTAGAAATATATATATATAATGGCAATGCGAAGGAAAAACTGATTTCGCACTCGACGACAACTACCTAACGTCAATTGAAACATGTTTACTACTCTTCATTTTAACAAAGGCAATATTTTTTTTTACAGGCAACTCAAGGGACTGAGCTGAAATCCAATTAATTTCCCCAAGAATACTTGTCTTCATGAGCAACACAGCGTGATGTAGATCGGGTGCCATGACGTGACGCAGCGCAGCACGCGTCGTCACAAGCGTTCCGGAAAACCCAAATAATGAAAATTCAGCAAGTTACCTACTGATACTTCCCAAGTTATCAAACTCATTATGATATTAGAACAAAACAGAGCACCAGCTCAATATACATACCTTATTAAACAGCGAATAAGGTCTTCAGCCGTTTAAACAACATTTATATATCGACATTGTATGCTAGATAACATTGGTAAGCGCTATATAATAGTAATGCGAAAAGAAAACAAATTTCGTGTTTGACAAAATGTGCAGACACCTAACGTCAATTCAACGTTATTTACTCTTCATTTCCACACGGGCAATATTTATTTGGCCGGCGAATCTCAAAACTGAGCTGAAATTCAATTAATGTTCTCAAGAATGCTTGTCTTCATAAGCAACACCTCGAGAGGTAAGGCGAGTGCCGTCACGTGACGCAGCCCAGCTTGCGTACTCGCAGGCGTTTTTCCGAATTTAAACACTGAATCTCCAGCAGGTTTCACAACATCGCGAGAGGAGCCGCCCAGTGAGCATGTGTGTCGTGGATTAATTGGACAATTTCAAAACGAGTTTCGAGCACGTTGCGCGCTTAAACTCGCATTCGAGAGTGAAGATTATATTGTGCTCAGCCGTTCAAACAACATTTATATATCGACATTGTATGCTAGATAACATTGGTAAGCGCTATATAATAGTAATGCGAAAGAAAAACAAATTTCGTGCTTGACAAAATGTGCAGACACCTAACGTCAATTCAAACGTAATTTACTCTTCGTTTTAACACAAGAAACATTTATTTCACCGGCAACTCTAGGAACTGAAATTCAGTTAATTTCCTCAAGAACACTTGTTTTCATAAGCAACACAGCGCGAGGTAAAACGAGTGACATTACGTGACGCAGCACATCACGCGTCGTCGTAGACGTTCCGGAAAATCTAAACAACGAAAATTCAGCACGTCACGTACTGGTACTTCCAAAGTTAATAAATTTATAACGATATTTTTATAAAAAACAGAGCACTAGCTCAGTAATACATACCGTGTAAAACAGCGAATAATACTGATAAGTTATTTAATCGACGATTATATATCGACAATGTATGTCAAACATAATTAGAGCACGCTAAGAAATGTTCGCGAAAAAATTATTTCGCACTTTACATACGCTCACTTGCATCGGAGACGAATAGGTAACATCTTTTCGAATTTTTTTCCCTCGGGTAATGTTTTAACACAAGTTTTTGGTCTGTAATGCGACGAACTTCGTGAAAGTCACGAAATTGAATTATGACTGCATTAACACAGCGGAAGAAACTGGGAATAGCATAATTTACCGAAGCCCAGCATGTGTTTTGTGCAACGGAAGGTATCAAGAGTTGCATCGCATGAAACAGTCCAACCTTTGTCGTGCAGACTTAAATAACAAAATGTGCAGAGTCCTAAAGTCAATTAAAACATTCTTATCAATTTAACACAGGCAACTCAAGGGAATGAGCTGAAATTCAATTAATTTCCTCAAATAATACTTGTCTTCATAGGCAATACAGCGTGAGGTGGAACGAGCGACATTGCGTGACGCAGCACAGCACGCTTCATCACAAGCGTTCCGCAAAATATAAAAAATGAAAATTCAGCAAGTTACATGGAACACCAACTCATGGACACATACCTTATAAAACAGCGAATAATAGCGATCCTCTGTTGAATCGACGTTTAGATATCGACAACGTATGCCAAACATAATTGGAGCATGCTAAGAAATGTTCCCGAAAAAATTATTTCACGATTGATTAACGCTCACAACATCTCTTCGAATTTTTTTCTTTCAGGTAATATCTTAACACAAGTTTTTGGTCTTTAATACGAAGAGCTTTGTGAAAGTCACGAAATTGAATCATGAATACTTTATGCTCAAATGTAGCGCAGCGGGAGGCACCGGGAGTAGCCTTACATGCCGCAGCCCAGCATGCGTTTGGTCAACGGCAGGTATCGCGAGGGGCCTCGCATGGAACAGTCCAATCTGTGTCTCGCAAAGATGCTAAACAATCTCAATGCAATTTTTGGGCACGTTGCAACTCGCACAGGCAGCGGGGATTCAAAACAGAGCGCTTGCCCATGCATACATACCTTATTTAACAGCGAATAATGGCCTTAGCCGTTCAAACAACATTTATATATCGACATTGTATGCTAGATAACATTATGAACGCTATAAAATAGTAATGCGAGGGGAAAACAGATTTCGCATTTGAGAAAATGTACAAAGACCTGACGACAATTCAAGCGTGTTTTACTCTTTATTTTAACACAGGCAATATTCATTTCGCCGGCAACTCTAGGAACCGAGCTAAAATTCAATTAATGTTCTCAAGAATGCTTGTCTTCATAAGCAACAAAGCGAGAGGTAAGGCGAGTGCCGTCACATGACGCAGCCCAGCATGCGTAGTCACAGACGCTTTTGAGCATCTAAATTCTGAATCTTCAGCTGCTTTCATTGTATTGCGAGTGAAGTCACATGTATGTATTCCATTGAATGACATCGTCATGGCAGAATCTGTAGAGATATTCGGCATGTAATAGTCACTGTCACAACCTTTCTCCGCAGGCGACAAGATTCACAACTGCAACATTGAAACCAGTCAGCATTCTTTCAACAAGCTTTAACCTATGGTTATTTCATGAGTTCGATAAATCCGTTAGGTCCTCGTTGTCCCGCGTTTTTCGTTAATTTGACCACGGCATCTTTATTTTCAAACAGTTTCGAAGTACTTTAATACAAAGTTAGAATCAATTTCAATCAATTAAATCCAGACCCGACTAACCTATATGTTAAAAAAGGCCACCAGGAAAAGAGATTTTACAAATAATCCAATCTAGGCAAAACCAACTTATCCGTTGGAAAAGTATACAAATTTGAGAGATTTCGCAAATAATCCAATCCATGCTATATTAACTTATCCTTTGAGAAAGTATACAAAGACAAGAGATTAATTTTTTCTGTTAATATTTGTCAGATGAAAGCGAGATATTGTTTTAGTTTTGCCATGTTGTTGAGATTGTTGGAAGTTTGTTTAGAAATTAGTAATGTGTAATATATATGTATATATATTTCTCCTACCAGGTATATATGCTCTATAACATCATACTGAGTTTATTATAATTCATCATCATGCCAACCAAATTACGATCATGTCCCATTCGCAGTGGAAATTACCAAAAACAATATAACTCAGCATATGAATATCTGTAATTTTGATTTAACAGCCGACCAGAGGAAACAGTACACTTGTGCCAGAGAGGATAAAAAGAAAAATGGATCGTGCCAATGAGGAGCCAACAAATAAAACGACGCCTACACAAACATTCAAACGACTTCATTTTTACTACTTTATGTTATAAAATTGAAGCACGGCCATGTTTGTTTGAAATCCCTAAGCGAGTTAGGGAGCAAGAAAGACATAAAGACTCCTACCAAATAGCTGTAACTCAAAACGAAAGCAAAAACGAAAAGAAAAACACGGTTATTTTACTTTAAGGGAAGAGGATTTATTTTGGATGAGAAAAGTAAGTTGATTTTTTAATATAACAAAAAAAATTGGGCAAACATGCTATATGAATTTTTAACAATAGCAATTTTTAATAACAGCAAATAAAACTTGGAAAGTACAAGGCGTGATATATCATTTGGTAACTTTACCAATTGTTATTTTGGTAATCCAAAAATAGTAAAATGTTAAGTGAAAATAGACATGATCGTATAAAGTACATCGCCGGGTGAGAACAGAATGGGCTTCAGTCACATTTTTCCGATTTTCCCTTTTTTAGGGTTTTTGACCATGTTCTTTCAGATGCTGATGAGAATAACTCATATTCATGAATAGAAAAAAAAATTTTAGGACCTTGAAATGAAATTTTTATTTTGTGTTGAGAACAGAACAGGCCTGAGTCCATTTATGTGGACTAGGCCTATTTGTCATTCTATCTGCTGGATCACAATGTCATTAGCACCTTTTTACACGAACATTCTATTCTTTAAATTTCATCAGTATTGCTTAAACTAAATGAATCGTATCACAATTATTGATCAAAAACTTCTGTATGAAGGATATGTAAATTCATGCTATATCTGGGTGAAATTTCACAAATTTTTCCTAATTTGCTTATCGATATGATACCTTCAATAAGACTGTGTGGGGTGTGGCTATTCTTCCGCTTTGATTGGTCAGATACTCAAGTACAATAGAAGAAAGCTTGCAAAAAAATTGCATTGTTATGACTCCGTTTTGATTGTTAGTTTAGTGCACAAGTCTGTAGAAGGGATGATGTTGCTCTTCGTTGATTAAATGTAGTCAGGAGCAGCGGACAGAGACAGATACAGGGGTTGTCTTTGGTGAGGTAGATGAAGATCCATCGTACGATTATATTAAAGAATAATCGCTGGGGAAGATTCCCAACAAAAGGTTGCTTGATTCGGACGCTGAGTTGGAACTTCCGTTACAATCGCTTGTTAATAATGAAGAAGTCATCTTATTGTTTGAAACGCATAAAATATTCAAAGCAGAATACATAAGTGCTCAAGATTACCAAAATGAAAAAAAAAAATTCTCTATAACCAATGTATTTCAAGACGCTAATCGATGGGTAGGTTTTAATGTAGAAGAGCACATTGAGGGGGCAGCAGTACAGCGGAGTTTCAGCAAAAAAAAAATTGGGATGTGCAAACAAAAATTGCTATATGAATTTTTAACATCAACAATTTTTAATAATAACAAATAAAACTTGGAAAGTACTAGCGTGATATATCATTTGGTAACATTAACAAATGTTATTTTGGTAATCCAAAAATAGTAAAATGTTAAGTGAAAATAGATATTAACGTATAAAGTGCATAATAAAAATGCTTAATTCTATTTCTGGCTCACCAGAAACATTTTGTAATTGTTACTGAAAAAATATTATAAATAGAAGTTTCATTTCAGGTATCAGAAGCTTCACCTACCCATGCATGCTGATCTTGCATTTCCATCAATAAATAAAGACTTTTTGAATGTTTTGAAAATAATCTCAAAATATACCAAAACGTCAACTGAACTCGGCGGCATTACCCCAAACATAATTAGGAAATATTTGGAATAAGCAAAAATCAATCAAATTCAATGGGAAGGCAAATTGCGGAAACTGTGGGCCATGCACAGGAAGTGCAACAGCACTATTATACTATGAGGCAGGAGGCTGATGACGCCATGGAAAGCATCAGGTGACACGTCGTCTGCTTCAGCAACCTGCTGACAAGACCTCTCGGATGCTATAAACAATTTCATCTGAGACACATATAAGTACCCATATTAGTAAAATTGAGGCAAAATATCTCTGCAAATTTTATGTCATTGCAACTTGACTGCAAAACGCACTCCGTTCAAAAATTGTAAAAATTTGTTAAAATTATCTATAAACTTAAACCATCTTTCCTATTTCACAGCTCAGATCGAAGACAGCAGAGGAGGAGTGGTCGTCTGTCTTCTTGGAGATAGAAGCGGAGAAGGAATTCGTGGAAGCTGAGGATCGAGGAACTTCTGGAGGAGTAAATAACACATATTGGTAAGGGCAATGTGTTTAATATATATATATATAAATATACATATATTTGGGCTTTATTTTGTATGGCAAGATACGACTGCCTTTAACAGAAGAATATTTAGGCACTTTGGAATATTAGCTCATCAAATAACAAGATTTTACCATGTAATCTTACCGTTCTTTATTTTGTATAAAAAATATACAAATGTCTAGACATTTTGACAAATTATGCAAAGTATTAACCACATTTCAATTTTTAGTCTCAAACTTCTGAGTGATTCAGATGATGATGAAGTTCCTGAAATTTTGTCGAACCGCACTGATTATTTCACAGTTTCAATTTTCAAACATTCCTTGAGTATTTTTAATAAAATGTTAAATTTCAAGATTACAATTAATATATTTTATTATCATATTACAGCATGGTATTGCAGACGGAGGAGCAAATATGCAAAGACAAATAAAGGGTGCTACCTAGGGGACATTATCAGATAAATTAACGTCAACACCCAAACCAAAAAGAGCAAAAGAAAACAACACAGAAAAGCAAAATCCATCAAGGATATAGTTTTGGAGAAATTCGCCCAAAAAAGAAAACAAAATAAATTCGAATCAGTTCAAATTGAGAACAATATTATACTACCCCAAATTTGGTGATTACTTGAGAAACAATACTGGCTACAGGTAGTTACTTTATTTTCGATTTACCTCTCGATTGAGTTTTTGTGCGAAATATGACAATACAAGTACAGACTACACAGCTTGGTGATGATAGGATTCGGTAACCCGTTTTTGATAATACTAGCACAGCACCAAGATAAAAGTAAAAAACTACTTCCGGAACCTAGTATACAACGGCAGCTAGACCAACTGCATTTGCCCACCGTCTTTCGATTATCCTAACGGTACACAGCGAAGGGTGTTTTTGTCAGATTTGTTTCGAAAATCATAGGACTGAAAAATAGACGATGTTTACCAGTTTTAGGATGGGATGCAGTAATTTTATTCAAACTCGAGTCAATGGTGTGCAGGAACTGAGTTCAAGTTAAGCCACCTTTGACTTTTGCAGCCATCATTTTTTCTGATAACAATAATAGTCGGCTGAGTGAGACTGCTAAAAAGTAAATCCGGTGACGTACGTATGATAATCATGATAGATTATCGGAGAGGCCTATCCTGTCATGGTTCAGGGTTGTCTACAAATCAAGTTCTGAGTTAGGCCAGGAGGAGAAAAATTGGCTGTGAGCTCGGTTACATGAAAATTCAATAGGCCAGAATACAGTTTACATACCGTAGCTTATAGATGCAGGATATATATTTATACACCTGATAAACAGAATGCGAATTTTGCAAATAAGCAAAATGTTCGCATCCTAACGTGCAGAGCAGACGACGACAATTCTGCATATATTTATTAATGTTTCTCTGTTAAATTTGAGTCGCTGACACTATCTCAATGTATCCTAGTACCAGTACCAATTTTATTCAGTTTTACAATACATTTTTGCATATTGAATAACTTTTAAATAGAACATTAAATGTCGAAGAGGGCATCAAATTTTGAAATTATAAGTTGGTGATGAAAATTTAAAAATTCAGCATGACAGGTCATGAACGGAATTAAACTGTTTGAGCGGTTCAAAATGATTTGGTGTTTCATATGAAGTCATTCAGGAAAATTGTTGTAAATGGCCAAAATGTTTAATACATTGGCAATTTTTTTATGTGTAAATTTCCAACAGTCTGTGAAAATTTTTTGATTAAAATCTTTGTGAAATCAGAACGAATCACAGTATTGAGTATTTGAAACGTTGGATTCTTTAATTTGAATCTTTTCTATAACTACTTTGAATTGAATCGCTCTGACCAAGGTTGTGTACTAGCGTTAATATTATAAAGTATATTATATAATATATGTTATTATTATTGGTTGTAAAGATATGATCTCCCCGTTTCGGCTTAGCCTACCCAAGTTATTATACCATACGCACCATCAAGGGATTGCAGATCAGTTTTATCACACCCTGTTTACCAGCAAAAGAATGGATGTTCAACTTCTGGTTCAGTCCGTTTCTCTGCTTTCCTCTCCCACAAAATCAAAATACTAAATCAATCCTAATGTATTTTTGCAGGTGATACTGTGATGTTGAAGCACGTTCAACTACTAGTCGGTGAACAGGAGTGTAGCGATCAACTGACTTAGTTAGCCAGTTGACGCCAGTTATGGTGATCAATGTAACTTAAAAACTATTTTGTGATTTTCCATGACGTCACTCTTGTTGTCGTCGCCGTTGACCATATTTGGTTACGGTCGCTTGCAGACTTGCCGAAATTAAAGGGGAATGAATAGGGAATAAACAAATTGTGGAGGTTCCCACTCGAGCTGTCCTATAAACAATGAAGCGATTTCCCCAGTCCCATGCTGTCTTAACATCTAAGCTATTGTTACGCAATACTGGAAATACAAAATAGACTAAATTTATTACAACAATTGAACCAATGAAAATACAAAACGTATAATGACGACGTACAGCTAGTTTGAAATAAAAAAAAAAAAACATGTGATTATTCATGTAAACTCATAGTCTTTTAATCTTCGAAGACTATTTCCCATATACGGGTCTTCGGTATATAGAAACTGGGCTTCTTCGGGTTGAATGCCGCAATTGTATAGCGTGATACGACAAAGTCCATGTATCTTTCACCAGTTTTCTACTTCTCCCAGAGTTACACTCTGTACTACGGCAAGTTGAAGTGTTCCTGCGCTGCCAAAGCGCTGTTTTCGTTTCCCATTTTAACTTATTTTTTTTTTTATTGCAAGTCATTCCCCACCCCATATAAAATTCAAAACGTTAACAAACAAATTGGGTAAATAAACAAACAAAAAGGTATTTTAAATGCAATATAATTTATCATATGAATATCTATCATTTTGATTTAACAGCCGACCAGAAGAAACGGTACATTTATGCCAGAGAGGATACATTAAAAATAGACCGCACCGTACCATCCACCATATCAACACAAATTCGAAAAACATTCAGAAGACTATATTGACTATAATTCTCAATAAACCAAAGGAAAAATTGAGTGATATTATTCAAAGATACAAAGAAAGACTTAAACGTAGTGGTGTTGTACTTGATACATATATTTGTGTGCTATTTTATATGGCAAGATACGGCTGTCTTTAACTGAAGAATATGTGGACACTTTGGAAAAGTTTTCTCATCAAATAACCACATTTATCTTTTACTCTTACCGTTCTTTATTTTGTAGATATATTAATTTGTATAAAAAGATTCAACTGTCTGGATATTTTGATAGCTTATGCAAAATTTTACATTTTTCACATTTCAAATTAAATTTAATATATTTTATCATCATATTGCAGCCCCGTACTGCAGACGGAGGAGGAAATGCAAAGAAAAAGAGAGTGCTAAAAAGAGGACATTGTCAGAAAAGTTAACGTCCACACCCAAACCAAAAAGTGCAAAAGAAATGTCACCAAAGGAAAATCAATCAAAAGTATAGTTTTGGAAAATTTCACTCAAAAAATAGAACCAAATAATTTTGATTCAGGTCAAATTGGAACAATAATATTATACTCCCCCAAATTTGATGATTACTCGAGAAACAATACTGGGTATTTCCCATATGCGGACTTCACTTCTAGGAAATAAATTATAAAACATTTTCAGGAAAAAGCAGAACAACTGGTAAAAACATTGAAACGCTTCATAACTTCAAAATCCGCAGACAAACTAGGCAACCATAAACCTGGGTGAGAGCACAAACTTTGCTTCAATAAGTACCTTTTCAAGGAGGTTACGATGGATAAAAGCCTTTTCCAGTATATGAAAGGACGTAATAAGTGATAGGAATAAGAAAACAATGAAAAAATGAAGCCGGCGGGAAAAGTATAAACTCAGAAAGGAAATAGTTATCTAATAGCCATTTGAAATGCGTTAGAAAAGTACGAGACATTAACTTTTCCATCAACATTTCCATTGTCCGTACGTGCATCGCTTATTTTTCAATAATTGAATGCATGGAAAAAAATTCGACCCATATAAATATAAGAATTCATTTTGCGATCATGCATTTTGGTGGATCAAAGTTCAGTTGAGCCTACTTGGGTTATAATGCCAAAAAAATTTTATGCTGTCAATTTCAATGCCTTGTTTTCTTTAGAATGAATTTGCATGTGTTCGGAAGCACTGGATCTGGTGTTGAATGTTTCTCCGCAGATTTTGCAAGAATGAGCTTTATTATTGAAATGAATTCTCAGGTGTCTTGAAACACTGAAGTTGTTCGTGAATGCTTTTCCGCAAATTTCACACGAATAAGGGTTTTCTTTAGAATGAATTTGCATGTGTTCGGAAGCAGTGGATCTGGTGTTAAATGTTTCTCCGCAGATTTTGCAAGAACGTGTTTTGTTATTGAAATGGATTCCCATGTGTGTCGACGCACAGTGTTTCCTTCTGAATAGCTTCCCACATATTTCGCAAGAAAATGGTTTATTACCGGTGTGTGTACGCATATGTCTCTTCAGTGTTGTTTTCTGAGTAAACTTCCTTTCACATATTTCACACCCATATGGTTTTTCACCGGTATGGATACGTATATGCCTTTTTAAATTACATTTCCGAATAAAACTCTTCTCGCAAACATCGCATTTGAACATCTTTTCTTGGGTGTGAATCCGCATATGTCGATTCAAAAGACCCCTATGTCGAAAACCTCTGTCACACACTCGACAAGCTAACGGTTTTTCATCAGTATGGACACTCATGTGAGTCTTCAGATGCATTTTATTACCAGAACCTCTGACAAATTTCATAATTAAATCTGTTCTTTTGGTGTCCGCAACTATAAATTATGCTGTAAAAATTACCAGTATAATTAAAGTCGATATCAACCCAGGACCTATATATAGCATAAAGTATATCTAAACTGTCGACGCCACTAAATGTTAGATAAGATAAGTTTCAGTCCAATTTATCTTTGCTTTGAAGCCTCGATTTCTTCTGCGACATTTATCAGTTATACGATATGTTCGATGATAGATAAACACAACCTCTGCCATCTACTCCCGGAAACACTTCAACGACCCGACCAAACAACCACTTTTGGCGCGTCTGTGTCAACGGCAATTCGAACGTCATTTTTTGATATATTGCGCGTTTCTTTCTGCAGAATATGTACAAAAATATAAGGTTAATAGAAATTCGAAACGTTCTAATTGGATGTTCAATATTCTACTTCTAGTTGTGCAGTTTCTTGCAAATTTTTGATTTATGGCAAATTTTACAAAATAAAATTTGGCATGAATCACCATTTTGTAAATTTTGGACTCACAATGTTCCAAATCGAAATTAATCTGAAAAACCGAAACATTCAGATGAGGACATACTTGGTCAGCACCTGACTTGAAGTGGTCCATGAACGACTATGTCGAGAAGATCACAATCGTCGTGAAATCGTCTTACAACACTAGTTTCTGTTCATCTAGCCAACCATAGATATTCGCTCATTACTCCATTCTCATATAAATAGTGCCAATAGAAACATCCAATTATTTGAGAATTGCTCTTCTTATTCCACACCTTCGCCCAAATCAATGTCCTGCTGCGCGACCCAAGCTACCATATATTTCATTTGGAAAAGTACTATTTTGATGGCCCATTAGTTTGTCATGGTTACGTCGTGGTTCGTTTTATTTTCTTGAAGCATTGCATCCACATTGAGTCAAGATTTTTGTAGTAAGCCTTTGTTTTAGTGATTACTATCATTTGAATACATAATCTTAAAAAAATATTGAATGTTTAGCCAAAGTTGGAGCATGCCGCGATAACGTGACTATAGGTAAGATAATCTTCTGCATCCTGTCGAATTGACTCTCAAGCCTCGAGCCTTCTCAGTTAATAAGTCTTATCTATCATTTAGCGACATCGTTTATCACGTTTGTAGGCCATACGTAATCTCCGTTGTTATTTGCATATGCCATTTCAACAACTTCATTGCGTTTTATTAAAATAAATTATATTTGTACATCATCTCATTTCACGTTTTTCAGATACAGCGACCGTGGACACAACGAAGAAAAGTGCGAATTATGTCATGAATGTTTCAATCACAAAGGAAATCTGAACGTCCATATATATTTGCGTGTTCATACTGGGGAAACGTCATTTATGTGTAGTGGGCGATAAAGCTTTCTGACAAAAGTACAACGTGTATCGGCATTTGTTGACTCATACCAGAGAACATTCATGAGATTCAGTTGTAAATATTGCGAAACGAGTTTGACTGATAATTTTCAATTCCATACCAGAGAAAAACTATATGAACGGAAAAAAGTTCGCTGACAAAAAAATGCTGAAAATTCATATATTCAGCGGTAAATTTGAATCGGATAATACCAAAAGACGGTGAAGATCAAGCCGACAACACACAATGTTTAAAGCGCGTACTTTCCCAATGAACAGCTGAATCTCACTCGTGGGAGACTTTCAAACCTCGCCTCACATACTGCCACGCTAATCGACAACGCTTTGTCTTTAGCATTCCTTAAGTTGTTACCCATGTTGAGGAAAAACTTTGGCGTCTACGCAGCCCACGTTTCATAGAGACGGTGGAGATGCCGGGGATTGAACCCGGGGCCTCACACATGCGAAGCGTGCGCTCTACCACTGAGCTACATTCCCCCATTGTTCCTCAGTGAGACAAAGTGAAAGGTTTGTTCCCGCTGAGATACCACAAAAGTATCAATATTTCAGCGCGAATATAAGTGCTTGCACGAAAGTGCACGCGATTTCTTATTGTGTTCTCATTAATTCAAATGTTATTGTACTAAAATTTAGAAATATAATTATCATCCTACAACGCGAGCAAGAAGAAACTGCCGTCGAGATTTCTACTTAGATGACGGGATTCAGGGTCCCGATTGATAATGGTTACACCAAGGCAAGGTCCCGCCTAGATTTGAACTCGGATCGCGGGATTCAGAGTCCTGAGTGCTAACCGTTACACCACAGGACCACGATTTTATGTTTACTTCACATCAACCAAAATAATATTGTATGGAATATTACTCAAATAGAACATTTCTTACTTGTTTCATGTTCTGCGCACCGCAACTGGTAGCATAGTTTACTTAAATCGTTCGAGCTGTTTTCGTTAACGCCGGTTGTGCTCTGGCTTCTCTTCATATTTCGAACAAATCTTTCGCCTTTTACTAAAGATTTCCGTGGAGAGGAGCGCGCAATGAGCGTTCTCTATTTTTATCGCCCGTCCGAAATCGGGTTTCTAAACCTAATATAAATCCGTTACCTCTGAACTATTTATTTAGGTGGCCGCTCACCCAGATACAAGGATAAACATGTGCATGATACGGTAAGTTTGGAGGATTGGGGTTCGCAAATTTCCCAATAAAAGAATGATGCAGCAGCGGTAAATTTCAAATGGATATTACCAAAAGACGGTGAAGATCAAGTCGACAACACACAATGTTTAAAGCGCGTACTTTCCCAATGAACAGCTGAATCTCACTCGTGGGAGACTTTCAAACCTCGCCTCACATACTGCCACGCTAATCGACAACGCTTTGTCTTTAGCATTCCTTAAGTTGTTACCCATGTTGAGGAAAAACTTTGGTGTCTACGCAGCCCACGTTTCATAGAGACGGTGGAGATGCCGGGGATTGAACCCGGGGCCTCACACATGCGAAGCGTGCGCTCTACCACTGAGCTACATTCCCCCATTGTTCCTCAGTGAGACAAAGTGAAAGGTTTGTTCCCGCTGAGATACCACAAAAGTATCTATATTTCCCCGCGAATATAAGTGCTTGCACGAAAGAGCATGCGATTTCTTATTATGTTCTCATTAATTCAAATGTTATTGTACAAAAAGTTAGAAATATAATTATCATCCTACAACGCGAGCAAGAAGAAATTGCCGTCGAGATTTCGACTTGGATCGCAGGATTCAGGGTCCCAATTGATAATGGTTACACACCAAGGTAAGGTCCCGCCGAGATTTGAACTCGGATCGCAGGATTCAGAGTCCTGAGTGCTAACCGTTACACCATGGGACGACGAATTTGTGTTCAGTTCACATCAACCGAAATAATATTGTACGGAATAATACTCAAATAGAACATTTCTTACTTGTTTCATGTTCTGCGCACCGCAACTGGTAGCATAGTTTACTTAAATCGGTCGAGCTGTTCTCCTTAACGCCGGTTGTGCTCTGGCTCCTCTTCATATTTCGAACAAATCTTTCGCCTTTTACTAAAGATTTCCGTGGAGAGGAGCGCGCAATGAGCGTTCTCTATTTTTATCGCCCGTCCGAAATCGGGTTTCTAAACCTAATATAAATCCGTTACCTCTGAACTATTTATTTAGGTGGCCGCTCACCCAGATACAAGGATAAACATGTGCATGATACGGTAAGTTTGGAGGATTGGGGTTCGCAAATTTCCCAATAAAAGAATGATGCAGCAGCGGTAAATTTCAAATGGATATTACCAAAAGACGGTGAAGATCAAGTCGACAACACACAATGTTTAAAGCGCGTACTTTCCCAATGAACAGCTGAATCTCACTCGTGGGAGACTTTCAAACCTCGCCTCACATACTGCCACGCTAATCGACAACGCTTTGTCTTTAGCATTCCTTAAGTTGTTACCCATGTTGAGGAAAAACTTTGGTGTCTACGCAGCCCACGTTTCATAGAGACGGTGGAGATGCCGGGGATTGAACCCGGGGCCTCACACATGCGAAGCGTGCGCTCTACCACTGAGCTACATTCCCCCATTGTTCCTCAGTGAGACAAAGTGAAAGGTTTGTTCCCGCTGAGATACCACAAAAGTATCAATATTTCAGCGCGAATATAAGTGCTTGCACGAAAGTGCACGCGATTTCTTATTGTGTTCTCATTAATTCAAATGTTATTGTACTAAAATTTAGAAATATAATTATCATCCTACAACGCGAGCAAGAAGAAACTGCCGTCGAGATTTCGACTTAGATGACAGGATTCAGGGTCCCGATTGATAATGGTTACACCAAGGCAAGGTCCCGCCTAGATTTGAACTCGGATCGCGGGATTCAGAGTCCTGAGTGCTAACCGTTACACCACAGGACCACGATTTTATGTTTACTTCACATCAACCAAAATAATATTGTATGGAATATTACTCAAATAGAACATTTCTTACTTGTTTCATGTTCTGCGCACCGCAACTGGTAGCATAGTTTACTTAAATCGTTCGAGCTGTTTTCGTTAACGCCGGTTGTGCTCTGGCTTCTCATCATATTTCGAACAAATCTTTCGCCTTTTAATAAAGATTTCCGTGGAGAGGAGCGCGCAATGAGCGTTCTTTATTTTTATCGCCCGTCCGAAATCGGGTTTCTAAACTTAATATAAGTCCGTTACCTCTGAACTATTTATTTAGGTGGCCGCTCACCCAGATACAAGGATAAACATGTGCATTATACGGTAAGTTTGGAGGATTGGGGTTCGCGAATTTCCTAATAAAAGAATGATGCAGCAGCGGTAAATTTCAATCGGATAATACCAAAAGACGGTGAAGATCAAGCCGACAACACACAATGTTTAAAGCGCGTACTTTCCCAATGAACAGCTGAATCTCACTCGTGGGAGATTTTCAAACCTCGCCTCACATACTGCCACGCAAATCGACAACGCTTTTTCTTTAGCATTCCTTAAGTTGTTACCCATGTTGAGGTAAAACTTTGGCGTCTACGCAGCCCACGTTTCATGGAGACGGTGGAGATGCCGGGGATTGAACCCGGGGCCTCACACATGCAAAGCGTGCGCTCTACCACTGAGCTACATCCCCCCATTGATCTTCAGTGAGACAAAGTGAAAGGTTTGTTCCCGCTGAGATACCACAAAAGTATCTATATTTCCGCGCGAATATAAGTGCTTGCACGAAAGAGCACGCGATTTCTTATTGTGTTCTCATTAACTCAAATGTTATTGTACGAAAATTTAGTAAATATAATTATCATTCCACAACGAGAGCTAACGGAAAGTGCCGTCGAGATTTCGACTTGGATCGCAGGATTCAGAGTCCACCACGGGACCACGATTTTATGTTTAGTTCACTTCAACCGAAATAATATTGTACGGAATATTACTCAAATAAAACATTTCTCACTTGTTTCATGTTCTACGCACCGCAACTGGTAGCATAGTTTACTTAAATCGGTGGTGCTGTTCTCGTTAACGCCGGTTGTGCTCTGGCTTCTCTTCATATTTCGAACAAATCTTTCGCCTTTTACTAAAGATTTCCGTGGAGAGGAGCGTGCAATGAGCGTTCTCTATTTTTATCGCCCGTCCGAAATCGGGTTTTTAAACTTAATATAAATCCGTTACCTCTGAACTATTTATTTAAGTGGCCGCTCACCCAGATACGAGGATAAACATGTGCATGATACGGTAAGTTTGGAGGATTGGGGTTCGCAAATTTCCTAATAAAAGAATGATGCAGCAGCGGTAAATTTCAATCGGATAATACCAAAAGACGGTGAAGATCAAACCGACAACACACAATGTGTAAAGCGCGTACTTTCCCGATAAACACCTGAATCTCACTCGTGGGAGACTTTCAAACCTCGCCTCACATACTGCCACGCTAATCGACAACGCTTTGGTCTTTAGCATTCCTTAAGTTGTTACCCATGTTGAGGTAAAACTTTGGAGTCTACGCAGACCACGTTTCATGGAGACGGTGGAGATGCCGGGGATTGAACCCGGGGCCTCACACATGCGAAGCGTGCGCTCTACCACTGAGCTACATCCCCCCCCATTGTTCCTATGAGACAAAGTGAAAAGTTTGTTCCCGCTAAGATACCACAAAAGTATCAATATTTCAGCGCGAATATAAGTGCTTGCACGAAAGTGCACGCGATTTCTTATTGTGTTCTCATTAATTCAAATGTTATTGTACAAAAATTTAGAAATATAATTATCATCCTACAACGCGAGCAAGAAGAAAGTGCCGTCGAGATTTCGACTTGGATCGCAGGATTCAGGGTCCCAATTGATAATGGTTACACACCAAGGTAAGGTCCCGCCGAGATTTGAACTCGGATCGCAGGATTCAGAGTCCTGAGTGCTAACCGTTACACCACGGGACCACGAATTTATGTTTAGTTCACATCAACCGAAATAATATTGTACGGAATATTACTCAAATAGAACATTTCTTACTTGTTTCATGTTCTGCGCACCGCAACTGGTAGCATAGTTTACTTAAATCGGTCGAGCTGTTCTCCTTAACGCCGGTTGTGCTCTGGCTTCTTCTTCATATTTCGAACAAATCTTTCGCCTTTTACTAAAGATTTCCGTGGAGAGGAGAGCGCGCGCAATGAGCGTTCTCTATTTTTATCGCCCGTCCGAAATCGGGTTTCTAAACTTAATATAAATCCGTTACCTCTGAACTATTTATTTAGGTGGCCGCTCACCCAGATACAAGGATAAACATGTGCATGATACGGTAAGTTTGGAGGATTGGGGTTTGCGCAATTTCCTAATAAAAGAATGATGCAGCAGCGGTAAATTTCAATCGGATAATACCAAAAGACGGTGAAGATCAAGCCGACAACACACAATGTTTAAAGCGCGTACTTTCCCAATGAACAGCTGAATCTCACTCGTGGGAGACTTTCAAACCTCGCCTCACATACTGCCACGCTAATCGACAACGCTTTGTCTTTAGCATTCCTTAAGTTGTTACCCATGTTGAGGAAAAACTTTGGCGTCTACGCAGCCCACGTTTCATAGAGACGGTGGAGATGCCGGGGATTGAACCCGGGGCCTCACACATGCGAAGCGTGCGCTCTACCACTGAGCTACATTCCCCCATTGTTCCTCAGTGAGACAAAGTGAAAGGTTTGTTCCCGCTGAGATACCACAAAAGTATCAATATTTCAGCGCGAATATAAGTGCTTGCACGAAAGTGCACGCGATTTCTTATTGTGTTCTCATTAATTCAAATGTTATTGTACAAAAATTTAGAAATATAATTATCATCCTACAACGCGAGCAAGAAGAAACTGCCGTCGAGATTTCGACTTAGATGACAGGATTCAGGGTCCCGATTGATAATGGTTACACCAAGGCAAGGTCCCGCCTAGATTTGAACTCGGATCGCAGGATTCAGAGTCCTGAGTGCTAACCGTTACACCACGGGACCACGATTTTATGTTTACTTCACATCAACCAAAATAATATTGTATGGAATATTACTCAAATAGAACATTTCTTACTTGTTTCATGTTCTGCGCACCGCAACTGGTAGCATAGTTTACTTAAATCGTTCGAGCTGTTTTCGTTAACGCCGGTTGTGCTCTGGCTTCTCTTCATATTTCGAACAAATCTTTCGCCTTTTACTAAAGATTTCCGTGGAGAGGAGCGTGCAATGAGCGTTCTCTATTTTTATCGCCCGTCCGAAATCGGGTTTTTAAACTTAATATAAATCCGTTACCTCTGAACTATTTATTTAAGTGGCCGCTCACCCAGATACGAGGATAAACATGTGCATGATACGGTAAGTTTGGAGGATTGGGGTTCGCAAATTTCCTAATAAAAGAATGATGCAGCAGCGGTAAATTTCAATCGGATAATACCAAAAGACGGTGAAGATCAAACCGACAACACACAATGTTTAAAGCGCGTACTTTCCCAATGAACAGCTGAATCTCACTCGTGGGAGACTTTCAAACCTCGCCTCACATACTGCCACGCAAATCGACAACGCTTTTTCTTTAGCATTCCTTAAGTTGTTACCCATGTTGAGGTAAAACTTTGGAGTCTACGCAGCCCACGTTTCATGGAGACGGTGGAGATGCCGGGGATTGAACCCGGGGCCTCACACATGCAAAGCGTGCGCTCTACCACTGAGCTACATCCCCCCATTGATCTTCAGTGAGACAAAGTGAAAGGTTTGTTCCCGCTGAGATACCACAAAAGTATCTATATTTCCGCGCGAATATAAGTGCTTGCACGAAAGAGCACGCGATTTCTTATTGTGTTCTCATTAACTCAAATGTTATTGTACGAAAATTTAGTAAATATAATTATCATTCCACAACGAGAGCTAACGGAAAGTGCCGTCGAGATTTCGACTTGGATCGCAGGATTCAGAGTCCACCACGGGACCACGATTTTATGTTTAGTTCACTTCAACCGAAATAATATTGTACGGAATATTACTCAAATAAAACATTTCTTACTTGTTTCATGTTCTACGCACCGCAACTGGTAGCATAGTTTACTTAAATCGGTGGTGCTGTTCTCGTTAACGCCGGTTGTGCTCTGGCTTCTCTTCATATTTCGAACAAATCTTTCGCCTTTTACTAAAGATTTCCGTGGAGAGGAGCGTGCAATGAGCGTTCTCTATTTTTATCGCCCGTCCGAAATCGGGTTTCTAAACTTAATATAAATCCGTTACCTCTGAACTATTTATTTAAGTGGCCGCTCACCCAGATACGAGGATAAACATGTGCATGATATGGTAAGTTTGGAGGATTTGGGATTGGGGTTCGCAAATTTCCTAATAAAAGAATGATGCAGCAGCGGTAAATTTCAATCGGATAATACCAAAAGACGGTGAAGATCAAGCCGACAACCCACAATGTGTAAAGCGCGTACTTTCCCAATAAACACCTGAATCTCACTCGTGGGAGACTTTCAAACCTCGCCTCACATACTGCCACGCTAATCGACAACGCTTTGGTCTTTAGCATTCCTTAAGTTGTTACCCATGTTGAGGTAAAACTTTGGAGTCTACGCAGACCACGTTTCATGGAGACGGTGGAGATGCCGGGGATTGAACCCGGGGCCTCACACATGCGAAGCGTGCGCTCTACCACTGAGCTACACCCCCCCATTGTTCTTCAGTGAGACAAAGTGAAAGGTTTGTTCCCGCTAAGATACCACAAAAGTATCAATATTTCAGCGCGAATATAAGTGCTTGCACGAAAGTGCACGCGATTTCTTATTGTGTTCTCATTAATTCAAATGTTATTGTACGAAAATTTAGTAAATATAATTATCATCCTACAACGCGAGCAAGAAGAAAGTGCCGTCGAGATTTCGACTTGGATCGCAGGATTCAGGGTCTCAATTGATAATGGTTACACACCAAGGTAAGGTCCCGCCGAGATTTGAACTCGGATCGCAGGATTCAGAGTCCTGAGTGCTAACCGTTACACCACGGGACCACGATTTTATGTTTAGTTCACATCAACCGAAATAATATTGTATGGAATATTACTCAAATAGAACATTTCTTACTTGTTTCATGTTCTGCGCACCGCAACTGGTAGCATAGTTTACTTAAATCGTTCGAGCTGTTTTCGTTAACGCCGGTTGTGCTCTGGCTTCTCTTCATATTTCGAACAAATCTTTCGCCTTTTACTAAAGATTTCCGTGGAGAGGAGCGCGCAATGAGCGTTCTTTATTTTTATCGCCCGTCCGAAATCGGGTTTCTAAACTTAATATAAGTCCGTTACCTCTGAACTATTTATTTAGGTGGCTGCTCACCCAGATACGAGGATAAACATGTGCATTATACGGTAAGTTTGGAGGATTGGGGTTCGCGAATTTCCCAATAAAAGAATGATGCAGCAGCGGTAAATTTCAATCGGATAATACCAAAAGACGGTGAAGATCAAGCCGACAACACACAATGTTTAAAGCGCGTACTTTCCCAATGAACAGCTGAATCTCACTCGTGGGAGATTTTCAAACCTCGCCTCACATACTGCCACGCAAATCGACAACACTTTTTCTTTAGCATTCCTTAAGTTGTTACCCATGTTGAGGTAAAACTTTGGAGTCTACGCAGACCACATTTCATGGAGACGGTGGAGATGCCGGGGATTGAACCCGGGGCCTCACACATGCGAAGCGTGCGCTCTACCACTGAGCTACATCCCCCCATTGTTCCTATGAGACAAAGTGAAAAGTTTGTTCCCGCTAAGATACCACAAAAGTATCAATATTTCAGCGCGAATATAAGTGCTTGCACGAAAGTGCACGCGATTTCTTATTGTGTTCTCATTAATTCAAATGTTATTGTACAAAAATTTAGAAATATAATTATCATCCTACAACGCGAGCAAGAAGAAAGTGCCGTCGAGATTTCGACTTGGATCGCAGGATTCAGGGTCCCAATTGATAATGGTTACACACCAAGGTAAGGTCCCGCCGAGATTTGAACTCGGATCGCAGGATTCAGAGTCCTGAGTGCTAACCGTTACACCACGGGACCACGAATTTATGTTTAGTTCACATCAACCGAAATAATATTGTACGGAATATTACTCAAATAGAACATTTCTTACTTGTTTCATGTTCTGCGCACCGCAACTGGTAGCATAGTTTACTTAAATCGGTCGAGCTGTTCTACTTAAAGCCGGTTGTGCTCTGGCTCCTCTTCATATTTCGAACAAATCTTTCGCCTTTTACTAAAGATTTCCGTGGAGAGGAGCGTTCAATGAGCGTTCTCTATTTTTATCGCCCGTCCAAAAGCGGGCTTCTAATCTTAATATGAATCCGTTATGTCAGAACTATGTATTTTAGTGGCCGCTCACCGAGATACGAGGATAAACATGTGCATGATGTGGTAAGTTTGGAGGATTTGGGATTGGGGTTCGCAAATTTCCTAATAAAAGAATGATGCAGCAGCGGTAAATTTCAATCGGATAATACCAAAAGACGGTGAAGATCAAACCGACAACACACACAATGTTTAAAGCGCGTACTTTCCCAATGAACAGCTGAATCTCACTCGTGGGAGACTTTCAAACCTCGCCTCACATACTGCCACGCTAATCGACAACGCTTTGGTCTTTAGCATTCCTTAAGTTGTTACCCATGTTGAGGTAAAACTTTGGCGTCTACGCAGCCCACGTTTCATAGAGACGGTGGAGATGCTGGGGATTGAACCCGGGGCCTCACAAACGCAAGGCGTGCGCTCTTCCACTGAGCTTCGTCCCCCCATTGGTCTTCAGTGAGACAAAGTGAAAGGTTTGTTCCCGATGAGATACCACAAAAGTATCAATATTTCCGCGCGAATATAAGTGCTTGCACGAAAAAGCACGCGATTTCTTAGTGTGTTCTCATTAATTCAAATGTTATTGTACAAAAATTTAGAACTGTAATTATCATCCTACGACGCGAGCAAGAAGAAAGTGCCGTCGAGATTTCGACTTAGATGACAAGATTCAGGGTCTCGATTGATAATGTTTACACCAAGGCAAGGTCCCGCCGAGATTTGAACTCGGATCGCAGGATTCAGAGTCCTGAGTGCTAACCGTTACACCACGGGACCACGAATTTATGTTTAGTTCACATCAACCGAAATAATATTGTACGGAATATTACTCAAATAGAACATTTCTTACTTGTTTCATGTTCTGCGCACCGCAACTGGTAGCATAGTTTACTTAAATCGGTCGAGCTGTTCTCCTTAACGCCGGTTGTGCTCTGGCTCCTCTTCATATTTCGAACAAATCTTTCGCCTTTTACTAAAGATTTCCGTGGAGAGGAGCGCGCAATGAGCGTTCTCTATTTTTATCGCCCGTCCGAAATCGGGTTTCTAAACCTAATATAAATCCGTTACCTCTAAACTATTTATTTAGGTGGCCGCTCACCCAGATACAAGGATAAACATGTGCATGATACGGTAAGTTTTGGAGGATTGGGGTTCGCAAATTTCCTAATAAAAGAATGATGCAGCAGCGGTAAATTTCAATCGGATAATACCAAAAGACGGTGAAGATCAAGCCGACAACACACAATGTTTAAAAAGCGCGTACTTTCTTTCCCAATGAAACAGCTGAATCTCACTCGTGGGAGACTTTCAAACCTCGCCTCACATACTGCCACGCAAATCGACAACGCTTTTTCTTTAGCATTCCTTAAGTTGTTACCCATGTTGAGGAAAAACTTTGGCGTCTACGCAGCCCACGTTTCATAGAGACGGTGGAGATGCCGGGGATTGAACCCGGGGCCTCACACATGCGAAGCGTGCGCTCTACCACTGAGCTACATTCCCCCATTGTTCCTCAGTGAGACAAAGTGAAAGGTTTGTTCCCGCTGAGATACCACAAAAGTATCAATATTTCAGCGCGAATATAAGTGCTTGCACGAAAGTGCACGCGATTTCTTATTGTGTTCTCATTAATTCAAATGTTATTGTACTAAAATTTAGAAATATAATTATCATCCTACAACGCGAGCAAGAAGAAACTGCCGTCGAGATTTCGACTTAGATGACAGGATTCAGGGTCCCGATTGATAATGGTTACACACAAGGTGGTCCCGCCGAGATTTGAACTCGGATCGCAGGATTCAGAGTCCTGAGTGCTAACCGTTACACCACGGGACCACGATTTTATGTTTAGTTCACATCAACCGAAATAATATTGTATGGAATATTACTCAAATAGAACATTTCTTACTTGTTTCATGTTCTGCGCACCGCAACTGGTAGCATAGTTTACTTAAATCGTTCGAGCTGTTTTCGTTAAACCGGTTGTGCTCTGGCTTCTCTTCATATTTTTCGAACAAATCTTTCGCCTTTTACTAAAGATTTCCGTGGAGAGGAGCGCGCAATGAGCGTTCTCTATTTTTATCGCCCGTCCGAAATCGGGTTTCTAAACTTAATATAAGTCCGTTACCTCTGAACTATTTATTTAGTGGCCGCTCACCCAGATACAAGGATAAACATGTGCATTATACGGTAAGTTTGGAGGATTGGGGGGGTTCGCGAATTTCCTAATAAAAGAATGATGCAGCAGCGGTAAATTTCAATCGGATAATACCAAAAGACGGTGAAGATCAAGCCGACAACACACAATGTTTAAAGCGCGTACTTTCCCAATGAACAGCTGAATCTCACTCGTGGGAGACTTTCAAAACCTCGCCTCACATACTGCCACGCCACGCAAATCGACAACGCTTTTTCTTTAGCATTCCTTAAGTTGTTACCCATGTTGAGGTAAAACTTTGGCGTCTACGCAGCCCACGTTTTCATGGAGACGGTGGAGATGCCGGGGATTGAACCCGGGGCTCACACATGCAAAGCGTGCGCTCTACCACTGAGCTACATCCCCCCATTGATCTTCAGTGAGACAAAGTGAAAGGTTTGTTCCCGCTGAGATACCACAAAAGTATCTATATTTCCGCGCGAATATAAGTGCTTGCACGAAAGAGCACGCGATTTCTTATTGTGTTCTCATTAACTCAAATGTTATTGTACGAAAATTTAGTAAATATAATTATCATTCCACAACGCGAGCAAGAAGAAAGTGCCGAGAGCTAACGGAAAGTGCCGTTGAGAATGGTTTCGACTTGGATCGCAGGATTCAGAGTCCACCACGGGACCACACCACGGACCACGATTTATATGTTTAGTTCACATCAACCGAAATAATATTGTACGGAATATTACTCAAATAAAACATTTCTTACTTGTTTCATGTTCTACGCACCGCAACTGGTAGCATAGTTTACTTAAATCGGTGGTGCTGTTCTCGTTAACGCCGGTTGTGCTCTGGCTTCTCTTCATATTTCGAACAAATCTTTCGCCTTTTACTAAAGATTTCCGTGGAGAGGAGCGTGCAATGAGCGTTCTCTATTTTTATCGCCCGTCCGAAATCGGGTTTCTAAACTTAATATAAATCCGTTACCTCTGAACTATTTATTTAGGTGGCCGCTCACCCAGATACAAGGATAAACATGTGCATGATACGGTAAGTTTGGAGGATTGGGGGTTTTCGCAAATTTCCTAATAAAAGAATGATGCAGCAGCGGTAAATTTCAATCGGATAATACCAAAAGACGGCGAAGATCAAGCCGACAACCCACAATGTGTAAAGCGCGTACTTTCCCAATAAACACCTGAATCTCACTCGTGGGAGACTTTCAAACCTCGCCTCACATACTGCCACGCTAATCGACAACGCTTTGGTCTTTAGCATTCCTTAAGTTGTTACCCATGTTGAGGTAAAACTTTGGAGTCTACGCAGACCACGTTTCATGGAGACGGTGGAGATGCCGGGGATTGAACCCGGGGCCTCACACATGCGAAGCGTGCGCTCTACCACTGAGCTACATCCCCCCCCCCCCATTGTTCTTCAGTGAGACAAAGTGAAAGGTTTGTTCCCGCTGAGATACCACAAAAGTATCAATATTTCAGCGCGAATATAAGTGCTTGCACGAAAGTGCACGCGATTTCTTATTGTGTTCTCATTAATTCAAATGTTATTGTACCAAAATTTAGAAATATAATTATCATCCTACAACGCGAGCAAGAAGAAAAGTGCCGTCGAGATTTCGACTTGGATCGCAGGATTCAGGGTCCCGATTGATTGATAATGGTTACACCAAGGAAGGTCCCGCCGAGATTTGAACTCGGATCGCAGGATTCAGAGTCCTGAGTGCTAACCGTTACACCACGGGACCACGATTTTATGCTTAGTTCACTTCAACCGAAATAATATTGTACGGAATATTACTCAAATAAAACATTTCTTACTTGTTTCATGTTCTACGCACCGCAACTGGTAGCATAGTTTACTTAAATCGGTGGTGCTGTTCTCGTTAACGCCCGTTGTGCTCTGGCTTCTCTTCATATTTCGAACAAATCTTTCGCCTTTTACTAAAGATTTCCGTGGAGAGGAGCGCGCAATGAGCGTTCTCTATTTTTATCGCCCGTCCGAAGTCGGGTTTCTAAAGTTCGTTACCTCTGAACTATTTATTTAGGTGGCCGCTCACCCAGATACAAGGATAAACATGTGCATGATACGGTAAGTTTGGAGGATTGGGGTTCGCAAATTTCCTAATAAAAGAATGATGCAGCAGCGGTAAATTTCAATCGGATAATACCAAAAGACGGTGAAGATCAAGCCGACAACACACAATGTTTAAAGCGCGTACTTTCCCAATGAACAGCTGAATCTCGCTCGTGGGAGACTTTCAAACCTCGCCTCACATACTGCCACGCTAATCGACAACGCTTTGTCTTTAGCATTCCTTAAGTTGTTACCCATGTTGAGGAAAAACTTTGGCGTCTACGCAGCCCACGTTTCATAGAGACGATGGAGATGCCGGGGATTGAACCCGGGGCCTCACACATGCGAAGCGTGCGCTCTACCACTGAGCTACATCCCCCCATTGTTCCTATGAGACAAAGTGAAAAGTTTGTTCCCGCTGAGATACCACAAAAAGTATCAATATTTCAGCGCGAATATAAGTGCTTGCACGAAAGTGCACGCGATTTCTTATTGTGTGTTCTCATTAATTCAAATGTTATTGTACTAAAAATTTAGAAATATAATTATCATCCTACAACGCGAGCAAGAAGAAAGTGCCGTCGAGATTTCGACTTAGATGACAGGATTGAGGGTCCCGATTGACAATGGTTACACCAAGGTAAGGTCTCGCCGAGATTTGAACTCGGATCGCAGGATTCAGAGTCCTGAGTGCTAACCGTTACACCACGGGACCACGATTTTATGTTTAGTTCACTTCAACCGATATTATATTGCATGGAATATTACTCAAATAGAACATTTCTTACTTGTTTCATGTTCTGCGCACCGCAACTGGCAGCATAGTTTACTTAAATCGTTCAAGCTGTTTTCGTTAACGCCGGTTGTGCTCTGGCTTCTCTTCATATTTCGAACAAAACTTTCGCCTTTTACTAAAGATTTCCGTGGAGAGGAGCGCGCAATGAGCTTTCTCTATTTTTATCGCCCGTCCGAAAACGGGTTTCTAAACCTAATACAAGTCCGTTACCTCTGAACTATTTATTTAGGTGGCCGCTCACCCAGATACAAGGATAAACATGTGCATTATACGGTAAGTTTGGAGGATTGGGGTTCGCGAATTTCCTAATAAAAGAATGATGCAGCAGCGGTAAATTTCAATCGGATAATACCAAAAGACGGTGAAGATCAAGCCGACAACACACAATGTTTAAAGCGCGTACTTTCCCAATGAACAGCTGAATCTCACTCGTGGGAGACTTTCAAACCTCGCCTCACATACTGCCACGCAAATCGACAACGCTTTTTCTTTAGCATTCCTTAAGTTGTTACCCATGTTGAGGTAAAACTTTGGCGTCTACGCAGCCCACGTTTCATGGAGACGGTGGAGATGCCGGGGATTGAACCCGGGGCCTCACACATGCAAAGCGTGCGCTCTACCACTGAGCTACATCCCCCCATTGATCTTCAGTGAGACAAAGTGAAAGGTTTGTTCCCGCTGAGATACCACAAAAGTATCTATATTTCCGCGCGAATATAAGTGCTTGCACGAAAAAGAGCACGCGATTTCTTATTGTGTTCTCATTAATTCAAATGTTATTGTACGAAAATTTAGAAATATAATTATCATCCTACAACGCGATTCCGTCAATTTCGAGATCGCTAACGGAAATGTGCCGTCGAGATTTCGACTTGGATCGCAGGATTCAGAGTCCTGAGTGCTAACCGTTACACCACGGGACCACGATTTTATGTTTAGTTCACATCAACCGAAATAATATTGTACGGAATATTACTCAAATAAAACATTTCTTACTTGTTTCATGTTCTACGCACCGCAACTGGTAGCATAGTTTACTTAAATCGGTGGTGCTGTTCTCGTTAACGCCGGTTGTGCTCTGGCTTCTCTTCATATTTCGAACAAATCTTTCGCCTTTTACTAAAGATTTCCGTGGAGAGGAGCGTGCAATGAGCGTTCTCTATTTTTATCGCCCGTCCGAAATCGGGTTTCTAAACTTAATATAAATCCGTTACCTCTGAACTATTTATTTAAGTGGCCGCTCACCCAGATACGAGGATAAACATGTGCATGATACGGTAAGTTTGGAGGATTGGGGTTCGCAAATTTCCTAATAAAAGAATGATGCAGCAGCGGTAAATTTCAATCGGATAATACCAAAAGACGGCGAAGATCAAGCCGACAACCCACAATGTGTAAAGCGCGTACTTTCCCATTAAACACCTGAATCTCAGACTTTCAAACCTCGCCTCACATACTGCCACGCTAATCGACAACGCTTCGGTCTTTAGCATTCCTTAAGTTGTTACCCATGTTGAGGTAAAACTCTGGGGTCTACGCAGACCACGTTTCAAGGAGACGGTGGAGATGCCGGGGAATGAACCCGGTGCCTCACACATGCGAAGCGTGCGCTCTACCACTGAGCTACATTCCCCCATTGTTCCTCAGTGAGACAAAGTGAAAGGTTTGTTCCCGCTGAGATACCACAAAAGTATCAATATTTCAGCGCGAATATAAGTGCTTGCACGAAAGTGCACGCGATTTCTTATTGTGTTCTCATTAATTCAAATGTTATTGTACAAAAATTTAGAAATATAATTATCATCCTACAACGCGAGCAAGAAGAAAGTGCCGTCGAGATTTCGACTTGGATCGCAGGATTCAGGGTCCCGATTGATAATGGTTACACCAAGGTAAGGTCCCGCCGAGATTTGAACTCGGATCGCAGGATTCAGAGTCCTGAGTGCTAACCGTTACACCACGGGACCACGATTTTATGTTTAGTTCACATCAACCGAAATAATATTGTACGGAATATTACTCAAATAAAACATTTCTCACTTGTTTCATGTTCTACGCACCGCAACTGGTAGCATAGTTTACTTAAATCGGTGGTGCTGTTCTCGTTAACGCCGGTTGTGCTCTGGCTTCTCTTCATATTTCGAACAAATCTTTCGCCTTTTACTAAAGATTTCCGTGGAGAGGAGCGCGCAATGAGCGTTCTCTATTTTTATCGCCCGTCCGAAATCGGGTTTCTAAACTTAATATAAATCCGTTACCTCTGAACTATTTATTTAGGTGGCCGCTCACCCAGATACAAGGATAAACATGTGCATGATACGGTAAGTTTGGAGGATTGGGGTTCGCAAATTTCCTAATAAAAGAATGATGCAGCAGCGGTAAATTTCAATCGGATAATACCAAAAGACGGTGAAGATCAAGCCGACAACACACAATGTTTAAAGCGCGTACTTTCCCAATGAACAGCTGAATCTCACTCGTGGGGGACTTTCAAACCTCGCCTCACATACTGCCACGCTAATCGACAACGCTTCGGTCTTTAGCATTCCTTAAGTTGTTACCCATGTTGAGGTAAAACTCTGGGGTCTACGCAGACCACGTCTCAAGGAGACGGTGGAGATGCCGGGGAATGAATCCGGTGCCTCACACATGCGAAGCGTGCGCTCTACCACTGAGCTACATTCCCCCATTGTTCCTCAGTGAGACAAAGTGAAAGGTTTGTTCCCGCTGAGATACCACAAAAGTATCAATATTTCAGCGCGAATATAAGTGCTTGCACGAAAGTGCACGCGATTTCTTATTGTGTTCTCATTAATTCAAATGTTATTGTACTAAAATTTAGAAATATAATTATCATCCTACAACGCGAGCAAGAAGAAAGTGCCGTCGAGATTTCGACTTGGATCGCAGGATTCAGGGTCCCAATTGATAATGGTTACACCAAGGTAAGGTCCCGCCGAGATTTGAACTCGGATCGCAGGATTCAGAGTCCTAAGTGCTAACCGTTACACCACGGGACCACGATTTTACGTTTAGTTCACATCAACCGAAATAATATTGTACGGAATATTACTCAAATAGAACATTTCTTACTTGTTTCATGTTCTGCGCACCGCAACTGGTAGCATAGTTTACTTAAATCGTTCGAGCTGTTTTCGTTAACGCCGGTTGTGCTCTGGCTTCTCTACAAATTTGGAACAAATCTTTCGCCTTTTACTAAAGATTTCCGTGGAGAGGAGCGCGCAATGAGCGTTCTCTATTTTTATCGCCCGTCCGAAAATCGGGTTTCTAAACTTAATATAAATCCGTTACCTCTGAACTATTTATTTAGGTGGCCGCTCACCCAGATACAAGGATAAACATGTGCATGATACGGTAAGTTTTGGAGGATTGGGGTTCGCGCAAATTTCCTAATAAAAGAATGATGCAGCAGCGGTAAATTTCAATCGGATAATACCAAAAGACGGTGAAGATCAAGCCGACAACACACAATGTGTAAAGCGCGCGTACTTTCCCAATGAACAGCTGAATCTCACTCGTGGGAGACTTTCAAACCTCGCCTCACATACTGCCACGCTAAATCGACAACGCTTTTTCTTTAGCATTCCTTAAGTTGTTACCCATGTTGAGGTAAAACTTTGGGTCTACGCAGCCCACGTTTTCATGGAGACGGTGGAGATGCCGGGGATTGAACCCGGGGCCTCACACATGCGAAGCGTGCGCTCTACCACTGAGCTACATCCCCCCATTGATCTTCAGTGAGACAAAGTGAAAAGGTTTGTTCCCGCTGAGATACCACAAAAGTATCAATATTTCAGCGCGAATATAAGTGCTTGCACGAAAGTGCACGCGATTTCTTATTGTGTTCTCATTAATTCAAATGTTATTGTACTAAAAATTTAGAAATATAATTATCATCCTACAACGCGAGCAAGAAGAAAAAACGTGCCGTCGAGATTTCGACTTGGATCGCAGGATTCAGGGTCCCAATTGATAATGGTTACACCACGGGTAAGGTCCCGCCGAGATTTGAACTCGGATCGCAGGATTCAGAGTCCTGAGTGCTAACCGTTACACCACGGGACCACGATTTTATGTTTAGTTCACATCAACCGAAATAATATATTGTACGGAATATTACTCAAATAGAACATTTCTTACTTGTTTCATGTTCTGCGCACCGCAACTGGTAGCATAGTTTACTTAAATCGGTCGAGCTGTTTTCGTTAACGCCGGTTGTGCTCTGGCTTCTCTCTTCATATTTCGAACAAATCTTTCGCCTTTTACTAAAGATTTCCGTGGAGAGGAGCGTGCAATGAGCGTTCTCTATTTTTATCGCCCGTCCGAAATCGGGTTTCTAAACTTAATATAAATCCGTTACCTCCGAACTATTTATTTAGGTGGCCGCTCACCCAGATACAAGGATAAACATGTGCATGATACGGTAAGTTTGGAGGATTGGGGTTCGCAAACTTCCTAATAAAAGAATGATGCAGCAGCGGTAAATTTCAATCGGATAATACCAAAAGACGGTGAAGATCAAGCCGACAACACACAATGTTTAAAGCGCGTACTTTCCCAATGAACAGCTGAATCTCACTCGTGGGGGACTTTCAAACCTCGCCTCACATACTGCCACGCTAATCGACAACGCTTCGGTCTTTAGCATTCCTTAAGTTGTTACCCATGTTGAGGTAAAACTCTGGAGTCTACGCAGACCACGTTTCAAGGAGACGGTGGAGATGCCGGGGATTGAACCCGGGGCCTCACACATGCGAAGCGTGCGCTCTACCACTGAGCTACATTCCCCCATTGTTCTTCAGTGAGACAAAGTGAAAGGTTTGTTCCCGCTAAGATACCACAAAAGTATCAATATTTCAGCGCGAATATAAGTGCTTGCACGAAAGTGCACGCGATTTCTTATTGTGTTCTCATTAACTCAAATGTTATTTTACGAAAATTTAGTAAATATAATTATCATTCCACAACGAGAGCTAACGGAAAGTGCCGTCGAGATTTCGACTTGGATCGCAGGATTCAGAGTCCACCACGGGACCACGATTTTATGTTTAGTTCACTTCAACCGAAATAATATTGTACGGAATATTACTCAAATAAAACATTTCTTACTTGTTTCATGTTCTGCGCACCGCAACTGGTAGCATAGTTTACTTAAATCGTTCGAGCTGTTTTCGTTAACGCCGGTTGTGCTCTGGCTTCTCTTCATATTTCGAACAAATCTTTCGCCTTTTACTAAAGATTTCCGTGGAGAGGAGCGCGCAATGAGCGTTCTTTATTTTTATCGCCCGTCCGAAATCGGGTTTCTAAACTTAATATAAGTCCGTTACCTCTGAACTATTTATTTAGGTGGCCGCTCACCCAGATACAAGGATAAACATGTGCATGATACGGTAAGTTTGGAGGATTGGGGTTCGCAAATTTCCTAATAAAAGAATGATGCAGCAGCGGTAAATTTCAATCGGATAATACCAAAAGACGGTGAAGATCAAGCCGACAACACACAATGTTTAAAGCGCGTACTTTCCCAATGAACAGCTGAATCTCACTCGTGGGAGACTTTCAAACCTCGCCTCACATACTGCCACGCTAATCGACAACGCTTTGGTCTTTAGCATTCCTTAAGTTGTTACCCATGTTGAGGTAAAACTTTGGAGTCTACGCAGACCACGTTTCATGGAGACGGTGGAGATGCCGGGGATTGAACCCGGGGCCTCACACATGCAAAGCGTGCGCTCTACCACTGAGCTACATCCCCCCATTGATCTTCAGTGAGACAAAGTGAAAGGTTTGTTCCCGCTGAGATACCACAAAAGTATCTATATTTCCGCGCGAATATAAGTGCTTGCACGAAAGAGCACGCGATTTCTTATTGTGTTCTCATTAACTCAAATGTTATTGTACGAAAATTTAGTAAATATAATTATCATTCCACAACGAGAGCTAACGGAAAGTGCCGTCGAGATTTCGACTTGGATCGCAGGATTCAGAGTCCACCACGGGACCACGATTTTATGTTTAGTTCACTTCAACCGAAATAATATTGTACGGAATATTACTCAAATAAAACATTTCTTACTTGTTTCATGTTCTACGCACCGCAACTGGTAGCATAGTTTACTTAAATCGTTCGAGCTGTTTTCGTTAACGCCGGTTGTGCTCTGGCTTCTCTTCATATTTCGAACAAATCTTTCGCCTTTTACTAAAGATTTCCGTGGAGAGGAGCGCGCAATGAGCGTTCTTTATTTTTATCGCCCGTCCGAAATCGGGTTTCTAAACTTAATATAAGTCCGTTACCTCTGAACTATTTATTTAGGTGGCCGCTCACCCAGATACAAGGATAAACATGTGCATTATACGGTAAGTTTGGAGGATTGGGGTTCGCGAATTTCCTAATAAAAGAATGATGCAGCAGCGGTAAATTTCAATCGGATAATACCAAAAGACGGTGAAGATCAAGCCGACAACACACAATGTTTAAAGCGCGTACTTTCCCAATGAACAGCTGAATCTCACTCGTGGGAGATTTTCAAACCTCGCCTCACATACTGCCACGCAAATCGACAACGCTTTTTTTTTTTAGCATTCCTTAAGTTGTTACCCATGTTGAGGTAAAACTTTGGCGTCTACGCAGCCCACGTTTCATGGAGACGGTGGAGATGCCGGGGATTGAACCCGGGGCCTCACACATGCAAAGCGTGCGCTCTACCACTGAGCTACATCCCCCCATTGATCTTCAGTGAGACAAAGTGAAAGGTTTGTTCCCGCTGAGATACCACAAAAGTATCTATATTTCCGCGCGAATATAAGTGCTTGCACGAAAGAGCACGCGATTTCTTATTGTGTTCTCATTAACTCAAATGTTATTGTACGTAAAATTTAGTAAATATAATTATCATTCAACACAAAAGTGCCGTCGAGAGCTAACGGAATTCAGGGTCCCGTCACCAAGATTTCGACTTGGATCGCAGGATTCAGAGTCCAGTGCTAACCGTTACACCACGGGACCACGATTTTTATGTTTAGTTCACATCAACCGAAATAATATTGTACGGAATATTACTCAAATAGAACATTTCTTACTTGTTTCATGTTCTGCGCACCGCAACTGGTAGCATAGTTTACTTAAATCGGTGGTGCTGTTCTCGTTAACGCCGGTTGTGCTCTGGCTTCTCTTCATATTTCGAACAAATCTTTCGCCTTTTACTAAAGATTTCCGTGGAGAGGAGCGTGCAATGAGCGTTCTCTATTTTTATCGCCCGTCCGAAATCGGGTTTCTAAACTTAATATAAATCCGTTACCTCTGAACTATTTATTTAGGTGGCCGCTCACCCAGATACGAGGATAAACATGTGCATGATACGGTAAGTTTGGAGGATTGGGGTTCGCAAATTTCCTAATAAAAGAATGATGCAGCAGCGGTAAATTTCAATCGGATAATACCAAAAGACGGTGAAGATCAAACCGACAACACACAATGTGTAAAGCGCGTACTTTCCCGATAAACACCTGAATCTCACTCGTGGGAGACTTTCAAACCTCGCCTCACATACTGCCACGCTAATCGACAACGCTTTGGTCTTTAGCATTCCTTAAGTTGTTACCCATGTTGAGGTAAAACTTTGGAGTCTACGCAGACCACGTTTCATGGAGACGGTGGAGATGCCGGGGATTGAACCCGGGGCCTCACACATGCGAAGCGTGCGCTCTACCACTGAGCTACATCCCCCCCATTGTTCCTATGAGACAAAGTGAAAAGTTTGTTCCCGCTAAGATACCACAAAAGTATCAATATTTCAGCGCGAATATAAGTGCTTGCACGAAAGTGCACGCGATTTCTTATTGTGTTCTCATTAATTCAAATGTTATTGTACTAAAATTTAGAAATATAATTATCATCCTACAACGCGAGCAAGAAAAACGTGCCGTCGAGATTTCGACTTAGATGACAGGATTCAGGGTCTCGATTGATAATGGTTACACCAAGGCAAGGTCCCGCCGAGATTTGAACTCGGATCGCAGGATTCAGAGTCCTGAGTGCTAACCGTTACACCACGGGACCACGATTTTATGTTTACTTCACATCAACCAAAATAATATTGTATGGAATATTACTCAAATAGAACATTTCTTACTTGTTTCATGTTCTGCGCACCGCAACTGGTAGCATAGTTTACTTAAATCGTTCGAGCTGTTTTCGTTAACGCCGGTTGTGCTCTGGCTTCTCTTCATATTTCGAACAAATCTTTCGCCTTTTACTGAAGATTTCCGTGGAGAGGAGCGTGCAATGAGCGTTCTCTATTTTTATCGTCCGTCCGAAATCGGGTTTCTAAAATGAATATAAATCCGTTACCTCCGAACTATTTATTTAAGTGGCCGCTCACCCAGATACGAGGATAAACATGTGCATGATACGGTAAGTTTGGAGGATTGGTGTTCGCAAATTTCCTAATAAAAGAATGATGCAGCAGCGGTAAATTTCAATCGGATAATACCAAAAGACGGTGAAGATCAAACCGACAACACACAATGTGTAAAGCGCGTACTTTCCCAATAAACACCTGAATCTCACTCGTGGGAGACTTTCAAACCTCGCCTCACATACTGCCACGCTAATCGACAACGCTTTGGTCTTTAGCATTCCTTAAGTTGTTACCCATGTTGAGGTAAAACTCTGAGGTCTACGCAGCCCACGTTTCATAGAGACGGTGGAGACGCCGGGGATTGAACCCGGGGCCTCACACAAGCGAAGCGTGCGCTCTACCACTGATCTACATCCCCCCATTGATCTTCAGTGGGACAAAGTGAAAGGTTTGTTCCCGCTGAGATACCACAAAAGTATCAATATTTCAGCGCGAATATAAGTGCTTGCACGAAAGTGCACGCGATTTCTTATTGTGTTCTCATTAATTCAAATGTTATTGTACGAAAATTTAGAAATATAATTATCATCCTACAACGCGAGCAAGAAGAAAGTGCCGTCGAGATTTCGACTTAGATGACAGGATTCAGGGTCCCGATTGATAATGGTTACACCAAGGCAAGGTCCCGCCGAGATTTGAACTCGGATCGCAGGATTCAGAGTCCTGAGTGCTAACCGTTACACCACGGGACCACGATTTTATGTTTACTTCACATCAACCAAAATAATATTGTATGGAATATTACTCAAATAGAACATTTCTTACTTGTTTCATGTTCTGCGCACCGCAACTGGTAGCATAGTTTACTTAAATCGTTCGAGCTGTTTTCGTTAACGCCGATTGTGCTCCGGCTTCTCTTCATA